>CAUDMG010002453.1:82500-356902 GCA_958450375.1 Homarus gammarus | reverse complement strand
TGTAGATATGCAATGTCATGAATCAGCAAACTGAAACAAACAAAAAAGCACAAATCAGGACAAAATAACTGCATAAGTGGAGCCAATGAGCATATAAATTACTGTATGAATAGCATGGTACACTAAATATATAGATATGCTGGTTCTGGAAAACTGAGCCTGATACAGCTATACGAATGTCACAATTGAGTTCAGCACATAAAATTACACTAGAATCAGACTGTTTTGATCCAGAACTATGAGAATATTTTTTTATGTTGACCAGTGACAACAAAACCAAGACGAGGACGATACTCTATTGTTTAGTTATTTCACCATTTATCTGTTTATTTGCTATTCTGGCATTTAGTTCCGTATTTTATTAATCAATTATCACCTTAACTGTCCCGTGTTAGTACAGGAGGAACAGTAATTGGTAAAAAACACTAAATAACACCACGTTTTATTCTCAGGCTGTGGGACTTGAACACAGGACACAATGATGAACGCCTTACATTATTACCAAAAGATATTAATATATCTAACATTAATATACAATATAAAACTATTTTATTTTTTTATCGTAGTAAAGTTAATTTATCATAATATAAGTCATTAAATTAGTTTATTAACACACTAAGACCATTGCGGCATGTTGGTGATCAACAACCAAAACTATTGTAAACAAACCCGAGTGAGGCAGAACTTCTTCCTATTATTATGGCTAATTATCACCTTATTAGTTATTGGATAATGACTAATTCAGGTAAGTGTGTTGATTATAATACTAGTAACATATTTTATAGAGTTTAATATAGGAGTGAGTTGTTTAATGGTTATAATGAACTGTTATGTGTTGGTCCGGGATGATAATGGCGTCGGTGCTAAGAATTTTACCTTCATATCCGTCGGAAATGAGTGGTGGAGTTATCACCCTTCCTCCATACAACCTAACCTAACCAACCAAAGAAACCTAACCTATGTATGTCCTTGTTAAGGTAATAACTAGACACAGTACAGTAAGTAACACAAACTTGATCACTTTATTTACCGTATAATATATATATATATATATATATATATATATATATATATATATATATATATATATATATATATATATATATACTGGTATATTATATATATTGTACGTATATACTGGTGTATACCCAGAATATTCACTTAATAGTTGTAAATTAATGGTGTAACCTTCCTGTGCACTCCAGGCAGTCGTGACGATTGAGTCAACTACTTGGTCATCATCTGTGTTTTCTAAAAAAAATATAACCTGCCACAGACTACCTCAGGCTGATATAACCTGCCACAGACTACCCCAGGCTGATATAACCTGCCACAGACTACCCCAGGCTGTTATAACACACTGACTGACAACTTGTACAGAAAAAGGTGAGCATTTAGTCCTGTGTGTAATTATGGTGTTGAGGGATAACATTTGTAATATGATTCAAGTAAATATTCCATAAGAAGAGCTGTAGATCACTTGACTTAACCTCTTGACTACAATTACCTTTGGCCCGACCCAACACCAGACACTGTAGCAAGAGAGACCGCACCACCTCCCCACCTGACACTGTACAGTACTGGGGCTATAGATTATTAGAACACCCGAGATGTATTTGAATTAGGAGTGTACAGTATGAATACAGTACCATTATTTCCCCATAGATTCTACTGCTATGAAGATCATCAGGTGCACCATGCTAAATACTGATAGTCACCAAAATGTTGGATGTTGTCCAGTCTTTGTTCACTAAGATGTATCTAAGACCGACTGGCCCACTGGCTCACCGACCCCTCGGCAATATGCCCAAACTCCCGATAGGCCAGTCCGTCACTGGGTGACGATGTGTCATAAACCCTCATTAGCTGTAATTAAACCTTTGTAATTACTTTTAGAATATTTTCATTTTACACAAGTTGATTTAGTCACTTGTAGTTTTCATTTATAAATTGTAATTTTTATAAAAATATTATCTAAGGCAAAATATTTTGTTTCAGATACTGTGATGTCACATCTCAAGACCAAGTGTAACTAAGAAGAAGTTCACAATGTCAAGCAGAGATAAAAAGTTCTCCTGTGAGGAATGTGGCAAACAGTTTTGTTTAAAGTCTACTCTTCAGACACATTTACTTATACACAATGGTATGAAGGAGTTTGAATGTGAGGAATGTGGGAAACATTTGTTCTCTAAGAGTACTCTCAAGAGACACATTCTTGAACACAGTGCTATAAAGGAGTTTGAATGTGAGGAATGTTTGAAATGTTTCTCACGCAAGAGTGATCTCAAGAGACACATTCTTGGACACAGTGGTATTAAACAGTTCAAATGTGAGGAATGTGGGAAATGTTTCTCACAGAAGGGTAATCTCACTACACACTTTCTTGGACACGGTGGTATAAAGGAGTTTGAATGTGAGGAATGTGGGAAATGTTTCTCAAGCAAGAGTCCTCTCAAGAGACATATTCTTGGACACAGTGGTGTAAAGGAGTTTGAATGTGAGGAATGTGGAAAATGTTTCTCACATAAGGGTAATCTCACTAAACACATTCTTGGACACAGTGGTATAAAGGAGTTTGAATGTGAGGAATGTGGGAAATGTTTCTCAAGCAAGAGTCTTCTCAAGAGACATATTCTTGGACACAGTGGTGTAAAGGAGTTTGAATGTGAGGAATGTGGGAAATGTTTCTCACAGAAGAATCATCTCAAGAGACACATTCTTGGACACAGTGGTATAAAGGAGTTTGAATGTGAGGAATGTGGGAAATGTTTCTCACAGAAGAGTGATCTCAAGAGACACATTCTTGGACACAGTGGTATAAAGGAGTTTGAATGTGAGGAATGTGGGAAATGTTACTCAGAAGAAGCAGAGTCTCAAGAGACACATTCTTGGACACAGTGGTATAAAGGAGTTTGAATGTGAGGAATGTGGAAAATGTTTCTCACGCAAGAGTCATCTCAAGGGACATATTCTTGGACACAGTGGTATAAAGGAGTTTGAATGTGAGGAATGTGGAAAATGTTTCTCACAAAAGAGTCATCTCAAGACACATATTCTTGGACACAGTGGTATAAAGGAGTTTGAATGTGAGGAATGTTTGAAATGTTTCTCCCGGAAGAGTCATCTCAAGAGACACATTCTTGGGCACAGTGGTATAAAGGAGTTTGAATGTGAGGAATGTGGTAAATGTTTCTCCCGGAAGTCTAATCTCAAACGTCATAAACTTGTGCATGAAAAAAACAGAATTCAATAAATGTTTGAATGACTTTAACAGAAGGTAAATGTGACACATATACTTTAATACAGTGATATACATCAATATAAAACCACTTCAACAAACTCCATGAATGTAGCTGAAATAAAGACAAGTGACAAATGCCACTTTTATAGATATCAAACACAAGTTATAATTATCTGCTTTTAAGATGTAAATTTCTTCTACCATGGCCTTAGTGTAGACATTTGGTGTTGGTTAAATATCACTCATAATAATTCTCCATTTTGTTTCATCAGCCTTTTTAATGTTATTTACAGTACAGTAGTAAGCAAAGGTTAAACTTATCATCTTTGTGCTTAAAATTTCATCTTCACTAGATAAGCTTTGTTGAACATTGATGAACTCTCATTTACTATAATTTGTGCATCAGTAGTTATGTCAACTATGTACGTCTGTCTTTATTTACACTTGACGTAAGTTTTGTCACAAGTACGTACATTAACACGGGTAGTAAATCATCTTGGTAAAGTAGTACAGTGGTGATAGACCATTTGTTATAGTCAAGGTGTTGTCACTATCTCACGGAAACTCTTCAATCTCTGTTGAAATTGTACGTAAATATTTGATAAGTTTTGCTCAACTCTGACGAGATATTTTGATATTTTATCTTGACTAAAATGGTTGGTAGTTTTGATTCATGTTTTAAATATATTCTTTCATCACTTACAGATATATGGTACCATTGTCTGGTAAATAATGGTTAGGGTTCATATATAGTACCTGGTGTTGTGGGGCAGATGAACTTTAACACCTCTTAACTGTATATAATATCATGTTTAATATATTGTTCAGTTAGCATCTTGGACCTTAGTTAGGTAGCTCTTCTTGGTTATATATAAATTCATCCTTGGGCAGTCATTTTCTTAAAGTAGCCAATGCTGAAATGTCAAACTCTGGGTTAAAATTAGTTGTTTGATCATGTCAAGCAGAAGACTTGTTTAAATTAACATACAGTATTTAGATATTTGCTGTTCTTATATACAACTTTTCCTAATAGTACTGGCATGTGTTTATCTAGCAATGGTGTTTTATAAAATGATTGCTACAAGAATGTCATTAATTTTGTGCACCTGAATATATGGTTTTATGTTAATACAGGCTGTCCCCAACTTACAAATGGGATACATTCCTGGACCCATAGTTTAGGTTAGGTTAAAGTCCATACAAAACAATATCCCATATATAACAAATAATGTAAATAAAGTGATGTTAAACAATATATAAGGATAAAAATAATGTAAAAAATGGGATTTTAATTACAAGTTTTTGTGGTGAATGTATTGGGATCCCGTTCATAAGTGCGGGTGATGGTAAGTCGGACGGTCGTAACTCGGGGACTGCCTGTATACACTTTATGTTTGGCCATGATGTGCCACAAACATTAATATCTTACAGAATGAGATATAAGTATTTAAACTATTGCTGAATATTTTATTACAACCCTAAAATTGTAGAACAAGTGTACAGTTATGGCTGGTCTTCAGATACTGTATGTGGATGTACTAAATTAATATTGCTGTAATTGCCCTAAAATTCATTATGAGTAAAGAAGCATTAAAATAATAAGTTTTGTATTTATGGAATTTAATGAGCAGAAGATTCCATGGCTGGTTTATATTTTGAGTTGAGAGCCAAATGTCAGATTGGTCTGGACGACGCCCGGGGAGGAGCCAAGGTAATATTTATGATAATTTACTGTTTTATGACCGTAATTATTGCTGGAAATGATTCTAGATAGAATATTATTAAACAACATGATGGCAAGGGTTGAAGGTGACTGCCAATAACTCATAGAGATGAGTATTTTGTATAAATTTGGGTCACTTGTATATTACATTGTGTATACAGTGAACTGGAATCAGAATATATTATTTTTTGACATCATATCAATATTGTCTCCAAATTACAAGTCCTACTGCGTCCCGAGAGACACGGGTACCAGTGTATTACATTGGTACTCGTGTCATGCAGAACACACTATAACTTGTGGTATGGAGACAATATTTATATGATTTAAGGACTGGGAGTTAGCACCACCAAAGAGTGGGTAGCATACAAGAATTAAATCTAAATTATTATGTATAAGTAGGAGGTGACATAGTGGTCAGTGGCTCTCCCTGTGGTAGGAGGTCCCTGACAGTGGGACAGTCAAGGCAGTAGTGTTGAGGGAAGTTAGCATTGGGACAGTTACTGAGTTTACAGGAAGAGAAGTGCAGGCCATCTCCCACCTCAGATACTAACCTAATGCTAAAAAAGACAACATTATATCTGCTGACCATAAGTCCACGTCGACGATACTTGTGTGGACGAGGAAGAAAGTGATCATAGTTTTGGGTGGATATATCTTCAGCCAGTTCACTATGCCTGTGATGGATTGTAGGGAGAAGAGCGGCTTAACGTATTCCCTCTCAATAGGGTCATGTTGGGCTTATATTGAGGCCTAACAGATCATGATTGGACAGTCAGAGTTTGGAGAATCAGTTATTGATTAATCTATTTATTTTTTCTTTTTACTTTTATCCTCTTCACCACTGAACGACTCGTTAGCTGCTTGGGAGATCGGTCACGTCTGCGTTACGCACTGTTGGCAAGTGCTGGCCTTGAACTGGGTCCTGAATGTACCTGAACCTGCTCCAGTGTTGGTCAAGTCTGGTCATGAAACAGCTCACACTCGGTGCCGTCACAACACTCTGGTAGATTGTTCCAAGAATTCACAACTCTCACTCCGAAAAAGTTTGCCCTCAAAGTTTTCTGGGCTTGTGGCTTCTTCAACCTTGAGCTGTGACCCCTTGTGGGGCGAGCGTCTGCCAGCTCCAGGTAAGGACACTCGACTGAGTAGTGCCCCTTGAGATGCTTATTCACCTCAGTTAGGTCCCCACTTGCCCGTCTGTAGTATAAGCTAGACAAGTTCAGGCGCTCCAATCTCTCAGGGTAGCTGAGGAGTCGTAGTGCAGGCCCCAGTCTGGTGGCCCTCCTTTGAACATTTTCTCGGGGATCAGACGGGGTGACAGTACTCCAAATGGGGAAGCACTTCACTCTTCAAGATCGTTATGAGGGACGGACCGTCTAGATGTCTGAACGACCTTCTTATAAGACATAATAATATATTTGCCTGATTTACCTTCTTCTCACAATGGCCCGAGAACTTCAGCTCATTGTCAACATACAAACCTAGGTCCTCACATTCAGTCTCACCTACTGCAGTTTCTTCATCCCGTTGGGACATATGATACGCCTCCTTACCGTTGGCACGCCCCAGGTGCATCCTCTTACACTTCGTGACATTGAATCTCGGCAGCCATTTCTTCGACCATTCTTGGAGCCCACAGAGGTCCTTCTGCAGCTCTTCACAGTCCGCTTGGTTCTTGATTTCGCGAAATAACTCGGCGTCATCGGTAAACATTTGTATGGAGGAGTGTACAACGTCAGGCATGTCATTTATGAAACAAACAAATAACAGCGGGCCCAATACACTGCCCTGTGGTACCCCGCTTGTGGCAGGTACGGATGATGATTTCCTGCCATTAATCACCACACACTGCTTGCGGTCATGTAGAAAGTCTACTATCCACCCTCTGACATTTCCCTGAATTCCGTACCCTTGAGTTTAATTTTCAGCCCAGTACTTGCCAACAGTGCCTAACAGAGACGTGACCGATCGCCCAAGCGGCTAACGAGTCAATCATTTGGTGAAGAGGATGAGAGTAAGTACCAGTAAGTCCTGGCCTCATGTCGCTTCCCATAACAGATTAGGGAAGGTTTTATGCTATTGTTACACTTTCCTGGATAATATTATTCCTAATAAGTAAAAAAGTAAATTATTGACCTCCCGAACGGCTAGTAAGCAGATAAATGCTGAAAAATAAATCATTTTAAGCTTGGCATGATGTGTTATTGATAGACGTCGCTTGGTCAACAGCCAAAATGGTTCACATATGAGATCATGCTCACACAACTAATTTCATATTGCTGAATTCCAATCTGATATTTGTTTTGTTCTATCAGACCAGGTTTTATACAAAAATCAATAGGTACAAATATTTAATATTCCATCACGTGTCGTGCAAAAGATGAGATTATCTCATGTGACTGTGCTTTCATGACTAATTTCATATTAATGAATATTAATTGGATGTTTCATTCTACCATCAGACCTACTTTCTTAAAGAATACAAGAATAGTAAATATAGTAACATTATCGCGTCATGCAAGATACAATTTTAAACCTATCACAGATAAGCTCATAAAAAATTGTACCAAAACATAAGATCAAATCCTTTATAATGACAAAATATGAAGTTCTAAAAGTGCTTCTGAACTTTACTCTTTCTCTTGTACAGCTTGCTCTCTTCTCGTTGCAGTGTCCAGCAATAGTCGCCCATCATGTTAGGACTGAATTGTCCCTGATATCTGCTCTTCATTATGGCGATATCTTGATGAAATCTTTCGCCGTGTTCATCACTAACGTCTCCAAGGTTACCTAGGAAAAATTCAATATGAGAGTGGAAAAAATGCAATTTCAAGGACATCCTTGCTCCCAATGCATGATAATTCTGAAGCATGGTTGTTACGATTTCTTTGTAGTTATCAGCACGATAGTTTCCAAGAAAATTCTTTGACACATTGACAAATGATTCCCATGCTTTTTTCTCCAGTGGGTTCAATGTTTTGGTGAATTCGCTATCATTAACTAGTATACGAATTTGTGGTCCATTCAAGACACCTGCTTTCAACTTGGCTTCGGAAACCACACCACCTAGTTTCTGAGATAAGTATAGAGTCCCAGCACCGAGTTGATCCATAGCTTTGATGAAATTTTTAGCCAAACCGAGCTTTAGATGCAGTGGAGGCCAAAATATCTTTTCTGGATCTACAAGCGGATTGTGAGCACAGTTAAACCTTCCAGGCGCATCTCTTGGTCTTGTCGGCCACTTCATCTTCTAGCAGGTTACGCTGCTTTAGTCTGGATCCCAAAACTTCAGCCTTTTCTTTTGACAAGTTTAGGTCCCTCATGAGATCATGAAGCGCTTCTTGAGTAAATAGTTTAGGCCTGGTATTTTCAGAGTTATCCTGGTAGTCGTTTTCCATTGAGGTAGAGGTAGAATCAGAATCACTCAATTCTTGTTCAGTCGGTGGATTTGGGACTGGAAGTTCAGCACTGTGCGGTACTGGTCGGATTGCAGAAGCAATATTGGGGTACTGTACCTTGCCTCGTGTCTTGATTTTTATTCCCTTAATATTTGTGAGACAGAAGTAGCAGTCACTACTGTGGTCTTTAGGTTCACGCCATATCATTGGTACAGCAAACGGCATTCCTGAACTTCGTTTACCACACATCCACTCGCTCAGGTGGTTAACACAAGACTTACAGGCTACATGAGGTGCCCATTTCTTGTCTTGGTCACCCAAATGACATTTGAAGTAACTTTTGTAGTTCAGTCGAACAGCTTTTGTGATTGGTTTCTTGAGGCTACCAGGAGTGAAGGCACCACATCTGTAGCAAAAACTGTCAGCACCGTTCACACACTTGCGACGTTCCATGTTTTGTTAATTTCAGAGTAATTACAAATCATGCAGGTGTAGATATGCAATGTCATGAATCAGCAAACTGAAACAAACAAAAAAGCACAAATCAGGACAAAATAATTGCATAAGTGGAGCCAATGAGCATATAAATTACTGTATGAATAGCATGGTACACTAAATATATAGATATGCTGGTTCTGGAAAACTGAGCCTGATACAGCTATACGAATGTCACAATTGAGTTCAGCACATACAATTACACTAGAATCAGACTGTTTTGATCCAGAACCATGAGAATTCTTTTTTATGTTGACCAGTGACAACAAAACCAAGACGAGGACGATACTCTATTGTTTAGTTATTTCACCATTTATCTGTTTATTTGCTATTCTGGCATTTAGTTCCGTATTTTATTAATCAATTATCACCTTAACTGTCCCGTGTTAGTACAGGAGGAACAGTAATTGGTAAAAAACACTAAATAACACCACGTTTTATTCTCAGGCTGTGGGACTTGAACACAGGACACAATGATGAACGCCTTACATTATTACCAAAAGATATTAATATATCTAACATTAATATACAATATAAAACTATTTTATTTTTTTATCGTAGTAAAGTTAATTTATCATAATATAAGTCATTAAATTAGTTTATTAACACACTAAGACCATTGCGGCATGTTGGTGATCAACAACCAAAACTATTGTAAACAAACCCGAGTGAGGCAGAACTTCTTCCTATTATTATGGCTAATTATCACCTTATTAGTTATTGGATAATGACTAATTCAGGTAAGTGTGTTGATTATAATACTAGTAACATATTTTATAGAGTTTAATATAGGAGTGAGTTGTTTAATGGTTATAATGAACTGTTATGTGTTGGTCCGGGATGATAATGGCGTCGGTGCTAAGAATTTTACCTTCATATCCGTCGGAAATGAGTGGTGGAGTTATCACCCTTCCTCCATACAACCTAACCTAACCAACCAAAGAAACCTAACCTATGTATGTCCTTGTTAAGGTAATAACTAGACACAGTACAGTAAGTAACACAAACTTGATCACTTTATTTACCGTATAATATATATATATATATATATATATATATATATATATATATATATATATATATATATATATATATACTGGTATATTATATATATATTGTATGTATATACTGGTATATACCCAGAATATTCACTTAATAGTTGTAAATTAATGGTGTAACCTTCCTGTGCACTCCAGGCAGTCGTGACGATTGAGTCAACCACCTGGTCATCATCTGTGTTTTGTAAAAAAAAATATAACCTGCCACAGACTACCCCAGGCTGATATAACCTGCCACAGACTACCCCAGGCTGATATAACCTGCCACAGACTACCCCAGGCTGATATAACCTGCCACAGACTACCCCAAGCTGATATAACCTGCCACAGACTACCCCAGGCTGATATAACCTGCCACAGACTACCTCAGGCTGATGTTACCTGCCACAGACTACCCCAGGCTGATACAACCTGCCACAGACTACCCCAGGCTGATATATCCTGCCACAGACTACCCCAGGCTGATATAACCTGCCACAGACTACCCCAGGCTGTTATAACACACTGACTGACAACTTGTGCAGAAAAAGGTAAGAATTTAGTCATGTGTGTAATTATGGTGTTGAGGGATAACATTTGTGATATTATTCAAGTAAATATTCCATAAGAAGAGCTGTAGATCACTTGAATTAACCTCTTGAGTACAATTACCTTTGGCCCGACCCAACACCAGACACTGTATCAAGAGAGACCGCACCACCTCCCCACCTGACACTGTACAGTACTGGGGCTATAGATTATTAGAACACCCGAGATGTATTTGAATTAGGAGTGTACAATATAAATACAGTACCATTATTTCCCCATAGATTTTACTGCTATAAAGATCATCAGGTGCACCATGCTAAATACTGATAATCATCAAAATGTTGGATGTTGTCCAGTCTTTGTTCACTAAGATGTATCTAAGACCGACTGGCCCACTGGCTCACCGACCCATCGGCAATATGCCCAAACTCCCGATGGGCCAGTCCGTCACTGGGTGACGATGTGTCATAAACCCTCATTAACTGTAATTAAACCTTTGTAATTACTTTTAGAATATTTTCATTTTACACAAGTTGATTTAGTCACTTGTAGTTTTCATTTATAAATTGTAATTTTTATAAAAATATTATCTAAGGCAAAATATTTTGTTTCAGATACTGTGATGTCATATCTCAAGACCAAGTGTAACTAAGTAGAAGTTCACAATGTCAAACAGAGATAAAAAGTTCTCCTGTGAGGAATGTGGCAAACAGTTTTGTTTAAAGTCTACTCTTCAGACACATTTACTTATACACAATGGTATGAAGGAGTTTGAATGTGAGGAATGTGGGAAATGTTTCTCACAGAAGAGTCATCTTAAGAGACACATTCTTGGACACAGAGGTATAAAGGAGTTTGAATGTGAGGAATGTGGGAAATGTTTCTCACGCAAGAGTCATCTCAAGAGACATATTCTTGGACACAGTGGTATAAAGGAGTTTGAATGTGAGGAATGTGGGAAATGTTTCTCACGCAAGAGTGATCTCAAGGGACATATTCTTGAACACAGTGGTATAAAGGAGTTTGAATGTGAGGAATGTGGGAAATGTTTCTCACGCAAGCGTGCTCTCAAGAGACACATTCTTGGACACAGTGCTATAAAGGAGTTTGAATGTGAGGAATTTTTGAATTATTTCTCACGCAAGAGTGATCTCAAGGGACATATTCTTGTACACAGTGGTATAAAGGAGTTTGAATGTGAGGAATGTGGGAAATGTTTCTCACGCAAGAGTCATCTCAAGACACATATTCTTGGACACAGTGGTATAAAGGAGTTTGAATGTGAGGAATGTGGGAAATGTTTCTCACAGAAGAATGTTCTCAAGAGACACATTCTTGGGCACAGTGGTATAAAGGAGTTTGAGTGTGAGGAATGTGGGAAATGTTTCTCACGCAAGAGTGATCTCAAAGGACATATTCTTGGACACAGTGGTATAAAGGAGTTTGAATGTGAGGAATGTGGGAAATGTTTCTCACGGAAGAGTAATCTCACTACACACATTCTTGGACACAGAGGTATAAAGGAGTTTCAATGTGAGGAATGTGGGAAATGTTTCTCACGGAAGAGTAATCTCACTACACACATTCTTGGACACAGTGGTGTAAAGGAGTTTGAGTGTGAGGAATGTGGGAAATGTTTCTTACGCAAGGGTGATCTCAAGGGACACATTCTTGGACACTGTGGTACAAAGGAGTTTGAATGTGAGGAATGTGGGAAATGTTTCTCACGCAAGAGTGGTCTCAAGGGACATATTCTTGGACACAGTGGTATAAAGGAGTTTGAATGTGAGGAATGTGGGAAATGTTTCTCCCTGAAGGGTAATCTCAAACGTCATAAACTTGTGCATGAAAAAAACAGAATTCAATAAATGTTTGAATGACTTTATCAGAAGGTAAATGTGCCACATAAACTTGAATACAGTGATATACATCAATATAAAACCACTTGAACAAACTCTATGAATGTAGCTGAAATAAAGACAAGTGACAAATGCCATTTTTATAGATATTAAACACAAGTTATAATTATCTGCTCTTAAGATGTAAATTTCTTCTACCATGGCCTTAGTGTATACATTTGGTGTTGGTTAAATATCACTCATAATAATTCTCCATTTTGTTTCATCAGCCTTTTTAATGTTATTTACAGTACAGTAGTAAGCAAAGGTACAACTTATCATCTTTGTGCTTAAAATTTCATCTTCACTAGATAAGCTTTGTTGAACATTGATGAACTCTCATTTACTATAATTTGTGCATCAGTAGTTGTGTCAACTGTGTACGTCTGTCTTTATTTACACTCGACGTAAGTTTTGTCACAAGTACGTACATTAACACGGGTAGTAAATCATCTTAGTTTAGTAGTACAGTGGTGGTAGACCATTTATTATAGTCAAGGTGTTGTCATTATCTCACGGAAACTCTTCAATCTCTGTTGAAATTGTACGTAAATATTTGATAAATTTTGCTCAACTCTGACGACATATTTTGATATTTTATCTTGACTAAAATGGTTGGTAGTTTTGATTCATTGTTGAAATATATTCTTTCATCACTTACAGATATATGGTACCATTGTCTGGTAAATAATGGTTAGGGCTCATATATAGTACCTGGTGTTATGGGGCAGATGAACTTTAACACCTCTTAACTGTATATAATATCATGTTTAATATATTGTTCAGTTAGCATCTTGGACCTTAGTTAGGTAACTCTTCTTGGTTATATATAAATTCATCCTTCGGCAGTCATTTTCTTAAAGTAGCCAATGCTGAAATGTCAAACTCTGGGTTAAAATTAGTTGTTTGATCATGTCAAGCAGAAGACTTGTTTTAATTAACATACAGTATTTAGATATTTGCTGTTCTTAGATACAACTTTTCCTAATAGTACTGGCATGTGTTTATCTAGCAATGGTGTTTTAAAAAATGATTGCTACAAGAATGTCATTAATTTTGTGCACCTGAATATATAGTTTTATGTTAATACAGGCTGTCCCCAACTTACAACAGGGATACATTCCTGGACCCATAGTTTAGGTTAGGTTAAAGTCCATACAAAAAAACAATAATATCCCATATATAACAAATAATGTAAATAAAGTGATGTTAAACAATATATAAGGATAAAAATAATGTAAAAAATGGGATTTAATATTACAAGTTTTTGTGGTGAATGTATTGGGATCCCGTTCATAAGTGCGGGTGATGGTAAGTCGGATGGTCGTAACTCGGGGACTGCCTGTATACACTTTATGTTTGGCCATGATGTGCCACAAACATTAATATCTTACAGAATGAGATATAAGTATTTAAACTATTGCTGAATATTTTATTACAACCCTAATATTGTAGAACAAGTGTACAGTAATGGCTGGTCTTCAGATACTGTATGTGGATGTACTAAATTAATATTGCTGTAATTGCCCTAAAATTCATTATGAGTAACGAAGCATTAAAATAATAAGATTTGTATTTATGGAATTTAATGAGCAGAAGACTCCATGGCTGGTTTATATTTTGAGTTGAGAGCCAAATGTTAGATTGGTCTGGATGATGCCCGGGGAGGAGCCAAGGTAATATTTGTGATAATTTACTGTTTTATGACCGTAATTATTGCTGGAAATGATTCTAGATAGAATATTATTAAACAACATGATGGCAAGGGTTGAAGGTGACTGCCAATAACTCATAGAGATGAGTATTTTGTTTAAATTTGGGTCACTTGTATATTACATTGTGTATACAGTGAACTGGAATCATAATATATTATTTATTGACATCATATCAATATTGTCTCCATATTACAAGTCCTACTGCGTCCCGAGAGACACGGGTACCAGTGTATTACATTGGTACTCGTGTCACGCAGAACACACTATAACTTGTGGTATGGAGACAATATTTATATGATTTAAGGACTGGGAGTTAGCACCACCAAAGAGTGGGTAGCATACAAGAATTAAATCTAAATTATTATGTATAAGTAGGAGGTGACATAGTGGTCAGTGGCTCTCCCTGTGGTAGGAGGTCCCTGACAGTGGGACAGTCAAGGCAGTAGTGTTGAGGGAAGTTAGCATTGGGACAGTTACTGAGTTTACAGGAAGAGAAGTGCAGGCCATCTCCCACCTCAGATACTAACCTAATGCTAAAAAAGACAACATTATATCTGCTGACCATAAGTCCACGTCGACGATACTTGTGTGGACGAGGAAGAAAGTTATCATAGTTTTGGGTGGATATATCTTCAACCAGTTCACTATGCCTGTGATGGATTGTAGGGAGAAGAGCGGCTAAACGTATTCCCTCTCAATAGGGTCATGTTGGGCTTATATTGAGGCCTAACAGATCATGATTGGACAGTCAGAGTTTGGCGAATCAGTTATTGATTAATCTCTTTTTTTTTTTCTTTTTACTTTTATCCTCTTCACCACTGAACGACTCGTTAGCTGCTTGGGAGATCGGTCACGTCTGCGTTACGCACTGTTGGCAAGCACTGGCCTTGAACTGGCTCCTGAATGTACCTGAACCTGCTCCAGTGTTGGTCAAGTCTGGTCATGAAACAGCTCACACTCGGTGCCGTCACAACACTCTGGTAGATTGTTCCAAGAATTCACAACTCTCACTCCGAAAAAGTTTGCCCTCAAGGTTTTCTGGACTTGTGGCTTCTTCAACCTTGAGCTGTGACCCCTTGTGGGGCGAGCGTCTGCCAGCTCCAGGTAAGGACACTCGACTGACTAGTGCCCCTTGAGATGCTTATTCACCTCTGTTAGGTCCCCACTTGCCCGTCTGTAGTATAAGCTAGACAAGTTCAGGCGCTCCAATCTCTCAGGGTAGCTGATGAGTCGTAGTGCAGGCCCCAGTCTGGTGGCCCTCCTTTGAACATTTTCTCGGGGATTAGACGGGTTGAGAGTACTCCAAATGGGGAAGCACTTCACTCTTCAAGATCGTTATGAGGGACGGACCGTCTAGATGTCTGAACGACCTTCTTATAAGACATAATAATTTATTTGCCTGATTTACCTTCTTCTCACAATGGCCCGAGAACTTCAGCTCATTGTCAACATACACTCCTAGGTCCTTCTCACATTCAGTCTCACCTACTGCAGTTTCTTCATCCCATTGGGACATATAATATGTCTCCTTACCGTTGGTACGCCCCAGGTGCATCCTCTTACACTTCGTGACATTGAATCTCGGCAGCCATTTCTTCGACCATTCTTGGAGCCCACAGAGGTCCTTCTGCAGCTCTTCACAGTCCGCTTGGTTCTTGATTTCGCGAAATAACTCGGCGTCATCGGTAAACATTTGTTTGGAGGAGTGTACAACGTCAGGCATGTCATTTATGAAACAAACAAATAACAGCGGGCCCAATACACTGTCCTGTGGTACCCCGCTTGTGACAGGTACGGATGATGATTTCGTGCCATTAATCACCACACACTGCTTGCGGTCATGTAGAAAGTCTACTATCCACGCTAGGACATTTCCCCGAATTCCGTACCCTTGAGTTTAATTTTCAGCCCAGTACTTGCCAACAGTGCCTAACAGAGACGTGACCGATCGCCCAAGCGGCTAACGAGTCAATCATTTGGTGAAGAGGATGAGAGTAAGTACCAGTAAGTCCTGGCCTCATGTCGCTTCCCATAACAGATTAGGGAAGGTTTTATGCTATTGTTACACTTTCCTGGATAATATTATTCCTAATAAGTAAAAAAGTAAATTATTGACCTCCCGAACGGCTAGTAAGCAGATAAATGCTGAAAAATAAATCATTTTAAGCTTGGCATGATGTGTTATTGATAGACGTCGCATGGTCAACAGCCAAAATGGTTCACATATGAGATCATGCTCACACAACTAATTTCATATTGCTGAATTCCAATCTGATATTTGTTTTGTTCTATCAGACCAGGTTTTATACAAAAATCAATAGGTACAAATATTTAATATTCCATCACGTGTCGTGCAAAAGATGAGATTATCTCATGTGACTGTGCTTTCATGACTAATTTCATATTAATGAATATTAATTGGATGTTTCATTCTACCATCAGACCTACTTTCTTAAAGAATACAAGAATAGTAAATATAGTAACATTATCGCGTCATGCAAGATACAATTTTAAACCTATCACAGATAAGCTCATAAAAAATTGTACCAAAACATAAGTTCAAATCCTTTATAATGACAAAATATGAAGTTCTAAAAGTGCTTCTGAACTTTACTCTTTCTCTTGTACAGCTTGCTCTCTTCTCGTTGCAGTGTCCAGCAATAGTCGCCCATCATGTTAGGACTGAATTGTCCCTGATATCTGCTCTTCATTATGGCGATATCTTGATGAAATCTTTCGCCGTGTTCATCACTAACGTCTCCAAGGTTACCTAGGAAAAATTCAATATGAGAGCGGAAAAAATGCAATTTCAAGGACATCCTTGCTCCCAATGCATGATAATTCTGAAGCATGGTTGTTACGATTTCTTTGTAGTTGTCAGCACGATAGTTTCCAAGAAAATTCTTTGACACATTGACAAATGATTCCCATGCTTTTTTCTCCAGTGGGTTCAATGTTTTGGTGAATTCGCTATCATTAACTAGTATACGAATTTGTGGTCCATTCAAGACACCTGCTTTCAACTTGGCTTCGGAAACCACACCACCTAGTTTCTGAGATAAGTATAGAGTCCCAGCACCGAGTTGATCCATAGCTTTGATGAAATTTTTAGCCAAACCGAGCTTTAGATGCAGTGGAGGCCAAAATATCTTTTCTGGATCTACAAGCGGATTGTGAGCACAGTTAAACCTTCCAGGCGCATCTCTTGGTCTTGTCGGCCACTTCATCTTCTAGCAGGTTACGCTGCTTTAGTCTGGATCCCAAAACTTCAGCCTTTTCTTTTGACAAGTTTAGGTCCCTGATGAGATCATGACGCGCTTCTTGAGTAAATAGTTTAGGCCTGGTATTTTCAGAGTTATCCTGGTAGTCGTTTTCCATTGAGGTAGAGGTAGAATCAGAATCACTCAATTCTTGTTCAGTCGGTGGATTTGGGACTGGAAGTTCAGCACTGTGCGGTACTGGTCGGATTGCAGAAGCAATATTGGGGTACTGTACCTTGCCTCGTGTCTTGATTTTTATTCCCTTAATATTTGTGAGACAGAAGTAGCAGTCACTACTGTGGTCTTTAGGTTCACGCCAATCATTGGTACAGCAAACGGCATTCCTGAACTTCGTTTACCACACATCCACTCGCTCAGGTGGTTAACACAAGACTTACAGGCTACATGAGGTGCCCATTTCTTGTCTTGGTCACCCAAATGACATTTGAAGTAACTTTTGTAGTTCAGTCGAACAGCTTTTGTGATTGGTTTCTTGAGGCTACCAGGAGTGAAGGCACCACATCTGTAGCAAAAACTGTCAGCACCGTTCACACACTTGCGACGTTCCATGTTTTGTTAATTTCAGAGTAATTACAAATCATGCAGGTGTAGATATGCAATGTCATGAATCAGCAAACTGAAACAAACAAAAAAGCACAAATCAGGACAAAATAATTGCATAAGTGGAGCCAATGAGTATATAAATTACTGTATGAATAGCATGGTACACTAAATATATAGATATGCTGGTTCTGGAAAACTGAGCCTGATACAGCTATACGAATGTCATAATTGAGTTCAGCACATAAAATTACACTAGAATCAGACTGTTTTGATCCAGAACCATGAGAATTCTTTTTTATGTTGACCAGTGACAACAAAACCAAGACGAGGACGATACTCTATTGTTTAGTTATTTCACCATTTATCTGTTTATTTGCTATTCTGGCATTTAGTTCCGTATTTTATTAATCAATTATCACCTTAACTGTCCCGTGTTAGTACAGGAGGAACAGTAATTGGTAAAAAACACTAAATAACACCACGTTTTATTCTCAGGCTGTGGGACTTGAACACAGGACACAATGATGAACGCCTTACATTATTACCAAAAGATATTAATATATCTAACATTAATATACAATATAAAACTATTTTATTTTTTTATCGTAGTAAAGTTAATTTATCATAATATAAGTCATTAAATTAGTTTATTAACACACTAAGACCATTGCGGCATGTTGGTGATCAACAACCAAAACTATTGTAAACAAACCCGAGTGAGGCAGAACTTCTTCCTATTATTATGGCTAATTATCACCTTATTAGTTATTGGATAATGACTAATTCAGGTAAGTGTGTTGATTATAATACTAGTAACATATTTTATAGAGTTTAATATAGGAGTGAGTTGTTTAATGGTTATAATGAACTGTTATGTGTTGGTCCGGGATGATAATGGCGTCGGTGCTAAGAATTTCACCTTCATATCCGTCGGAAATGAGTGGTGGAGTTATCACCCTTCCTCCATACAACCTAACCTAACCAACCAAAGAAACCTAACCTATGTATGTCCTTGTTAAGGTAATAACTAGACACAGTACAGTAAGTAACACAAACTTGATCACTTTATTTACCGTATAATATATATATATATATATATATATATATATATATATATATATATATATATATATATATATATATATATATATACTGGTATATTATATATATTGTATGTATATACTGGTGTATACCCAGAATATTCACTTAATAGTTGTAAATTAATGGTGTAACCTTCCTGTGCACTCCAGGCAGTCGTGACGATTGAGTCAACCACCTGGTCATCATCTGTGTTTTGTAAAAAAAATATAACCTGCCACAGACTACCCCAGGCTAATATAACCTACCACAGACTACCCCAGGCTGATATAACCTGCCACAGACTACCCCAGGCTAATATAACCTACCACAGACTACCCCAGGCTGATATAACCTGCCACAGACTACCCCAGGCTGATATAACCTGCCACAGACTACCCCACGCAAATATAACCTGCCACAGACTACCCCAGGCTGATATAACCTGCCACAGACTACCTCAGGCTGATATAACCTGCCACAGACTACCCCAGGCTGATATAACCTGCCACGGACTACCCCAGGCTGATATAACCTGCCACAGACTACCCCAGGCTGATATAACCTGCCACAGACTACCCCACGCAAATATAACCTGCCACAGACTACCCCAGGCTGATATAACCTGCCACAGACTACCCCAGGCTGATATAACCTGCCACAGACTACCCCACGCAAATATAACTTGCCACAGACTACCCCAGGCTGATATAACCTGCCACAGACTACCCCAGGCTGATATAACACACTGACTGACAACTTGTACAGAAAAAGGTGAGCATTTAGTCATGTGTGTAATTATGGTGTTGAGGGATAACATTTGTAATATGATTCAAGTAAATATTCCATAAGAAGAGCTGTAGATCACTTGACTTAACATCTTGAGTAAAATTACCTTTGGCCCGACCCCACACCAGACACTGTAGCAAGAGAGACCTCACCACCTCCCCACCTGACACTGTACAGTACTGGGGCTATAGATTATTAGAACACCCGAGATGTATTTGAATTAGGAGTGTACAATATGAATACCGTACCATTATTTCCCCATAGATTTTACTGCTATAAAGATCATCAGGTGCACCATGCTAAATACTGATAATCACCAAAATGTTGGATGTTGTCCAGTCTTTGTTCACTAAGATGTATCTAAGACCGACTGGCCCACTGGCTCACCGATTCATCGGAAATACAGTATGCCCAAACTCCCGATAGGCCAGTCCGTCACTGGGTGATGATGTGTCATAAACCCTCATTAGCTGTAATTAAACCTTTGTACTTACTTTTAGAATATTTTCATTTTACACAAGTTGATTTAGTCACTTGTAGTTTTCATTTATAAATTGTAATTTTTATAAGAATATTATCTAAGGCAAAATATTTTGTTTCAGATACTGTGATGTCACATCTCAAGACCAAGTGTAACTAAGAAGAAGTTCACAATGTCAAGCAGAGATAAAAAGTTCTCCTGTGAGGAATGTGGCAAACAGTTTTGTTTAAAGTCTACTCTTCAGACACATTTACTTGTACACAATGGTATGAAGGAGTTTGAATGTGAGGAATGTGGGAAATGTTTCTCACAGAAGAGTACTCTCAAGAGACACATTCTTGGACACAGAGGTATAAAGGAGTTTGAATGTGAGGAATGTGGAAAATGTTTCTCAGAGAAGGGTTATCTCAAGAAACACATTCGTGCACACAGTGGTATAAAGGAGTTTGAATGTGAGGAATGTGGGAAATGTTTCTCACAGAAGAATGATCTCAAGAGACACATTCTTGGACACAGTGGTATAAAGGATTTTGAATGTGAGGAATGTGGGAAATGTTTCTCACGCAAGAGTCATCTCAAGAGACATATTCTTGGACACAGTGGTATAAAGGAGTTTGAATGTGAGGAATGTGGGAAATGTTTCTCACGCAAGAGTCATCTCAAGAGACATATTCTTGGACACAGTGGTATAAAGGAGTTTGAATGTGAGGAATGTGGAAAATGTTTCTCACAGAAGAGTACTCTCAACAGACACATTCTTGGACACAGTCGAATAAAGAAGTTTGAATGTGAGGAATGTGGGAAATGTTTCTCACAGAAGAGTACTCTCAAGACACACATTCTTGGACACAGTGGTATAAAGGAGTTTGAATGTGAGGAATGTGGGATATGTTTCTCAAGCAAGAGTCATCTCAAGGGACATATTCTTGGACACAGTGGTATAAAGAAGTTCGAATGTGAGGAATGTGGGAAATGTTTCTCACGCAAGAGTCATCTCAAGGGACATATTCTTGGACACAGTGGTATAAAGAAGTTTGAATGTGAGGAATGTGGGAAATGTTTCTCACAGAAGAGTGATCTCAAGAGACACATTCTTGGACACAATGGTATAAAGAAGTTTGAATGTGAGGAATGTGGGAAATGTTTCTCACGCAAGAGTTCTCTCAAGAGACATATTCTTGGACACAGTGGTATAAAGGAGTTTGAATGTAAGGAATGTGGGAAATGTTTCTTACAGAAGCAGAGTCTCAAGAGACACATTCTTGGACACAATGGTATAAAGGAGTTTTTATGTGAGGAATGTGGGAAATGTTTCTCACAGAAGAGTGATCTCAAGAGACACATTCTTGAACACAGTGGTATAAAGGAGTTTGAATGTGAGGAATGTGGAAAACATTTTGCAGAAAAGGGCACTCTCAACAGACACATTCTTGGACACAGTCGAATAAAGAAGTTTGAATGTGAGGAATGTGGGAAATGTTTCTCACAGAAGGGTACTCTCAAGAGACACATTCTTGGACACAATGGTATAAAGAAGTTTGAATGTGAGGAATGTGGGAAATGTTTCTCACGCAAGAGTGGTCTCAAGGGACATATTCTTGTAAACAGTGGTATAAAGAAGTTTGAATGTGAGGAATGTGGGAAATGTTTCTCACGCAAGAGTGGTCTCATGGGACATATTCTTGTACACAGTGGTATAAAGGAGTTTGAATGTGAGGAATGTGGAAAATGTTTCTCCCAGAAGGGTCATCTCAAACGTCATAAACTTGTGCATGAAAAAAACAGAATTTAATAAATGTTTGAATGACTTTAACAGAAGGTAAATGTGCCACATAAACTTGAATACAGTGATATTCATCAATATAAAACCACTTGAACAAACTCCATGAATGTAGCAGAAATAAAGACAAGTGACAAATGCCACTTTTATAGACATCAAACACAAGTTATAATTATCTACTTTTAAGATGTAAATTTCTTCTACCATGGCCGTAGTGCATACATTTGGTGTTGGTTAAATATCACTCATAATAATTCTCCATTTGTTTCATCAGCCTTTTTAATGTTATTTACAGTACAGTAGTAAGCAAATGTAAAACTTATCATCTTTGTGCTTAAAATTTCATCTTCACTAGATAAGCTTTGTTGAACATTGATGAACTCTCATTTACTATAATTTGTGCATCAGTAGTTGTGTCAACTGTGTACGTCTGTCTTTATTTACACTCGACGTAAGTTTTGTCACAAGTAGGTACATTAACACGGGTAGTAAATCATCTTGGTAAAGTAGTACAGTGGTGATAGACCATTTGTTATAGTCAAGGTGTTGTCACTATCTCACGGAAACTCTTCAATCTCTGTTGAAATTGTACGTAAATATTTGATAAGTTTTGCTCAACTCTGACGAGATATTTTGATATTTTATCTTGACTAAAATGGTTGGTAGTTTTGATTCATGTTTTAAATATATTCTTTCATCACTTACAGATATATGGCACCATTGTCTGGTAAATAATGGTTAGGGTTCATATATACTACCTGGTGTTATGGGGCAGATGAACTTTAACACCTCTTAACTGTATATAATATCATGTTTAATATATTGTTCAGTTAGCATCTTGGACCTTAGTTAGGTAACTCTTCTTGGTTATATATAAATTCATCCTTGGGCAGTCATTTTCTTAAAGTAGCCAATGCTGTAATGTCAAACTCTGGGTTAAAATTAGTTGTTTGATCATGTCAAGCAGAAGACTTGTTTAAATTAACATACAGTATTTAGATATTTGCTGTTCTTATATACAACTTTTCCTAATAGTACTGGCATGTGTTTATCTAGCAATGGTGTTTTAAAAAATGATTGCTACAAGAATGTCATTAATTTTGTGCACCTGAATATATAGTTTTATGTTAATACAGGCTGTCCCCAACTTACAACAGGGATACATTCCTGGACCCATAGTTTAGGTTAGGTTAAAGCCCATACAAAACAACAATAATATCCCATATATAACAAATAATGTAAATAAAGTGATGTTAAACAATATATAAGGATAAAAATAATGTAAAAAATGGGATTTTAATTACAAGTTTTTGTGGTGAATGTATTGGGATCCCGTTCATAAGTGCGGGTGATGGTAAGTCGGACGGTCGTAACTCGGGGACTGCCTGTATACACTTTATGTTTGGCCATGATGTGCCACAAACATTAATATCTTACAGAATGAGATATAAGTATTTAAACTATTGCTGAATATTTTATTACAACCCTAATATTGTAGAACAAGTGTACAGTAATGGCTGGTCTTCAGATACTGTATGTGGATGTACTAAATTAATATTGCTGTAATTGCCCTAAAATTCATTATGAGTAACGAAGCATTAAAATAATAAGTTTTGTATTTATGGAATTTAATGAGCAGAAGATTCCATGGCTGGTTTATATTTTGAGTTGAGAGCCAAATGTTAGATTGGTCTGGATGATGCCCGGGGAGGAGCCAAGGTAATATTTATGATAATTTACTGTTTTATGACCGTAATTATTGCTGGAAACGATTCTAGATAGAATATTATTAAACAACATGATGGCAAGGGTTGAAGGTGACTGCCAATAACTCATAGAGATGAGTATTTTGTATAAATTTGGGTCACTTGTATATTACATTGTGTATATAGTAAACTGGAATCAGAATATATTATTTTTTGACATCATTTCAATATTGTCTCCATATTACAAGTCCTACTGCGTCCCGAGAGACATGAGTACCAGTGTATTACATTGGTACTCGTGTCACGCAGAACACACGATAACTTGTGGTATGGAGATAATATTTATATGATTTAAGGACTGGGAGTTAGCACCACCAAAGAGTGGGTAGCATACAAGAATTAAATCTAAATTATTATGTATAAGTAGGAGGTGACATAGTGGTCAGTGACTCTTCCTGTCGTAGGAGGTCCCTGACAGTGGGACAGTCAAGGCAGTAGTGTTGAGGGAAGTTAGCATTGGGACAGTTGTCATGATCGTGATGACGGCTAACCTGAAAACCGTAAGGATTCATATTACGCTCAAACGTCCACAAAACCTTCTGAGTCCCCCAGTGGAAACGTCCTCCGTTTTCTCTGTTACTTGATGACGTCATCGATAAGCCGTCTTTGTTTAGACGCTGTATGTTGGGACCTGTTGCCATCCAACCCTTTGTAATCAATTTAATTTTGCTTTTGATAGCTGAGTCAGAGCATTGTTAGTGAAGATAATAGTAGGGAATGAAACTGAGTTCATAGTCTCAATTTCAATGTCAGAGTGTACAGTGAATTAATTCATCGGAATAGAAGTAGGTGGACTCCCTGGTCTGTTTTGAGTGAGGGCCCCGCGGGCATTTCTACCGTTAGTGAGTGCCCGTCCCTTCATCCATACAGGTATGCCATTCCACTCTGTGTTGTAATTCGCCCTTCTTTAAGTGATTTGACCCAATTAATAGTTGATTGTGCAAGTGTTACAGTAACGTAGTTGATATGCTCTGAGTGAAGTCATATTTACGTCTTTAACGTCCCCTGAAACGTGATGGTGTTGTCACTGTTAGTGAGTGCCCGTCCCTTCATCCATACAGATCCTATTGTGATTCTTGAATCGCTCTACCATCCAACAACGGCCTCAGATGTATTAGATGTCCAGCCGGGATCATATATGAGAAGATGGCACCGATGCGGCCTGATTAATGTGCCCCAAGGCTTCGTTGGGCCAGACCCGCCATGTGTCTGGCTACCCCACAATAACAACAGCCCCAGTGCTCTACCCTGGATTACTCCTTGGAAGTATATGTCCACAGAGAGTGTTGTAACATGTATGTTAGGGATAATTAGTTGGAAATAATTATCCCATGTTGGGTAGTGGACCCCTGCATATACTAGTGTCATTGTTTATGTATATGTTGAATAATCTACAATGAGTGCCATGTAATGTACCACCAGTAATGTTGTGAGTAAGAGTAAAGAAGAAGGAACTGAGTTTGCACTAAGCCCAGGAGGTGAACCTGGTAATCATATGATTAATACAAAATCTTTCCCCATTGATTGCACATTAATAAACTGGTTTTTAGAGTACTTTAGGTGTATTCATTTCTCCCACAGTATTTTACCTTTATTTCCATCCAAGTGACCTGATACCAAAATTACCATACTCACGTGCCTAGACCCTCGACCATGCTACCAAAAGAATGCCCAGGCTACCAAAGGAATGTCCATGCTACCAAAGAATAGGTGACGGAACTGAGTAAGAGTAAGAACTAAGAGAAGTAATTAAGATGAGGGTGGTGTAGAAACAGAGAGGGAGTCAGGCCCCCTCACATTGGTGGCAAGACCAAGAATGCGCCCCCTCACACAGTTACTGAGTTTACGGGAAGAGAAGTGCAGGCCATCTCCCACCTCAGATATTAACCTAATGCTAAAAGAGACAACATTATATCTGCTGACCATAAGTCCACGTCGACGATACTTGTGTGGACGAGGAAGAAAGTGATCATAGTTTTGGGTGGATATATCTTCAGCCAGTTCACTATGCCTGTGATGGATTGTAGGGAGAAGAGCGGCTTAACGTATTGCCTCTCAATAGGGTCATGTTGGGCTTATATTGAGGCCTAACAGATCATGATTGGACAGTCAGAGTTTGGCGAATCAGTTATTGATTAATCTCTTTTTTTTTCTGTTTACTTTTATCCTCTTCACCACTCAACGACTCGTTAGCTGCTTGGGAGA
Organism: Homarus gammarus; assembly: GCA_958450375.1. NCBI lineage: Eukaryota > Metazoa > Arthropoda > Malacostraca > Decapoda > Nephropidae > Homarus > Homarus gammarus. The sequence continues at coordinate 330,921 of CAUDMG010002453.1, read as the reverse complement.
TCGGTCACGTCTGCGTTACGCACTGTTGGCAAGTACTGGCCTTGAACTGGCTCCTGAATGTCCCTGAACCAGCTCCAGTGTTGGTCAAGTCTGGTCTTAAAACAGCTCACACTCGGTGCCGTCACAGCACTCTGGTAGATTGTTCCAAGAATTCACAACTCTCACTCCGAAAACGTTTGCCCTCACAGTCTTCTAGACTTGTGGCTTCTTCAACCTTGAGCTGTGACCCCTTGTGGGGCGAGCGTCTGCCAGCTCCAGGTAAGGACACTCGACTGAGTAGTGCCCCTTGAGATGCTTATTCACCTCAGTTAGGTCCCCACTTGCCCGTCTGTAGTATAAGCTAGACAAGTTCAGGCGCTCCAATCTCTCAGGGTAGCTGAGGAGTCGTAGTGCAGGCACCAGTCTGGTGGCCCTCCTTTGAACATTTTCTCGGGGACCAAACGGAGTGATAGTACTCCAGGTGGGGAAGCACTTCACTCTTCAAGATCGTTATGAGGGACGGACCGTCTAGATGTCTGAACGACTTTCTTATAAGACCCAATAATTTATTGGCCTAATTTACCTTCTTCTCGCAATGGCCCGAGAACTTCAGCTCATTGTCAACATACACTCCTAGGTCCTTCTCACATTCAGTCTCAACTAGTGCAGTTTCTTCATCCCATTGGGACATATGATGCGCCTCCTTACCGTTGGGACGCCCTAGGTGCATCCTCTTACACTTCGTGACATTGAATCTCGGCAGCCATTTCTTCGACAATTCTTGGAGCCCACAGAGGTCCTTCTGCAGCTCTTCACAGTCCGCTTGGTTCTTGATTTCGCGAAATATCTCGGCGTCATCGGTAAACATTTGTATGGAGGAGTGTACAACGTCAGGCATATCATTTATGAAACAAACAAACAACAGCGGGCCCAATACACTGCCCTGTGGTACCCCGCTTGTGACAGGTACGGATGATGATTTCCTGCCATTAATCACCACACACTGCTTGCGGTCATGTAGAAAGTCTACTATCCACCCTCGGACATTTCCCTGAATTCCGTACCCTTGAGTTTAATTTTCAGCCCAGTACTTGCCAACAGTGCCTAACAGAGACGTGACCGATCGCCCAAGCGGCTAACGAGTCAATCATTTGGTGAAGAGGTGAGAGTAAGTACCAGTAAGTCCTGGCCTCATGTCGCTTCCCATAACAGATTAGGGAAGGTTTTATGCTATTGTTACACTTTCCTGGATAATATTATTCCTAATAAGTAAAAAAGTAAATTATTGACCTCCCGAACGGCTAGTAAGCAGATAAATGCTGAAAAATAAATCATTTTAAGCTTGGCATGATGTGTTATTGATAGACGTCGCTTATACAACAAAACCAAGACGAGGACGATACTCTATTGTTTAGTTATTTCACCATTTATCTGTTTATTTGCTATTCTGGCATTTAGTTCCGTATTTTATTAATCAATTATCACCTTAACTGTCCCGTGTTAGTACAGGAGGAACAGTAATTGGTAAAAAACACTAAATAACACCACGTTTTATTCTCAGGCTGTGGGACTTGAACACAGGACACAATGATGAACGCCTTACATTATTACCAAAAGATATTAATATATCTAACATTAATATACAATATAAAACTATTTTATTTTTTTATCGTAGTAAAGTTAATTTATCATAATATAAGTCATTAAATTAGTTTATTAACACACTAAGACCATTGCGGCATGTTGGTGATCAACAACCAAAACTATTGTAAACAAACCCGAGTGAGGCAGAACTTCTTCCTATTATTATGGCTAATTATCACCTTATTAGTTATTGGATAATGACTAATTCAGGTAAGTGTGTTGATTATAATACTAGTAACATATTTTATAGAGTTTAATATAGGAGTGAGTTGTTTAATGGTTATAATGAACTGTTATGTGTTGGTCCGGGATGATAATGGCGTCGGTGCTAAGAATTTTACCTTCATATCCGTCGGAAATGAGTGGTGGAGTTATCACCCTTCCTCCATACAACCTAACCTAACCAACCAAAGAAACCTAACCTATGTATGTCCTTGTTAAGGTAATAACTAGACACAGTACAGTAAGTAACACAAACTTGATCACTTTATTTACCGTATAATATATATATATATATATATATATATATATATATATATATATATATATATATATATATATATATATATATACTGGTATATTATATATATTGTATGTATGTACTGGTGTATACCCAGAATATTCACTTAATAGTTGTAAATTAATGGTGTAACCTTCCTGTGCACTCCAGGCAGTCGTGACGATTGAGTCAACCACCTGGTCATCATCTGTGTTTTGTAAACAAAATATAACCTGCCACAGACTACCTCAGGCTGATATAACCTGCCACAGACTACCCCAGGCTGATATAACCTGCCACAGACTACCCCAGGCTGATATAACCTGCCACAGACTACCCCAGGCTGATATAGCCTGCCACAGACTACCCCAAGCTGATATAACCTGCCACAGACTACCCCAGGCTGATATAACCTGCCACAGACTACCCCAGGCTGATATAACCTGCCACAGACTACCCCAGGCTGATATAACCTGCCACAGACTACCCCAGGCTGATATAGCCTGCCACAGACTACCCCAGGCTGATATAACCTGCCACAGACTACCCCAGGCTGATATAACCTGCCACAGACTACCCCAGGCTGATATAACCTGCCACAGACTACCCCAGGCTCATATAACCTGCCACAGACTACCCCAGGTTGATATAACCTGCCACAAACTACCCCAAGCTGATATATCCTGCCACAGACTACCCCAGGCTGATATAACCTGCCACAGACTACCCCAGGCTGATATAACCTGCCACAGACTTACCCAGGCTGATATAACCTGCCACAGACTACCCAGGCTGATATAACCTGCCACAGACTACCCCAAGCTGATATAACCTGCCACAGACTACCCCAGGCTGATATAACCTGCCACAGACTACCCCAGGCTGATATAACCTGCCACAGACTACCCCAGGCTGATATAACCTGCCACAGACTACCCCAGGCTGATATAACCTGCCACAGACTACCCCAGGCTGATATAACCTGCCACAGACTACCCCAGGCTGATATAACCTGCCACAGACTACCCCAGGCTGTTATAACACACTGACTGACAACTTGTACAGAAAAAGGTGAGCATTTAGTCCTGTGTGTAATTATGGTTTTGAGGGATAACATTTGTAATATTATTCAAGTAAATATTCCATAAGAAGAGCTGTAGATCACTTGACTTAACCTCTTGACTACAATTACCTTTGGCCCGACCCAACACCAGACACTGTAGCAAGAGAGACCTCACCACCTCCCCACCTGACACTGTACAGTACTGGGGCTATAGATTATTAGAACACCCGAGATGTATTTGAATTAGGAGTGTACAATATGAATACAGTACCATTATTTTCCCATAGATTCTACTGCTATAAAGATCATCAGGTGCACCATGCTAAATACTGAGTCACCAAAATGTTGGATGTTGTCCAGTCTTTGTTCACTAAGATGTATCTAAGACCGACTGGCCCACTGGCTCACCGACCCATCGGCAATACAGTATGCCCAAACTCCCGATGGGCCAGCCCGTCACTGGGTGCCGTTGTGTCATAAACCCTCATTAGCTGTAATTAAACCTTTGTAATTACTTTTAGAATATTTTCATTTTACACAAGTTGATTTAGTCACTTGTAGTTTTTATTTATAAATTGTAATTTTTATAAAAATATTATCTAAGGCAAAATATTTTGTTTCAGATACTGTGATGTCACATCTCAAGACCAAGTGTAACTAAGAAGAAGTTCACAATGTCAAGCAGAGATAAAAAGTTCTCCTGTGAGGAATGTGGCAAACAGTTTTGTTTAAAGTCTACTCTTCAGACACATTTACTTATACACAATGGTATGAAGGAGTTTGAATGTGAGGAATGTGGGAAACATTTGTCCTCTAAGAGTACTCTCAAGAGACACATTCTTGAACACAGTGCTATAAAGGAGTTTGAATGTGAGGAATGTTTGAAATGTTTCTCACGCAAGAGTGATCTCAAGAGACACATTCTTGGACACAGTGGTATTAAACAGTTCAAATGTGAGGAATGTGGGAAATGTTTCTCCTGGAAGGGTAATCTCAAGACACACATTCTTGGACACAGTGGTATACAGGAGTTTGAATGTGAGGAATGTGGGAAATGTTTCTCACATAAGAGTAATCTCACTACCCACATTCTTGGACACAGTGGTATAAAGGAGTTTGAATGTGAGGAATGTGGGAAATGTTTCTCAAGCAAGAGTCCTCTCAAGAGACATATTCTTGGACACAGTGGTGTAAAGGAGTTTGAATGTGAGGAATGTGGGAAATGTTTCTCACAGAAGAATCATCTCAAGAGACACATTCTTGGACACAGTGGTATAAAGGAGTTTGAATGTGAGGAATGTGGGAAATGTTTCTCACAGAAGAATCATCTTAAGACACACATTCTTGGACACAGTGGTATAAAGGAGTTTGAATGTGAGGAATGTGGGAAATGTTTCTCACGGAAGAATGATCTTAAGAGACACATTCTTGTACACAGTGGTGTAAAGGAGTTTGAATGTGAGGAATGTGGGAAATGTTTCTCACAGAAGAATCATCTCAAGAGACACATTCTTGGACACAGTGGTATAAAGGAGTTTGAATGTGAGGAATGTGGGAAATGTTTCTCACAGAAGAATGATCTCAAGAGACACATTCTTGGACACAGTGGTATAAAGGAGTTTGAATGTGAGGAATGTGGGAAATGCTTCTCATTCAAGAGTCATCTCAAGGAACATATTCTTGGACACAGTGGTATAAAGGAGTTTGAATGTGAGGAATGTGGAAAATGTTTCTCACGCAAGAGTCATCTCAAGGGACATATTCTTGGACACAGTGGTATAAAGGAGTTTGAATGTGAGGAATGTGGGAAATGTTTCTCAGACAAGAGTAATCTCAAGAGACATATTCTTGGACACAGTGGTATAAAGGAGTTTGAATGTGAGGAATGTGGAAAATGTTTCTCACGCAAGGGTCATCTCAAATGTCATAAACTTGTGCATGAAAAAAACAGAATTCAATAAATGTTTGAATGACTTTAACAGAAGGTAAATGTGCCACATAAACTTGAATACAGTGATATACATCAATATAAAACCACTTGAACAAACTCTATGAATGTAGCAGAAATAAAGACAAGTGACAAATGCCACTTTTATAGTTATTAAACACAAGTTATAATTATCTGCTCTTAAGATGTAAATTTCTTCTACCATGGCCTTAGTGTATACATTTGGTGTTGGTTAAATATCACTCATAATAATTCTCCATTTTGTTTCATCAGCCTTTTTAATAATGTTATTTACAGTACAGTAGTAAGCAAAGGTTAAACTTATCATCTTTGTGCTTAAAATTTCATCTTCACTAGATAAGCTTTGTTGAACATTGATGAACTCTCATTTACTATAATTTGTGCATCAGTAGTTGTGTCAACTGTGTACGTCTGTCTTTATTTACACTTGACGTAAGTTTTGTCACAAGTACGTACATTAACACAGGTAGTAAATCATCTTGGTAAAGTAGTACATTGGTGGTAGACCATTTGTTATAGTCAAGGTGTTGTCATTATCTCACGGAAACTCTTCAATCTCTGTTGAAATTGTACGTAAATATTTGATAAGTTTTGCTCAACTCTGACGAGATATTTTGATATTTTATCTTGACTAAAATGGTTGGTAGTTTTGATTCATGTTTAAATATATTCTTTCATCACTTACAGATATATGGTACCATTGTCTGGTAAATAATGGTTAGGGTTCATATATAGTACCTGGTGTTATGGGGCAGATGAACTTTAATACCTCTTAACTGTATATAATATCATGTTTAATATATTGTTCAGTTAGCATCTTGGACCTTAGTTAGGTAACTCTTCTTGGTTATATATAAATTCATCCTTGGAACAGTCATTTTCTTAAAGTAGCCAATGCTGAAATGTCAAACTCTGGGTTAAAATTAGTTGTTTGATCATGTCAATCAGAAGACTTGTTTAAATTAACATACTGTATTTAGATATTTGCTGTTCTTATATACAACTTTTCCGAATAGTACTGGCATGTGTTTATCTAGCAATGGTGTTTTAAAAAATGATTGCTACAAGAATGTCATTAATTTTGTGCACCTGAATATATGGTTTTATGTTAATACAGGCTGTCCCCAACTTACAACAGGGATACATTCCTGGACCCAAAGTTTAGGTTAGGTTAAAGCCCATACAAAACAACAATGATATCAAATATATAACAAATAATGTAAATAAAGTGATGTTAAACAATATATAAGGATAAAAATAATGTAAAAAATGGGATTTTAATGACAAGTTTTTGTGGTGAATGTATTGGGATCCCGTTCATAAGTGCGGGTGATGGTAAGTCGGACGGTCGTAACTCGGGGACTGCCTGTATACACTTTATGTTTGGCCATGATGTGCCACAAACATTAATATCTTTCAGAATGAGATATAAGTATTTTAACTATTGCTGAATATTTTATTACAACCCTAATATTGTAGAACAAGTGTACAGTAATGGCTGGTCTTCAGATACTGTATGTGGATGTACTAAATTAATATTGCTGTAATTGCCCTAAAATTCATTATGAGTAAAGAAGCATTAAAATAATAAGTTTTGTATTTATGGAATTTAATGAGCGGAAGATTCCATGGCTGGTTTATATTTTGATTTGAGAGCCAAATGTTAGATTGGTCTGGACGACGCCCGGGGAGGAGCCAAGGTAATATTTATGATAATTTACTGTTTTATGACCATAATTATTGCTGGAAATGATTCTAGATAGAATATTATTAAACAACATGATGGCAAGGGTTGAAGGTGACTGCCAATAACTCATAGAGATGAGTATTTTGTATAAATTTGGGTCACTTGTATATTACATTGTGTATACAGTGAACTGGAATCATAATATATTATTTATTGACATCATATCAATATTGTCTCCATATTACAAGTCCTACTGCGTCCCGAGAGACACGGGTACCAGTGTATTACATTGGTACTCGTGTCATGCAGAACACACTATAACTTGTGGTATGGAGACAATATTTATATGATTTAAGGACTGGGAGTTAGCACCACCAAAGAGTGGGTAGCATACAAGAATTAAATCTAAATTATTATGTATAAGTAGGAGGTGACATAGTGGTCAGTGGCTCTCCCTGTGGTAGGAGGTCCCTGACAGTGGGACAGTCAAGGCAGTAGTGTTGAGGGAAGTTAGCATTGGGACAGTTACTGAGTTTACAGGAAGAGAAGTGCAGGCCATCTCCCACCTCAGATATTTACCTAATGCTAAAAGAGACAACATTATATCTGCTGACCATAAGTCCACGTCGACGATACTTGTGTGGACGAGGAAGAAAGTTATCATAGTTTTGGGTGGATATATCTTCAGCCAGTTCACTATGCCTGTGATGGATTGTAGGGAGAAGAGCGGCTTAACGTATTCCCTCTCAATAGGGTCATGTTGGGCTTATATTGAGGCCTAACAGATCATGATTGGACAGTCAGAGTTTGGAGAATCAGTTATTGATTAATCTATTTTTTTTTTTCTTTTTACTTTTATCCTCTTCACCACTGAACGACTCGTTAGCTGCTTGGGAGATCGGTCACGTCTGCGTTACGCACTGTTAGCAAGTGCTGGCCTTGAACTGGCTCCTGAATGTACCTGAACCTGCTCCAGTGTTGGTCAAGTCTGGTCATGAAACAGCTCACACTCGGTGCCGTCACAACACTCTGGTAGATTGTTCCAAGAATTCACAACTCTCACTCCGAAAAAGTTTGCCCTCAAAGTTTTCTGGGCTTGTGGCTTCTTCAACCTTGAGCTGTGACCCCTTGTGGGGCGAGCGTCTGCCAGCTCCAGGTAAGGACACTCGACTGAGTAGTGCCCCTTGAGATGCTTATTCACCTCAGTTAGGTCCCCACTTGCCCGTCTGTAGTATAAGCTAGACAAGTTCAGGCGCTCCAATCTCTCAGGGTAGCTGAGGAGTCGTAGTGCAGGCCCCAGTCTGGTGGCCCTCCTTTGAACATTTTCTCGGGGATCAGACGGGGTGACAGTACTCCAAATGGGGAAGCACTTCACTCTTCAAGATCGTTATGAGGGACGGACCGTCTAGATGTCTGAACGACCTTCTTATAAGACATAATAATATATTTGCCTGATTTACCTTCTTCTCACAATGGCCCGAGAACTTCAGCTCATTGTCAACATACAAACCTAGGTCCTCACATTCAGTCTCACCTACTGCAGTTTCTTCATCCCGTTGGGACATATGATACGCCTCCTTACCGTTGGCACGCCCCAGGTGCATCCTCTTACACTTCGTGACATTGAATCTCGGCAGCCATTTCTTCGACCATTCTTGGGGCCCACAGAGGTCCTTCTGCAGCTCTTCACAGTCCGCTTGGTTCTTGATTTCGCGAAATAACTCGGCGTCATCGGTAAACATTTGTATGGAGGAGTGTACAACGTCAGGCATGTCATTTATGAAACAAACAAATAACAGCGGGCCCAATACACTGTCCTGTGGTACCCCGCTTGTGACAGGTACGGATGATGATTTCGTGCCATTAATCACCACACACTGCTTGCGGTCATGTAGAAAGTCTACTATCCACGCTAGGACATTTCCCCGAATTCCGTACCCTTGAGTTTAATTTTCAGCCCAGTACTTGCCAACAGTGCCTAACAGAGACGTGACCGATCGCCCAAGCGGCTAACGAGTCAATCATTTGGTGAAGAGGATGAGAGTAAGTACCAGTAAGTCCTGGCCTCATGTCGCTTCCCATAACAGATTAGGGAAGGTTTTATGCTATTGTTACACTTTCCTGGATAATATTATTCCTAATAAGTAAAAAAGTAAATTATTGACCTCCCGAACGGCTAGTAAGCAGATAAATGCTGAAAAATAAATCATTTTAAGCTTGGCATGATGTGTTATTGATAGACGTCGCTTGGTCAACAGCCAAAATGGTTCACATATGAGATCATGCTCACACAACTAATTTCATATTGCTGAATTCCAATCTGATATTTGTTTTGTTCTATCAGACCAGGTTTTATACAAAAATCAATAGGTACAAATATTTAATATTCCATCATGTGTCGTGCAAAAGATGAGATTATCTCATGTGACTGTGCTTTCATGACTAATTTCATATTAATGAATATTAATTGGATGTTTCATTCTACCATCAGACCTACTTTCTTAAAGAATACAAGAATAGTAAATATAGTAACATTATCACGTCATGCAAGATACAATTTTAAACCTATCACAGATAAGCTCATAAAAAATTGTACCAAATAACATAAGTTCAAATCCTTTATAATGACAAAATATGAAGTTCTAAAAGTGCTTCTGAACTTCACTCTTTCTCTTGTACAGCTTGCTCTCTTCTCGTTGCAGTGTCCAGCAATAGTCGCCCATCATGTTAGGACTGAATTGTCCCTGATATCTGCTCTTCATTATGGCGATATCTTGATGAAATCTTTCGCCGTGTTCATCACTAACGTCTCCAAGGTTACCTAGGAAAAATTCAATATGAGAGCGGAAAAAATGCAATTTCAAGGACATCCTTGCTCCCAATGCATGATAATTCTGAAGCATGGTTGTTACGATTTCTTTGTAGTTGTCAGCACGATAGTTTCCAAGAAAATTCTTTGACACATTGACAAATGATTCCCATGCTTTTTTCTCCAGTGGGTTCAATGTTTTGGTGAATTCGCTATCATTAACTAGTATACGAATTTGTGGTCCATTCAAGACACCTGCTTTCAACTTGGCTTCGGAAACCACACCACCTAGTTTCTGAGATAAGTATAGAGTCCCAGCACCGAGTTGATCCATAGCTTTGATGAAATTTTTAGCCAAACCGAGCTTTAGATGCAGTGGAGGCCAAAATATCTTTTCTGGATCTACAAGCGGATTGTGAGCACAGTTAAACCTTCCAGGCGCATCTCTTGGTCTTGTCGGCCACTTCATCTTCTAGCAGGTTACGCTGCTTTAGTCTGGATCCCAAAACTTCAGCCTTTTCTTTTGACAAGTTTAGGTCCCTGATGAGATCATGACGCGCTTCTTGAGTAAATAGTTTAGGCCTGGTATTTTCAGAGTTATCCTGGTAGTCGTTTTCCATTGAGGTAGAGGTAGAATCAGAATCACTCAATTCTTGTTCAGTCGGTGGATTTGGGACTGGAAGTTCAGCACTGTGCGGTACTGGTCGGATTGCAGAAGCAATATTGGGGTACTGTACCTTGCCTCGTGTCTTGATTTTTATTCCCTTAATATTTGTGAGACAGAAGTAGCAGTCACTACTGTGGTCTTTAGGTTCACGCCAATCATTGGTACAGCAAACGGCATTCCTGAACTTCGTTTACCACACATCCACTCGCTCAGGTGGTTAACACAAGACTTACAGGCTACATGAGGTGCCCATTTCTTGTCTTGGTCACCCAAATGACATTTGAAGTAACTTTTGTAGTTCAGTCGAACAGCTTTTGTGATTGGTTTCTTGAGGCTACCAGGAGTGAAGGCACCACATCTGTAGCAAAAACTGTCAGCACCGTTCACACACTTGCGACGTTCCATGTTTTGTTAATTTCAGAGTAATTACAAATCATGCAGGTGTAGATATGCAATGTCATGAATCAGCAAACTGAAACAAACAAAAAAGCACAAATCAGGACAAAATAATTGCATAAGTGGAGCCAATGAGCATATAAATTACTGTATGAATAGCATGGTACACTAAATATATAGATATGCTGGTTCTGGAAAACTGAGCCTGATACAGCTATACGAATGTCATAATTGAGTTCAGCACATAAAATTACACTAGAATCAGACTGTTTTGATCCAGAACCATGAGAATATTTTTTATGTTGACCAGTGACAACAAAACCAAGACGAGGACGATACTCTATTGTTTAGTTATTTCACCATTTATCTGTTTATTTGCTATTCTGGCATTTAGTTCCGTATTTTATTAATCAATTATCACCTTAACTGTCCCGTGTTAGTACAGGAGGAACAGTAATTGGTAAAAAACACTAAATAACACCACGTTTTATTCTCAGGCTGTGGGACTTGAACACAGGACACAATGATGAACGCCTTACATTATTACCAAAAGATATTAATATATCTAACATTAATATACAATATAAAACTATTTTATTTTTTTATCGTAGTAAAGTTAATTTATCATAATATAAGTCATTAAATTAGTTTATTAACACACTAAGACCATTGCGGCATGTTGGTGATCAACAACCAAAACTATTGTAAACAAACCCGAGTGAGGCAGAACTTCTTCCTATTATTATGGCTAATTATCACCTTATTAGTTATTGGATAATGACTAATTCAGGTAAGTGTGTTGATTATAATACTAGTAACATATTTTATAGAGTTTAATATAGGAGTGAGTTGTTTAATGGTTATAATGAACTGTTATGTGTTGGTCCGGGATGATAATGGCGTCGGTGCTAAGAATTTCACCTTCATATCCGTCGGAAATGAGTGGTGGAGTTATCACCCTTCCTCCATACAACCTAACCTAACCAACCAAAGAAACCTAACCTATGTATGTCCTTGTTAAGGTAATAACTAGACACAGTACAGTAAGTAACACAAACTTGATCACTTTATTTACCGTATAATATATATATATATATATATATATAATATATATATATATATATATATATATATATATATATATATATATATATATATATACTGGTATATTATATATATTGTATGTATATACTGGTGTATACCCAGAATATTCACTTAATAGTTGTAAATTAATGGTGTAACCTTCCTGTGCACTCCAGGCAGTCGTGACGATTGAGTCAACCACCTGGTCATCATCTGTGTTTTGTAAAAAAAATATAACCTGCCACAGACTACCCCAGGCTAATATAACCTACCACAGACTACCCCAGGCTGATATAACCTGCCACAGACTACCCCAGGCTAATATAACCTACCACAGACTACCCCAGGCTGATATAACCTGCCACAGACTACCCCAGGCTCATATAACCTGCCACAGACTACCCCACGCAAATATAACCTGCCACAGACTACCCCAGGCTGATATAACCTGCCACAGACTACCTCAGGCTGATATAACCTGCCACAGACTACCCCAGGCTGATATAACCTGCCACGGACTACCCCAGGCTGATATAACCTGCCACAGACTACCCCAGGCTGATATAACCTGCCACAGACTACCCCACGCAAATATAACCTGCCACAGACTACCCCAGGCTGATATAACCTGCCACAGACTACCCCAGGCTGATATAACCTGCCACAGACTACCCCACGCAAATATAACTTGCCACAGACTACCCCAGGCTGATATAACCTGCCACAGACTACCCCAGGCTGATATAACACACTGACTGACAACTTGTACAGAAAAAGGTGAGCATTTAGTCATGTGTGTAATTATGGTGTTGAGGGATAACATTTGTAATATGATTCAAGTAAATATTCCATAAGAAGAGCTGTAGATCACTTGACTTAACCTCTTGAGTAAAATTACCTTTGGCCCGACCCCACACCAGACACTGTAGCAAGAGAGACCTCACCACCTCCCCACCTGACACTGTACAGTACTGGGGCTATAGATTATTAGAACACCCGAGATGTATTTGAATTAGGAGTGTACAATATGAATACCGTACCATTATTTCCCCATAGATTTTACTGCTATAAAGATCATCAGGTGCACCATGCTAAATACTGATAATCACCAAAATGTTGGATGTTGTCCAGTCTTTGTTCACTAAGATGTATCTAAGACCGACTGGCCCACTGGCTCACCGATTCATCGGAAATACAGTATGCCCAAACTCCCGATAGGCCAGTCCGTCACTGGGTGATGATGTGTCATAAACCCTCATTAGCTGTAATTAAACCTTTGTACTTACTTTTAGAATATTTTCATTTTACACAAGTTGATTTAGTCACTTGTAGTTTTCATTTATAAATTGTAATTTTTATAAGAATATTATCTAAGGCAAAATATTTTGTTTCAGATACTGTGATGTCACATCTCAAGACCAAGTGTAACTAAGAAGAAGTTCACAATGTCAAGCAGAGATAAAAAGTTCTCCTGTGAGGAATGTGGCAAACAGTTTTGTTTAAAGTCTACTCTTCAGACACATTTACTTGTACACAATGGTATGAAGGAGTTTGAATGTGAGGAATGTGGGAAATGTTTCTCACAGAAGAGTACTCTCAAGAGACACATTCTTGGACACAGTGGTATAAAGGAGTTTGAATGTGAGGAATGTGGAAAATGTTTCTCAGAGAAGGGTTATCTCAAGAAACACATTCGTGCACACAGTGGTATAAAGGAGTTTGAATGTGAGGAATGTGGGAAATGTTTCTCACAGAAGAATGATCTCAAGAGACACATTCTTGGACACAGTGGTATAAAGGATTTTGAATGTGAGGAATGTGGGAAATGTTTCTCACGCAAGAGTCATCTCAAGAGACATATTCTTGGACACAGTGGTATAAAGGAGTTTGAATGTGAGGAATGTGGGAAATGTTTCTCACGCAAGAGTCATCTCAAGAGACATATTCTTGGACACAGTGGTATAAAGGAGTTTGAATGTGAGGAATGTGGAAAATGTTTCTCACAGAAGAGTACTCTCAACAGACACATTCTTGGACACAGTCGAATAAAGAAGTTTGAATGTGAGGAATGTGGGAAATGTTTCTCACAGAAGAGTACTCTCAAGACACACATTCTTGGACACAGTGGTATAAAGGAGTTTGAATGTGAGGAATGTGGGATATGTTTCTCAAGCAAGAGTCATCTCAAGGGACATATTCTTGGACACAGTGGTATAAAGAAGTTCGAATGTGAGGAATGTGGGAAATGTTTCTCACGCAAGAGTCATCTCAAGGGACATATTCTTGGACACAGTGGTATAAAGAAGTTTGAATGTGAGGAATGTGGGAAATGTTTCTCACAGAAGAGTGATCTCAAGAGACACATTCTTGGACACAATGGTATAAAGAAGTTTGAATGTGAGGAATGTGGGAAATGTTTCTCACGCAAGAGTTCTCTCAAGAGACATATTCTTGGACACAGTGGTATAAAGGAGTTTGAATGTAAGGAATGTGGGAAATGTTTCTTACAGAAGCAGAGTCTCAAGAGACACATTCTTGGACACAATGGTATAAAGGAGTTTTTATGTGAGGAATGTGGGAAATGTTTCTCACAGAAGAGTGATCTCAAGAGACACATTCTTGAACACAGTGGTATAAAGGAGTTTGAATGTGAGGAATGTGGAAAACATTTTGCAGAAAAGGGCACTCTCAACAGACACATTCTTGGACACAGTCGAATAAAGAAGTTTGAATGTGAGGAATGTGGGAAATGTTTCTCACAGAAGGGTACTCTCAAGAGACACATTCTTGGACACAATGGTATAAAGAAGTTTGAATGTGAGGAATGTGGGAAATGTTTCTCACGCAAGAGTGGTCTCAAGGGACATATTCTTGTAAACAGTGGTATAAAGAAGTTTGAATGTGAGGAATGTGGGAAATGTTTCTCACGCAAGAGTGGTCTCATGGGACATATTCTTGTACACAGTGGTATAAAGGAGTTTGAATGTGAGGAATGTGGAAAATGTTTCTCCCAGAAGGGTCATCTCAAACGTCATAAACTTGTGCATGAAAAAAACAGAATTTAATAAATGTTTGAATGACTTTAACAGAAGGTAAATGTGCCACATAAACTTGAATACAGTGATATTCATCAATATAAAACCACTTGAACAAACTCCATGAATGTAGCAGAAATAAAGACAAGTGACAAATGCCACTTTTATAGACATCAAACACAAGTTATAATTATCTACTTTTAAGATGTAAATTTCTTCTACCATGGCCGTAGTGCATACATTTGGTGTTGGTTAAATATCACTCATAATAATTCTCCATTTGTTTCATCAGCCTTTTTAATGTTATTTACAGTACAGTAGTAAGCAAATGTAAAACTTATCATCTTTGTGCTTAAAATTTCATCTTCACTAGATAAGCTTTGTTGAACATTGATGAACTCTCATTTACTATAATTTGTGCATCAGTAGTTGTGTCAACTGTGTACGTCTGTCTTTATTTACACTCGACGTAAGTTTTGTCACAAGTAGGTACATTAACACGGGTAGTAAATCATCTTGGTAAAGTAGTACAGTGGTGATAGACCATTTGTTATAGTCAAGGTGTTGTCACTATCTCACGGAAACTCTTCAATCTCTGTTGAAATTGTACGTAAATATTTGATAAGTTTTGCTCAACTCTGACGAGATATTTTGATATTTTATCTTGACTAAAATGGTTGGTAGTTTTGATTCATGTTTTAAATATATTCTTTCATCACTTACAGATATATGGCACCATTGTCTGGTAAATAATGGTTAGGGTTCATATATACTACCTGGTGTTATGGGGCAGATGAACTTTAACACCTCTTAACTGTATATAATATCATGTTTAATATATTGTTCAGTTAGCATCTTGGACCTTAGTTAGGTAACTCTTCTTGGTTATATATAAATTCATCCTTGGGCAGTCATTTTCTTAAAGTAGCCAATGCTGTAATGTCAAACTCTGGGTTAAAATTAGTTGTTTGATCATGTCAAGCAGAAGACTTGTTTAAATTAACATACAGTATTTAGATATTTGCTGTTCTTATATACAACTTTTCCTAATAGTACTGGCATGTGTTTATCTAGCAATGGTGTTTTAAAAAATGATTGCTACAAGAATGTCATTAATTTTGTGCACCTGAATATATAGTTTTATGTTAATACAGGCTGTCCCCAACTTACAACAGGGATACATTCCTGGACCCATAGTTTAGGTTAGGTTAAAGCCCATACAAAACAACAATAATATCCCATATATAACAAATAATGTAAATAAAGTGATGTTAAACAATATATAAGGATAAAAATAATGTAAAAAATGGGATTTTAATTACAAGTTTTTGTGGTGAATGTATTGGGATCCCGTTCATAAGTGCGGGTGATGGTAAGTCGGACGGTCGTAACTCGGGGACTGCCTGTATACACTTTATGTTTGGCCATGATGTGCCACAAACATTAATATCTTACAGAATGAGATATAAGTATTTAAACTATTGCTGAATATTTTATTACAACCCTAATATTGTAGAACAAGTGTACAGTAATGGCTGGTCTTCAGATACTGTATGTGGATGTACTAAATTAATATTGCTGTAATTGCCCTAAAATTCATTATGAGTAACGAAGCATTAAAATAATAAGTTTTGTATTTATGGAATTTAATGAGCAGAAGATTCCATGGCTGGTTTATATTTTGAGTTGAGAGCCAAATGTTAGATTGGTCTGGATGATGCCCGGGGAGGAGCCAAGGTAATATTTATGATAATTTACTGTTTTATGACCGTAATTATTGCTGGAAACGATTCTAGATAGAATATTATTAAACAACATGATGGCAAGGGTTGAAGGTGACTGCCAATAACTCATAGAGATGAGTATTTTGTATAAATTTGGGTCACTTGTATATTACATTGTGTATATAGTAAACTGGAATCAGAATATATTATTTTTTGACATCATTTCAATATTGTCTCCATATTACAAGTCCTACTGCGTCCCGAGAGACATGAGTACCAGTGTATTACATTGGTACTCGTGTCACGCAGAACACACGATAACTTGTGGTATGGAGATAATATTTATATGATTTAAGGACTGGGAGTTAGCACCACCAAAGAGTGGGTAGCATACA
This sequence comes from Homarus gammarus, assembly GCA_958450375.1. Lineage (NCBI taxonomy): Eukaryota > Metazoa > Arthropoda > Malacostraca > Decapoda > Nephropidae > Homarus > Homarus gammarus. Next base: position 313,971 of record CAUDMG010002453.1, on the reverse strand, counting down.
AGAATTAAATCTAAATTATTATGTATAAGTAGGAGGTGACATAGTGGTCAGTGACTCTTCCTGTCGTAGGAGGTCCCTGACAGTGGGACAGTCAAGGCAGTAGTGTTGAGGGAAGTTAGCATTGGGACAGTTGTCATGATCGTGATGACGGCTAACCTGAAAACCGTAAGGATTCATATTACGCTCAAACGTCCACAAAACCTTCTGAGTCCCCCAGTGGAAACGTCCTCCGTTTTCTCTGTTACTTGATGACGTCATCGATAAGCCGTCTTTGTTTAGACGCTGTATGTTGGGACCTGTTGCCATCCAACCCTTTGTAATCAATTTAATTTTGCTTTTGATAGCTGAGTCAGAGCATTGTTAGTGAAGATAATAGTAGGGAATGAAACTGAGTTCATAGTCTCAATTTCAATGTCAGAGTGTACAGTGAATTAATTCATCGGAATAGAAGTAGGTGGACTCCCTGGTCTGTTTTGAGTGAGGGCCCCGCGGGCATTTCTACCGTTAGTGAGTGCCCGTCCCTTCATCCATACAGGTATGCCATTCCACTCTGTGTTGTAATTCGCCCTTCTTTAAGTGATTTGACCCAATTAATAGTTGATTGTGCAAGTGTTACAGTAACGTAGTTGATATGCTCTGAGTGAAGTCATATTTACGTCTTTAACGTCCCCTGAAACGTGATGGTGTTGTCACTGTTAGTGAGTGCCCGTCCCTTCATCCATACAGATCCTATTGTGATTCTTGAATCGCTCTACCATCCAACAACGGCCTCAGATGTATTAGATGTCCAGCCGGGATCATATATGAGAAGATGGCACCGATGCGGCCTGATTAATGTGCCCCAAGGCTTCGTTGGGCCAGACCCGCCATGTGTCTGGCTACCCCACAATAACAACAGCCCCAGTGCTCTACCCTGGATTACTCCTTGGAAGTATATGTCCACAGAGAGTGTTGTAACATGTATGTTAGGGATAATTAGTTGGAAATAATTATCCCATGTTGGGTAGTGGACCCCTGCATATACTAGTGTCATTGTTTATGTATATGTTGAATAATCTACAATGAGTGCCATGTAATGTACCACCAGTAATGTTGTGAGTAAGAGTAAAGAAGAAGGAACTGAGTTTGCACTAAGCCCAGGAGGTGAACCTGGTAATCATATGATTAATACAAAATCTTTCCCCATTGATTGCACATTAATAAACTGGTTTTTAGAGTACTTTAGGTGTATTCATTTCTCCCACAGTATTTTACCTTTATTTCCATCCAAGTGACCTGATACCAAAATTACCATACTCACGTGCCTAGACCCTCGACCATGCTACCAAAAGAATGCCCAGGCTACCAAAGGAATGTCCATGCTACCAAAGAATAGGTGACGGAACTGAGTAAGAGTAAGAACTAAGAGAAGTAATTAAGATGAGGGTGGTGTAGAAACAGAGAGGGAGTCAGGCCCCCTCACATTGGTGGCAAGACCAAGAATGCGCCCCCTCACACAGTTACTGAGTTTACGGGAAGAGAAGTGCAGGCCATCTCCCACCTCAGATATTAACCTAATGCTAAAAGAGACAACATTATATCTGCTGACCATAAGTCCACGTCGACGATACTTGTGTGGACGAGGAAGAAAGTGATCATAGTTTTGGGTGGATATATCTTCAGCCAGTTCACTATGCCTGTGATGGATTGTAGGGAGAAGAGCGGCTTAACGTATTGCCTCTCAATAGGGTCATGTTGGGCTTATATTGAGGCCTAACAAATCATGATTGGACAGTCAGAGTTTGGCGAATCAGTTATTGATTAATCTCTTTTTTTTTCTGTTTACTTTTATCCTCTTCACCACTCAACGACTCGTTAGCTGCTTGGGAGATCGGTCACGTCTGCGTTACGCACTGTTGGCAAGTACTGGCCTTGAACTGGCTCCTGAATGTCCCTGAACCAGCTCCAGTGTTGGTCAAGTCTGGTCTTAAAACAGCTCACACTCGGTGCCGTCACAGCACTCTGGTAGATTGTTCCAAGAATTCACAACTCTCACTCCGAAAACGTTTGCCCTCACAGTCTTCTAGACTTGTGGCTTCTTCAACCTTGAGCTGTGACCCCTTGTGGGGCGAGCGTCTGCCAGCTCCAGGTAAGGACACTCGACTGAGTAGTGCCCCTTGAGATGCTTATTCACCTCAGTTAGGTCCCCACTTGCCCGTCTGTAGTATAAGCTAGACAAGTTCAGGCGCTCCAATCTCTCAGGGTAGCTGAGGAGTCGTAGTGCAGGCACCAGTCTGGTGGCCCTCCTTTGAACATTTTCTCGGGGACCAAACGGAGTGATAGTACTCCAGGTGGGGAAGCACTTCACTCTTCAAGATCGTTATGAGGGACGGACCGTCTAGATGTCTGAACGACTTTCTTATAAGACCCAATAATTTATTGGCCTAATTTACCTTCTTCTCGCAATGGCCCGAGAACTTCAGCTCATTGTCAACATACACTCCTAGGTCCTTCTCACATTCAGTCTCAACTAGTGCAGTTTCTTCATCCCATTGGGACATATGATGCGCCTCCTTACCGTTGGGACGCCCTAGGTGCATCCTCTTACACTTCGTGACATTGAATCTCGGCAGCCATTTCTTCGACAATTCTTGGAGCCCACAGAGGTCCTTCTGCACCTCTTCACAGTCCGCTTGGTTCTTGATTTCGCGAAATATCTCGGCGTCATCGGTAAACATTTGTATGGAGGAGTGTACAACGTCAGGCATGTCATTTATGAAACAAACAAACAACAGCGGGCCCAATACACTGCCCTGTGGTACCCCGCTTGTGACAGGTACGGATGATGATTTCCTGCCATTAATCACCACACACTGCTTGCGGTCATGTAGAAAGTCTACTATCCACCCTCGGACATTTCCCTGAATTCCGTACCCTTGAGTTTAATTTTCAGCCCAGTACTTGCCAACAGTGCCTAACATAGACGTGACCGATCGCCCAAGCGGCTAACGAGTCAATCATTTGGTGAAGAGGTGAGAGTAAGCACCAGTAAGTCCTCGCCTCATGTCGCTTCCCATAACAGATTAGGGAAGGTTTTATGCTATTGTTACACTTTCCTGGATAATATTATTCCTAATAAGTAAAAAAGTAAATTATTGACCTCCCGAACGGCTAGTAAGCAGATAAATGCTGAAAAATAAATCATTTTAAGCTTGGCATGATGTGTTATTGATAGACGTCGCTTACACAACAAAACCAAGACGAGGACGATACTCTATTGTTTAGTTATTTCACCATTTATCTGTTTATTTGCTATTCTGGCATTTAGTTCCGTATTTTATTAATCAATTATCACCTTAACTGTCCCGTGTTAGTACAGGAGGAACAGTAATTGGTAAAAAACACTAAATAACACCACGTTTTATTCTCAGGCTGTGGGACTTGAACACAGGACAAAATGATGAACGTGTAGGGGTATCGAGATATTAAAGTTGTCTAGCACTCAGGATGGAAGGAAACTCTAATGTGGTTTTCTTGTATAATATATAAGTTATATGATAGACAGTCTGGTGCTGGAGGTGCTGTGTGGTGAGGGGCTGCTTGGTAGAGACGTGCGGTGAGTAGCTTGTCTAAGGAGGTATGTGTGCAGGAGCTCCGTTAGAGAAGATGTTGCCTGTTGCTGGCCTCCTGGTTGAATGAAATGTTAACAGCGTGGAGCTTGCTGGAGGAGATGTTGCTTGTTCAGGAAAATGGGCAGAATGAGAGTTGGTTGGTGAGGAAGCTCAGAGAAGGACATGCTCGCTGGCGGGAGCGAGGACCGCCAGGCAGGCGGAGGAGAGGCGAGGGTCGCCAGGCAGCGGCAGAGGAGGAGGTGTTGCTTGTTCAAGAAGATTGGTCAGACTGCATCTCAATGGAGAGACAGAGCTTATATACACCCAGCAGCGGCTATGAGTCATGGTGGAAAAACCCGAGAAGTAGCCGGTGACTAGTTCCGTTGCTAAGATACGGCGGGCAATGGAATGCGGATACGCTTGGTTGCTAGGGAAGGCGGTAACAGGTGGTGGCGTGGCTACGCAGTTAGGTAGTTGTAGGGGAGAAGTCCACTACAATACTCCCCCTCCCCTCCAGGCGGTGTAGGAGACTTGTTGATTGTAGAGTTGCTTAGCACATGTGAGGAAGACCGGGCGGTGCATGCCTCATGTGAGACAACGGCGATGGCGTGATGAGCCGATCTCGCAGAAATACAACTGTCTAGATACACACTATCTGTGGGAGAAGGGAGAAAAAGGGTGTGTGGAGGCGATGATTGGTGTGCTTCCCTCACGACAGGTACAGGGTCGTCAGATGCGCCTGCTGGGGTGTGTGTGGGCCTGGATCAGGAGCAAGGGCTGGGTCAGCAGAAGCGGGTTAGGGCTCGTGACAGCAGCTGGGTCCACGACAGCAGCAGGGTGCAGGACATTAGCAGGGAGTACCTGAGGGAGAAAAGAGGGGGTGTGGAGGCGATGGATGTTGTGTGCTTCCCTCACGGCAGGTACTGCTGGGCCGGGGTCGGCGTCTGTGGCGGACGGGTGTGCTGGGGTCGTCAGAATGTGGTGCGTGGGGCAGGAAGAGGAGCCGGTGTCGTCTTGAAGACTGGGAGCGTGATCAGTGTCTCCTCCATCCTGTGTGAGTGCTTATCTCCGGGAGTCACCATTGTAGGGGTATCGAGATATTAAAGTTGTCTAGCACTCAGGATGGAAGGAAACTCTAATGTGGTTTTCTTGTATAATATATAAGTTATATGATAGACAGTCTGGTGCTGGAGGTGCTGTGTGGTGAGGGGCTGCTTGGTAGAGACGTGCGGTGAGTAGCTTGTCGAAGGAGGTAGGTGTGCAGGAGCTCCGTTAGAGAAGATGTTGCCTGTTGCTGGCCTCCTGGTTGAATGAAATGTTAACAGCGTGGAGCTTGCTGGAGGAGATGTTGCTTGTTCAGGAAAATGGGCAGAATGAGAGTTGGTTGGTGAGGAAGCTCAGAGAAGGACATGCTCGCTGGCGGGAGCGAGGACCGCCAGGCAGGCGGAGGAGAGGCGAGGGTCGCCAGGCAGCGGCAGAGGAGGAGGTGTTGCTTGTTCAAGAAGATTGGTCAGACTGAATCTCAAGGGAGAGACAGAGCTTATATACACCCAGCAGCAGCTATGAGTCATGGTGGGAAAACCCGAGAAGTAGCCGGTGACTAGTTCCGTTGCTAAGATACGGCGGGCAATGGAATGCAGATACGCTTGGTTGCTAGGGAAGACGGTAACAGGTGGTGGCGTGGCTACGCAGTTAGGCAGTTGTAGGGGAGAAGTCCACTACAAACGCCTTACATTATTACCAAAAGATATTAATATATCTAACATTAATATACAATATAAAACTATTTTATTTTTTTATCGTAGTAAAGTTAATTTATCATAATATAAGTCATTAAATTAGTTTATTAACACACTAAGACCATTGCGGCATGTTGGTGATCAACAACCAAAACTATTGTAAACAAACCCGAGTGAGGCAGAACTTCTTCCTATTATTATGGCTAATTATCACCTTATTAGTTATTGGATAATGACTAATTCAGGTAAGTGTGTTGATTATAATACTAGTAACATATTTTATAGAGTTTAATATAGGAGTGAGTTGTTTAATGGTTATAATGAACTGTTATGTGTTGGTCCGGGATGATAATGGCGTCGGTGCTAAGAATTTCACCTTCATATCCGTCGGAAATGAGTGGTGGAGTTATCACCCTTCCTCCATACAACCTAACCTAACCAACCAAAGAAACCTAACCTATGTATGTCCTTGTTAAGGTAATAACTAGACACAGTACAGTAAGTAACACAAACTTGATCACCTTATTTACCGTATAATATATATATATATATATATATATATATATATATATATATATATATATATATATATATACTGGTATATTATATATATTGTATGTATATACTGGTGTATACCCAGAATATTCACTTAATAGTTGTAAATTAATGGTGTAACCTTCCTGTGCACTCCAGGCAGTCGTGACGATTGAGTCAACTACCTGGTCATCATCTGTGTTTTCTAGAATAAATATAACCTGCCACAGACTACCTCAGGCTGATATAACCTGCCACAGACTACCCCAGGCTGATATAACCTGCCACAGACTACCCCAGGCTGATATAACCTGCCACAGACTACCCCAGGCTGATATAACCTGCCACAGACTACCCCAAGCTGATATAACCTGCCACAGACTACCCCAGGCTGATATAACCTGCCACAGACTACCCCATGCTGATATAACCTGCCACAGACTACCCCAGGCTGATATAACCTGCCACAGACTACCCCAGGCTGATATAACCTGCCACAGACTACCCCAAGCTGATGTAACCTGCCACAGACTACCCCAGGCTGATATAACCTGCAACAGACTACCCCAGGCTGATATAACCTGCCACAGACTACCCCAGGCTGATATAACCTGCCACAGACTACCCCAGGCTGATATAACCTGCCACAGACTACCCCAGGCTGATATAACCTGCCACAGACTACCCCAGGCTGATATAACCTGCCACAGACTACCCCAGGCTGATATAACCTGCCACAGACTACCCCAAGCTGATATAACCTGCCACAGACTACCCCAGGCTGATATAACCTGCCACAGACTACCCCAGGCTGTTATAACACACTGACTGACAACTTGTACAGAAAAAGGTGAGCATTTAGTCCTGTGTGTAATTATGGTGTTGAGGGATAACATTTGTAATATTATTCAAGTAAATATTCCATAAGAAGAGCTGTAGATCACTTGACTTAACCTCTTGACTACAATTACCTTTGGCCCGACCCAACACCAGACACTGTAGCAAGAGAGACCTCACCACCTCCCCACCTGACACTGTACAGTACTGGGGCTATAGATTATTAGAACACCCGAGATGTATTTGAATTAGGAGTGTACAATATGAATACAGTACCATTATTTTCCCATAGATTCTACTGCTATAAAGATCATCAGGTGCACCATGCTAAATACTGAGTCACCAAAATGTTGGATGTTGTCCAGTCTTTGTTCACTAAGATGTATCTAAGACCGACTGGCCCACTGGCTCACCGACCCATCGGCAATACAGTCTGCCCAAACTCCCGATGGGCCAGCCCGTCACTGGGTGCCGTTGTGTCATAAACCCTCATTAGCTGTAATTAAACCTTTGTAATTACTTTTAGAATATTTTCATTTTACACAAGTTGATTTAGTCACTTGTAGTTTTCATTTATAAATTGTAATTTTTATAAAAATATTATCTAAGGCAAAATATTTTGTTTCAGATACTGTGATGTCACATCTCAAGACCAAGTGTAACTGAGAAGAAGTTCACAATGTCAAGCAGAGATAAAAAGTTCTCCTGTGAGGAATGTGGCAAACAGTTTCGTTTAAAGTCTACTCTTCAGACACATTTACTTGTACACAATGGTATGAAGGAGTTTGAATGTGAGGAATGTGGGAAACATTTGTCCTCTAAGAGTACTCTCAAGAGACACATTCTTGGACACAGTGGTATAAAGGAGTTTGAATGTGAGGAGTGTGGAAAATGTTTCTCAGAGAAGGGTAATCTCAAGAAACACATTCGTGGACACAGTGGTATAAAGGAGTTTGAATGTGAGGAATGTGGGAAATGTTTCTCACAGAAGAATGATCTCAAGAGACACATTCTTGGACACAGTGGTATAAAGGAGTTTGAATGTGAGGAATGTGGGAAATGTTTCTCAAGCAAGAGTCTTCTCAAGAGACATATTCTTGGACACAGTGGTGTAAAGGAGTTTGAATGTGAGGAATGTGGGAAATGTTTCTCACAGAAGAATCATCTCAAGAGACACATTCTTGGACACAGTGGTATAAAGGAGTTTGAATGTGAGGAATGTGGGAAATGTTTCTCACAGAAGAATCATCTTAAGACACACATTCTTGGACACAGTGGTATAAAGGAGTTTGAATGTGAGGAATGTGGGAAATGTTTCTCATTCAAGAGTCATCTCAAGGAACATATTCTTGGACACAGTGGTATAAAGGAGTTTGAATGTGAGGAATGTGGAAAATGTTTCTCACGCAAGAGTCATCTCAAGGGACATATTCTTGGACACAGTGGTATAAAGGAGTTTGAATGTGAGGAATGTGGGAAATGTTTCTCAGACAAGAGTAATCTCAAGAGACATATTCTTGGACACAGTGGTATAAAGGAGTTTGAATGTGAGGAATGTGGAAAATGTTTCTCACGCAAGGGTCATCTCAAATGTCATAAACTTGTGCATGAAAAAAACAGAATTCAATAAATGTTTGAATGACTTTAACAGAAGGTAAATGTGCCACATAAACTTGAATACAGTGATATACATCAATATAAAACCACTTGAACAAACTCTATGAATGTAGCAGAAATAAAGACAAGTGACAAATGCCACTTTTATAGTTATTAAACACAAGTTATAATTATCTGCTCTTAAGATGTAAATTTCTTCTACCATGGCCTTAGTGTATACATTTGGTGTTGGTTAAATATCACTCATAATAATTCTCCATTTTGTTTCATCAGCCTTTTTAATAATGTTATTTACAGTACAGTAGTAAGCAAAGGTTAAACTTATCATCTTTGTGCTTAAAATTTCATCTTCACTAGATAAGCTTTGTTGAACATTGATGAACTCTCATTTACTATAATTTGTGCATCAGTAGTTGTGTCAACTGTGTACGTCTGTCTTTATTTACACTTGACGTAAGTTTTGTCACAAGTAGGTACATTAACACGGGTAGTAAATCATCTTGGTAAAGTAGTACAGTGGTGGTAGACCATTTGTTATAGTCAAGGTGTTGTCATTATCTCACGGAAACTTCAATCTCTGTTGAAATTGTACGTAAATATTTGATAAGTTTTGCTCAACTCTGACGAGATATTTTGATATTTTATCTTGACTAAAATGGTTGGTAGTTTTGATTCATGTTTAAATATATTCTTTCATCACTTACAGATATATGGTACCATTGTCTGGTAAATAATGGTTAGGGTTCATATATAGTACCTGGTGTTGTGGGGCAGATGAACTTTAACACCTCTTAACTGTATATAATATCATGTTTAATATATTGTTCAGTTAGCATCTTGGACCTTAGTTAGGTAACTCTTCTTGGTTTTATATAAATTAATCCTTGGGCAGTCATTTTCTTAAAGTAGCCAATGCTGAAATGTCAAACTCTGGGTTAAAATTAATTGTTTGATCATGTTAAGCAGAAGACTTGTTTAAATTAACATACAGTTTTTAGATATTTGCTGTTCTTATATACAACTTTTCCTAATAGAACTGGCATGTGTTTATCTAGCAATGGTGTTTTAAAAAATGATTGCTACAAGAATGTCATTAATTTTGTGCACCTGAATATATAGTTTTATGTTAATACTGTATACACTTTATGTTTGGCCATGATGTGCCACAAACATTAATATCTTACAGAATGAGATATAAGTATTTAAACTATTGCTGAATATTTTATTACAACCCTAATATTGTAGAACAAGTGTACAGTAATGGCTGGTCTTCAGTACCTGCCAACAGTGTAAAACAGAGAGTCAGTACAGGCCCAGTACTTGCCAACAGTGTAAAACAGAGAGTCAGTACATGCCCAGTACTTGCCAACAGTGTGTAACAGAGCCAGTACTTGCCCAGTTCTTGCCAACAGTGTGTAACAGAGCCAGTACATGCCCAGTACTTGCCATCAGTGTGTAACAGAGCCAGTACATGCCCAGTACTTGCCAACAGTGTGTAACAGAGCCAGTACATGCCAACAGTGTGTAACAGAGCCAGTATGGGCCCAGTACTTGCCAACAGTGTGTAACAAAGCCAGTACATGCCCAGTACTTGCCAACAGTGTGTAACAAAGCCAGTACATGCCCAGTACTTGCCAGCAGTGTGTAACAAAGCCAGTACATGCCCAGTACTTGCCAACAGTGTGTAACAAAACCAGTACATGCCCAGTACTTGCCAACAGTGTGTAACAAAGCCAGTACATGCCCAGTACTTGCCAGCAGTGTGTAACAAAGCCAGTACATGCCCAGTACTTGCCAACATTGTGTAACAAAACCAGTACATGCCCAGTACTTGCCAACAGTGTGTAACAAAGCCAGTACATGCCCAGTACTTGCCAACAGTGTGTAACAGAGACGTGACGGATCGCCCAAGCGGCTAACGAGCCGATCAGTGGAGAAGAGTATAAAAGTAAAAGTAGATACTGTAGATAGATGGATACATAGATATAGATACTGTAGATAGATGGATAGTTAGATATAGATACTGTAGATAGATGGGTAGTTAGATATAGATACTGTAGATAGATGGATAGTTAGATATAGATACTGTAGATTGATATACACAGGCTGCCAAATCCACTGAATATTGTCTGTTGAAGTACCTGTAAAAGAGAGAGAGAGTGAAGCAACATTGTGGTGAAGAGAAAGGGAAGAGAGATTATCAACTAAAGGAGGAGAGTTAATAAGACGAAATGCCTTTGATTCCACCCTATCTAACAGAGCCACCCCAGATATGAGGGCAGTACTCCAAGTTAGGACGAATGAATCCCTTACATACTTGAACTAACTGTACAGGAGTAAAGTAGGATCTGTACAGTATTCCCAGCTTTCAGGAGGTTAGGTTTAGCTATGTTGAGGATGTGTGGCTTCAGTGATATATTAGAAGATATGGTGAGGCCTAGTATATCTGTTTTAGAATTTGGCAGAATATTTGCTTTAAACTAACAGGTAATGACGGCTAATTAACACAGGTGTGGTGAATGATGATGATATTGATAATGGTGACTTTGAGGTGACTGTACATAGAGATTACAGTCATAGGGCCAATTTGATACAGTACTTGAACTGGACATTAATAATTAGTATTTAAGAAGCTATTTCTCTCTCTTATCTTTGTGTCTATCTCTATTCTCCATGTATCTATATATATATAATTAAAAATATTCATAAATACGCTTTAAACATCAATTAATATATATTTATTTTATTTAAAGTTAATTTCTTATTAATTCCCGTTTGTTTACGTTTTGTTAGTGTTGTCATCTGAAGAAGAACAATGTTAAGTTAATACTTTGACTCGGTGCTAAAATATATATTTATATATTTTTTTAATTAAAGATTATTAAAAGAAATTAATATTTAATAATTTAACAGAAAATTTTATAGTAATTTTAACTTGGGATATTTTTATTAATTGACGTTATTAAATATTTTAGTCATTTATAAATAATTAGCTGTCATCTTAATTTTATAATATCTACTAAATTGACGATAATTAAGGTAGTAATAAATAATATAATATATTTCAACACGATATATAATTATATAGATGATATAATAAATTATTTTTGTCCGAAATAAGAAAAATAGTTTAGCTGCTCTTTTGTTCGTGGTAATTGGTTAACATCACCACATCATAACACCTTACCCACGTGAGTATCAGACGAGAAGCAAAAGCATCATTATTACGGTATTTTCACCTTTATTGACGTTATTTTTAGTGATTTATGGTGATTTTCTACCAAGGAAGGAAGTAGCTATTGATTTAAGTATGTAGGGTGATTAATTATGGTGATTTAAGGTGTTTTTAGTGGTAGTTGGGGAGAGGTCACCATCCAGGCTCGTTTTTGGCTTGTGATGGTAGTTAGATGAGGGTCGTTAGACCAGTTAGGAAAGGTCAATTAGGGTAGACATTCATATTAAGGCCAATTTAGATCTTTTATAGTGATTTTTAAACCACTATGACCTTAATATTTTGGGATGTTTTATTATGATCGACCTTTTAACATAGTACAGTATAAAACTTTTCTTTTTCTGTTATTTAACTCAATATAAATAACTATATACTCGAGGTTATTTCAGTGATTTAACTCAATATAAATAACTATATACTCGAGGTTATTTCAGTGATTTAACTCAATATAAATAACTATATACTCGAGGTTATTTCAGTGATTTAACTCAATATAAATAACTATATACTCGAGGTTATTTCAGTGATTTAACTCAATATAAATAACTATATACTCGAGGTTATTTCAGTGATTTAACTCAATATAAATAACTATATACTCGAGGTTATTTCAGTGATTTAACTCAATATAAATAACTATATACTCGAGGTTATTTCAGTGATTTAACTCAATATAAATAACTATATACTCGAGGTTATTTCAGTGATTTAACTCAATATAAATAACTATATACTCGAGGTTATTTCAGTGATTTAACTCAATATAAATAACTATATACTCGAGGTTATTTCAGTGATTTAACTCAATATAATAACTATATACTCGAGGTTATTTCAGTGATTTAACTCAATAAATAACTATATACTCGAGGTTATTTCAGTGATTTAACTCAATATAAATAACTATATACTCGAGGTTATTTCAGTGATTTAACTCAATATAAATAACTATATACTCGAGGTTATTTCAGTGATTTAACTCAATATAAATAACTATATACTCGAGGTTATTTCAGTGATTTAACTCAATATAAATAACTATATACTCGAGGTTATTTCAGTGATTTAACTCAATATAAATAACTATATACTCGAGATTATTTCAGTGATTTAACTCAATATAAATAACTATATACTCGAGGTTATTTCAGTGATTTAACTCAATATAAACAAATCTATTAATCGTGTTCTTGTTATTGCAGCGATCGACCCCATAGCTTAAATAACGAGAACAGACGACAATGGGCAAGAAAGATAAGAAGAAAGGAAAGGGAGCGGAGAAAACAGCGATAAAGACGGAGAAGAAAACAACTCAAAAAATAAAGAAGGAATTGGCAGCAAAGGGAGAGGTGTGTATTAAGGGGTCCATGTTAGTGACCACCTGAAGATTAGACACCCTAGTTTATTTTACCTGATGATTTTTTAATAACTGGCATTTAATATCCTTGTAACTGGTATAATACAAAAACTGTTAACTGGCTCAAAAAAAAGGGATGAATTTCGACTGTTTCTGACTGCCATTTATTTATACAGTTATTCCTCGACTTACGACCGCCTCAGTCTTACCAAAAATTTTGTCAAATTACATATATTCAAGTCTCGACGTCAGTAATTGCTCTGTGTACTGACAAAATATTCGTTTGTAATTCACTTTAAAATGTCTGGCAAGCTTAAAAGTGAGAGTTTTGTGGTGTTGAGAAGAAAAAGAGACACCCATTTTAGATTATTTAAGCATTTTCGATTTACGACCTGGATTTGGGTCCCTAACCCCGTCGTAAGTCGGGAAGTGACTGTATATGACTGGTTGAATGTAGACTGACTGTTAACTGATTATCTCTAACCGTATAACTGTATGAATGTAGTATAGATCTATATGTATATAAACCGTATAACTGTTTTGTATGAATAACCATATATCCACTATTAATCTGTATAATATATAAACCTAACCTAACCCCAATACTCTCTCTCGTACAGGAAGACATTGGCGCACTGCTCGCTAAGTTCGCCGAGGATGACAAGTCTAAACTGGCAGTTACGGAGGATTTGGTCCCTCCGCCCTCCAAGCGTTCATCCTTCAGTCTAACGCCTCATCCTGATAGAGACCAGCTTATACTCTTCGGCGGGGAGTACTTTAATGGGAGTAAGGTGCGGTGTTTGGGGAGGTCTGGGTTCTGATATTATTCTTACCTAACCTAGTCTAATCTAATGCCGGTCTGTCCTTATGCTAGTCTAACCTAACACTAGTCTAACCTAACCTAACACTATCATTAACCTAACCTGACCCTAAATTTATCTCCTGTACTAACACGGGACAATAAAACACACAATCAAACCCCTCGTCATAAACCAACAAACACACTAAACCGTTCCTTTCAACCAACTCGAAATCCTAACATAAATTTTGTCTCTCTCTCTCTTTCAGTCGTTTATGTATAATGATTTATTCTTCTACACCATCAAGCAAAACCGCTGGCATAAGGTAACAAGCCCAGGTAGTCCGCCCCCAAGATCAGGCCATCAAGCTGTCGCACTTTCCCAGGTAAGTATATAACATATGAAGTCTTTTGATCCGTGGCACGAGATCTTGCTACAGTTTGGGGTAGCTTGAGCTTAGAACAAAAGAGAAATCTCCCTTATTAATGAAGATAGATGATAGAAATATTGATTGGTGGGTAATTGATATATATAGATAGATAGATGCTGTATATATTTAGTAAAATTAGGTACAGGTATACAGTTCACCATGTATATAGACAATGCAGGTATACAGTTCAGCATGTATAAAGAACATACATATATACAATGTACCTAGACACTGCAGATTGAACTACTTGGATTATATTATGTGGATTAAATAACCCCAGGATTAAATAACACCGAGATTAAACAACACACGGATTTAACGACTCGGGGAAATTAACCTTTATTTACTTGTCAACAGAGCGGGGGACAGCTGTGGATATTCGGTGGGGAATTCACATCGGCGACTCAATCCCAATTCTACCATTTCAAGGACCTCTGGGTATTTCATTTTAGCTCGAAGCGATGGGAGAAAATCACGTAAGTATGGGGTAAGGATCGTGGCCTTGATATAAACAATTTCTCGCTATAGGTTATCCATTTTGTGGGTTAGGTTAGGTTAGTGTTAGGTTAAAGTTTGGTGAGGTTGGTGATAGGTTGGTTAATCTTCAGGTGAAATTAACTAGGAGTGTCTAATCATCAGGGATTCACTAGCAACCATCTTACAGGAGTGGTGGGGGCCCATCAGCTCGCAGTGGACACAGAATGGTCGCACTAAAGAAACAACTCATCGTGTTCGGAGGATTCCACGACAACTCCCGCGACTATAAATACTTCAACGATGCGTACGCTTTCAACCTCGAAGATTACAAGTGGCATAAGTTAAATATTTCCGGTAGGTTCTTAAATATCGGTGTTAAATTAGACCCGTGTTTGGTATACTTGTGCTGTAGCGTTAAAATGTGCACGAGTGTTGTTTTTTGTATTTGCCGTATCTTACAGCAAAATACACCCTTAATAATGTGTAGGTATAGTAAAAGATACAATATTGGTAACATGTCTTTACTACCGTATTTTACAGGATATAAGATGAACTTTTTTTTGTCTGATAAATGGCTCAAAAATCCTCCTGTGTCCTATATGTGAAGCTGTGGTCTCCTGTAAGCTGATGAATCCTCCAGTTGGTGTCTCCAGTCGGATTAATTCTACCTTACACAACTCTAGAATAATAAATTTGTTATTACTTACTTAAATGTTATTAGGTTTTAATTAAAATAATTATTGTAAATATAAAAGATGGATTTACAACTACTGCAGTGATGATAATAACCCGAGATGATTAACGTCCGTACGGCAGACACCCAACTCTTCAGAGGCAGCTAAGCAGTGACCATTTCTGAACTCTTACAAGCATTACAATCTATTAATGCCATACCTGCAACATTTATTTTAAACCTACAAACACCTGAAACAAATGAAGATTTACAGATAACTTTCTTTTCACCATTACATCTGTTAACATCACTGGCAGCATTGTGGCCAAGTTAGACTCCTGTAACCACCAGGCTACTGGGCCAAGCTGTGAGGCGTTATGGTTGTTTATCATCTTGTATTTACAGGCTGATATACATAACTTTCTTGACTAATACACACACACACACACACATCTTCCTTCATACACACACACACACACACACCTTCCTTCATACACACACACACCTTCCTTCATACACATTGTGACAAAAAGTAAAAGAAATAATTGTTTTAAGGACAAATACATAAGAGAATATACATTTCATTGTACTCTATAATTCAATCCCTAATCATTATAGATCCTTCATCTAATCACACTCACCTGACTGGAGAATCATCTTATTTATGGCCTTCGTAGGTAATGGCCCATGTCCTAGATCCGCTTGTCAAATGGCCCCCTTATCCGATGGCCGGATTCTTATCTATGGCGGATATAGCAAGGAAAAACTGAAGAAGGACGCTGATAAGGGAATAACCCACACGGATATGTATCTTCTAGTGCCGGATAGTAAGTACGTGCGGATATTTTTACCTGTTTATCCACATAATAAGATTTATGTGGATACGGAATATGTGTTTTTTTGGAGCCCGATAGAATGATTTAAGAGAATATGTGTCTCAGTTTGTCTTATGGGAATGCAATATGTGTCTTTTTGAGCCTGGTAGTATTTTGAATAAGAATATGTGTCCCAAAATCTATTAATTCTCCTAGATGTGAAGTAACACCCAGGGGACAGTATCGTAGATGTTAACTAATCTAAAATCCTTCCCGTCAGAACACGACACAACGGGGACGAAGTGGAGGTGGCAGAGCGTGAAGCATGGGGGCGTACGACCGTCTCCCAGATGCGGTTTCACCCTAGCGTTAACGAGCGGAGACAAGGCCGTTTTCTTTGGGGGTGTGTACGACGAGGTAGAAGAAGAAGAGGAACTGGAAGGAGTGTTTTATAATGATGTGTATCAGCTCGATCTAATGAAGCAGATCTGGCATGAGGGTTGGTATTTGTGTGTGTGTGTAATAATAATAAACGGTTTATTAATAGAGTTGCAGCCGGTGGGTCACAATATACAGACTTACATGTGATTTAGACATAATGATATAATATGCATTGAATACATCCACAGGGCTGTACAGTACATAAATCAGGAGTTGTTTATTATTTTAACAATAGATGGGATGGTGCTGTTCTTATATCTATCGGTGTGGGCTCTTATGGGCTGAATTTTGTTGTAGTGGCGGACTGCGCAAGGTGGGCGGGGGGCTGCCGGTGGCAGGAGGTGGCGATGATGAGGATGGTGCAATAGTCCACTGCCATACCTTGCTAGTGCTTGGTGGTGGAGGTCACTGAGGGATGGCATTTCCAGGGTGGAGAGAGCGTTGATGTAGCCGGAGTAGTCTGTGCCGAGCATGATTCTGCAGGCCCTTTTCTGTACCTTCTCTAGCTGACGTTGTTGGGTGGAGTTGAGAGAAGACGACCAGGCTGGTGACGCATACATTAGTTTGGGGAGAATAAAGGCGTTGTAGATGGTCCTCAGCTCTGGCGTAGGTGTCCCAAGTGACCTAAGTCGTCGTAGCATGTAGAGACGGTACGAGGCTGCCTTGACTGTGTTGTCTACATGGGTTTTCCAGTCCAGTTTGTTGTCTATAGTTACACCCAAGAGTTGGCAGACTGCACCAGCTGGAGAGGATGGCCACCCAATGTGACTGCTTGAGTGGTGGCGGTATTGATGTGCATGACTACGGTTTTGGTGAGGTTGATGGTGACCTTGTTCTCCGTAGTCCATGCCTGTAGCCTGTCCAGGGTACCTTGTAGCGATGAGTAGTCCGGTGAGGTGTTGTCCACTGAAACCCCCCACAGTGCAGTCATCCACGTACTTCCACCTGTGAGGAGTGTCCGATAGAGCGTCGTTGATCAGGATGAGGAAGCACAGTGGTCCCATCTTGGTCCCCTGGGGAGGTGTTGGAATGTGGGGACAGAACCCTGGTACCTCACTGCCTGACGACGTTCACTCAAGAAATCAGTGAGCCACGAGACCAGGTTGGTGGGTAACTCTAGTGCAATGGCCTTGTTGATAACAGTGCAGTGATCAACAAAGTCAAAGGCCTTCTTCTGTGTGTGTGTGCGTACGTGCGTGTGTTGGTCGTACTGTCTTGGTTAGTTTAGGTCAAGTTAAATTAGATCAGGATTAGTTAGGTTACGTAATGT
Organism: Homarus gammarus; assembly: GCA_958450375.1. Lineage (NCBI taxonomy): Eukaryota > Metazoa > Arthropoda > Malacostraca > Decapoda > Nephropidae > Homarus > Homarus gammarus. The sequence goes on along the minus strand of CAUDMG010002453.1, from coordinate 296,159 downwards.
TTGGTCTAGGTTAGGTTATGTTATGTTAGGTCCAGGTTAGGTTAGGTCCAGAAAACAAACAAACTCACTCTTTCTTGATTTCAGTTGTTGTTACCGGGAAGAAGGACACATCTGGCGAGAAGAAGAAGAGGAGAAGAAAGAAGGAAGATGGAGAGGAGGAAGAGGAAGAACAAGAGAATGAAGAGGAGGAAGATGAGGTAAATTAAGATAACAATAAGATTATTCACCAAGCCTTCGGGGTAACTCATGATTTGTCACTAAAGTTAAAATCCCGTGAAAATCGATTTACCCAGAATGTTTTAATAGGGAGGAAATTATTACTGAGATATATGTAGGGTGTATCTGTCTGTTCTCCCTCCCTCTCTGCTTGTTTCCTCCCTGTGTACCCTGTCTGACACCCTGTACTCCCTCCCTCCCTCCCTCCTTGTTTCCTCCCTGTGTACCCTGTCTGTCACCCTGTACTCCCTCCCTCCCTTGCTTGTTTCCTCCCTGTGTACCCTGTCTGACACCCTGTACTCCCTGCCTCCCTGTGTACCCTGTCTGTCACCCAGTACTCCCTCCCTCCCTCCTTGTTTCCTCCCTGTGTACCCTGTCTGACACCCTGTACTCCCTGCCTCCCTGTGTACCCTGTCTGTCACCCAGTACTCCCTCCCTCCCTCCTTGTTTCCTCCCTGTGTTCCCTGTCTGACACCCTGTACTCCCTGCCTCCCTGTGTACCCTGTTTGTCACCCAGTACTCCCTCCCTCCCTCCTTGTTTCCTCCCTGTGTACCCTGTCTGACACCCTGTACTCCCTGCCTCCCTGTGTACCCTGTCTGTCACCCAGTACTCCCTCCCTCCCTCCTTGTTTCCTCCCTGTGTACCCTGTCTGACACCCTGTACTCCCTGCCTCCCTGTGTACCCTGTCTGTCACCCAGTACTCCCTCCCTCCCTCCTTGTTTCCTCCCTGTGTACCCTGTCTGACACCCTGTACTCCCTGCCTCCCTGTGTACCCTGTCTGTCACCCAGTACTCCCTCCCTCCCTCCTTGTTTCCTCCCTGTGTACCCTGTCTGACACCCTGTACTCCCTGCCTCCCTGTGTACCCTGTCTGTCACCCAGTACTCCCTCCCTCCCTCCTTGTTTCCTCCCTGTGTACCCTGTCTGACACCCTGTACTCCCTGCCTCCCTGTGTACCCTGTCTGTCACCCAGTACTCCCTCCCTCCCTCCTTGTTTCCTCCCTGTGTACCCTGTCTGTCACCCTGTACTCCCTCCCTCCCTCCCTGCATTCTCTCCCTTTCTCCCTCCCTCCCTCCCTCCCACCCAGAGACACCCTATATCAAAACACATTCCTCATAATAAAATAAACAATATCAATCCTCCATTAATTCTTAAAATTCCTAATTATTAAACAAAAAAGAGAATAAATTTAATATATTTCATCCTTAAAGACACCTTAGCCTTTGTTCAGGGCTCTAGACTCACCCCTGAGTGTACAATAGCTTACATGGTACATCTGCTATAGCATGTGTGTGGTGGGGGGGGGGGGAGGCTCAGTGGACGTCAGGATGTGCGGCAACTCCTAACCTAACCTAACCAAACCTAACCTAACCTAACCATCTCTACACAGAACATGGAGGAGAAACTCGGCAAAATGACGGTGGACGAAACCCCAGACAAAGTGGTGAGCGACGATGGCGTATTTACCGTGAGTATTGACCGCAGTGTTGTGTTTTTTGATTGGTCGTCCTGTTGTGCTTTTTGTTTGGTCGCCAGATTGTGTTCAGAATAATGAAAATAATAACAAAAACACAAATCGATTGTCTAATTTCCACCAATCACAATTAATTAGTATATTTCAACCCCTAATTGTCAACTTATGATTGGCCCACATCCACCAATCGCATCCAATCCGACGTCAATAACCACTACATTTCCACCCCAAGGCAGCCGACCATTGGGAAATTCGGATAAGAATAAACACATATTAACGGATTATTTTCCCCCCTCTCTACAGGTTACGGTCGGGCCATCGCAATCCACATCCGACCCCAAAGAAACCAAGACGGATACAGTTAAAGGCGAGGTGTTTTATCCGCCCCCAAGGATCAACGCGGGTATGGCGGTCAAGCGCGGAGTCCTGTACGTCTATGGCGGGATGTACGAGGACGGGGATAAACAACTGACGCTTAACGATTTCTACACGCTAGGTGAGGCGATGTGGCTGTGTAGGGTTAGGTTAGGGGTGTGTTAGGCTAGATTAGGCTTGGGTAGGGTTAGGTTAGGGGTGTGTTAGGCTTGGGTAGGGTTAGGTTAGGGGTGTGTTAGGCTTGGGTAGGGTTAGGTTAGGGGTGTGTTAGGCTTGGGTAGGGTTAGGTTAGGGGTGTGTTAGGCTTGGGTAGGGTTAGGTTAGGGGTGTGTTAGGCTTGGGTAGGGTTAGGTTAGGGGTGTGTTAGGCTTGGGTAGGGTTAGGTTAGGGGTGTGTTAGGCTTGGGTAGGGTTAGGTTAGGGGTGTGTTAGGCTTGGGTAGGGTTAGGTTAGGGGTGTGTTAGGCTTGGGTAGGGTTAGGTTAGGGGTGTGTTAGGCTTGGGTAGGGTTAGGTTAGGGGTGTGTTAGGCTTGGGTAGGGTTAGGTTAGGGGTGTTAGGCTAGATTAGGCTTGGGTAGGGTTAGGTTAGGGGTGTGTTAGGCTTGGGTAGGGTTAGGTTAGGGGTGTGTTAGGCTTGGGTAGGGTTAGGTTAGGGGTGTGTTAGGCTTGGGTAGGGTTAGGTTAGGGGTGTGTTAGGCTTGGGCAGGGTTAGGTTAGGGGTGTGTTAGGCTAGATTAGGCTTGGGTAGGGTTAGGTTAGGGGTGTGTTAGGCTTGGGTAGGGTTAGGTTAGGGGTGTGTTAGGCTTGGGTAGGGTTAGGTTAGGGGTGTGTTAGGCTTGGGTAGGGTTAGGTTAGGGGTGTGTTAGGCTAGATTAGGCTTGGGTAGGGTTAGGTTAGGTTAGGATAGGGGTGGTTTGTGACAGGGTTAGATCAAATACTGATTTTTAGCGGTCAAATACAGATGCCTTTATTCCTTAATTAAAAAATACAAATATAAATACAAATACTTCTGATATTAAGATGTAAAAATACACATACTTTTATTTCCAAGTACAAAAACACAAACCCAATACCTACATATCAGAATTACATTTTATCATCATTAATGCCCGGAATGCTCAACTTAGCTAGCTCAGGAGTGTAAAAATTACCAGCTTTGCTAAACACTCTCAGAAGGTGACGACAGAGCACAGCAGCCTAGAATGGTCTTGTCAAAGTGCCTCAGAATTTTGGAGCTTTGTATATCACACCAATACTTCAGTGGGTTGATGTCAAAAGGCACAACACCTTCCTCTAGGTACGCCATCGATGGCCCAGGTGGAGGCATGTAGGCAAAGAGACGAGGTCGTTTGGCAATTACGTCATCTTTGTCTTGGTTAATTGTATTTGATCCACCCCTGGTTTGTGATGTGTAGGGTTAGATTAGGTTTGCATTCCTTATGTGTAGGGTTAGATTAGGTTTGCATTCCTCATATGTAGAGTAGATAGACAGACAGATAGATAGACAGACAGATAGATAGACAGACAGATAGACAGACAGACAGACAGACAGACAGACAGACAGCCCTCTGAACCTAACCTAACCTTCTTATAACAGATCTGAATAAGTTGGAGGAGTGGCAAACAATCATTGCCCTTGAACCAGCTGACCTGGAATGGTTCGACTCCGATTCTGACGACGATAGCATGGAAGAAGACGACGATGATGATGATGATGATAATGATGATGCCATGGATACCGATTAGGGTCTGGGTACAGTGCCATTGGAGGTGTTTGTGACCTGGTACCCACTTTTGAGATCCGTGCCAGGGTGTAAAAGAGATATAATTTCTATTTTAGATGGTGATTTTTTTTTTTTTTTTTTGTATTTTTCGTTCTCATGAAAGTTTATATATTTTTAAGGTTATTAATGAAAATGTATTAATTTTTATAGTGAAACCTGGATTTAATGGACTTTCATCTCTATATAGTTCATTAGATGGAGGTTTTACATCTAACGGACCCTTGATATAATGGACTTTCATCTCTGTATAGTTCATTAGATGGAGGTTTTACATCTAACGGACCCTTGATATAATGGACTTTCATCTCTATATAGTTCATTAGATGGACGTTTTATTTTACCTGTATTTATTGTTGAAATATATTAACCATTGGTGTAGTTAAGAATTTGATTGATATTTAGCCAATTTAGGATTTGTTGATCACCTGTAGGTTAACCCCTAAGTGCTCACCTGTAGATTAACCCCCAAGTGCTCACCTGTAGATTAACCCCCAAGTGCTCACCTGTAGATTAACCCCCAAGTGCTCACCTGAAGATTAACCCCCAAGTGCTCACCTGAAGATTAACCCCCAAGTGCTCACCTGTAGATTAACCCCCAAGTGCTCACCTGAAGATTAACCCCCAAGTGCCCACCTGTAGATTAACCCGCAAGTGCTCACCTGTAGATTAACCACCAGGTGCTCACCTGAAGATTAACCCCCAAGTGCTCACCTGTAGATTAACCCCCAAGTGCTCACCTGTAGATTAACCTCCAGGTGCTCACCTGTAGATTAACCCCCAAGTGCTCACCTGTAGATTAACCCCCAGGTGCTCACCTGTAGATTAACCCCCAAGTGCTCACCTGAAGATTAACCCCCAAGTGCTCACCTGTAGATTAACCCCCAAGTGCTCACCTGTAGATTAACCCCCAAGTGCTCACCTGTAGATTAACCCCCAAGTGCTCACCTGTAGAGTTAACCCCCAAGTGCTCACCTGTAGAGTTAACCCCCAAGTGCTCACCTATAGATTAACCCCGAGTTTAACCAGCCTGAAACTATCGAATGGGGGCCAATATTCAACTGATCATAGTTTAAATTAACCAACAACCTCGTTCACGATCTTAACTACATCAATGGTTTAATATATATTGTTAAAAATAAACTAACATAATAAAAGTGATTTCCTCAAGTCAACTGAATGAAAATGTCTCGCTAATCGACTACAAATGCATTTCAGTTCGTATAAACAATATATTAATGGTGAAACTACGTGTATTTTCTTATTCATTTTTACCATAAAGGACAATAAATAATTTTTTTTATTATACCATTGGGGGTAAAATAAGATTAAAAATGTATTTCTAAATTAATGATGTACCTGGTACACTCTGGCACTACCTGGTACACTCTGGCACTACCTGGTACACTCTGGCACTCCCTGGTGCACTACCTGGTACACTCTGGCACTCCCTGGTACACTCTGGCATACATTGGTGTGAAGGAGTTTGAATGTGAGGAATGTGGGAAGTGTTTCTGACAGGGATTATGGGTAAACTTTTGTCGTAGCCCTCGACATCTCCAAAGCATTTGACAGGGTATGGCACAAGTCTTGGCTATTTAAACTTCCCTCTTTTGGTTTCTCTCCCCCACTTGGTTTTCTCATCTCTTCACATACTACAGTAGCACCAGCTCTAGATCACATACTACAGTAGCACCAACTCTGTAGACCACATACTACAGTAGCTCCAGCTCTGTAGACCACATACTACAGTAGTTCCATCTTTGTAGACCACATACTACAGTAGCACCAGCTCTGTAGACCACATACTACAGTAGTTCCATCTTTGTAGACCACATACTACAGTAGCTCCAGCTCTGTAGACCACATACTACAGTAGTTCCATCTTTGTAGACCACATACTACAGTAGCTCCAGCTCTGTAGACCACATACTACAGTAGTTCCATCTTTGTAGACCACATACTACACTAGCACAAGCTCTGTAGACCACATACTACAGTAGCTCCAGCTCTGTAGACCACATACTACAGTAGTTCCATCTCTGTAGACCACGTATTACAGTAGCTCCAGCTCTGTAGACCACATACTACAGTAGTTCCATCTTTGTAGACCACATACTACACTAGCACAAGCTCTGTAGACCACATACTACAGTAGCTCCAGCTCTGTAGACCACATACTACAGTAGCTCCAGCTCTGTAGACCACATACTACAGTAGCACCAGCTCTGTAGACCACATACTACAGTAGCTCCAGCTCTGTAGACCACATACTACAGTAGCTCCAGCTCTGTAGACCACATACTACAGTAGCACCAGCTCTGTAGACCACATACTACAGTAGCTCCAGCTCTGTAGACCACATACTACAGTAGCACCAGCTCTGTAGACCACATACTACAGTAGCTCCAGCTCTGTAGACCACATACTACAGTAGCTCCAGCTCTGTAGACCACATACTACAGTAGCACCAGCTCTGTAGACCACATACTACAGTAGCTCCAGCTCTGTAGACCACATACTACAGTAGCTCCAGCTCTGTAGACCACATACTACAGTAGCTCCAGCTCTGTAGACCACATACTACAGTAGCTCCAGCTCTGTAGACCACATACTACAGTAGCTCCAGCTCTGTAGACCACAAACTACAGTAGCTTCGTTTTTTGTTAAAAGAAAAAGTTTTTCTATATATTAAAATTTCAGTGAATAAACTTTAGATTAATCACCCTCATCCAACCTGACCCCAGACATCTCAGGTCTATTACATTATGTACTATATAATAATCTTGTATGTGTAGTTCACACCCTAATGTGTACTTTATTGTATTACAAATATTGTTTCTCTTGTTTTATGGTGTAGTGTATTAATAAAGCCTCCAAGTGCTCAACTCTAGTATCCATGATGTATTTTTCCTGAACTTGTGATAAATTCCCAATAAAGATCAATAAACAGTTGAAATTGTCCCTGTTTAACCTTATTGAGACGTTATGTGTAAATTAATGGACTGACAGCATAAAATAATGACATGTTAATAATAGTAAAATACGATCGTTTCAATTGTAATTCTCCTAAAAGCTGTTAATAAATAAAGCACATTATATACACAATAAAACTCTTGTTAAAGCGGCTGATAAGGGCTAAGAATACACACATAACCAGAAATAATACCAATAGGAGTATATGACCACCATGAACAGTAAGCAGTACTCTTAACCTCTGAGCTAATGGTTCACCAACCAACCCAACTACTTCACTACTGTTGGCGGCAGTGAAGGACAGACCGAGACTCTCAACATATAAACAAGTTGAATAGAAAAATTATCTATGAGGTCAATATTTAATATATTGGCTGCGACTGAACACTGATTAAATATAATAGTTACTCCTGCTCCGTTTTGTGTGATTAAATATAATAGTTACCCCTGCTCCGTTTTGTGATTAAATATAATAGTTACCCCTCCATTTTGTGATTAAATATAATAGTTACCCCTCCGTTTTGTGATTAAATATAATAGTTACTCCTGCTCCGTTTTCTATGATTAAATATCTGCTCCGTTTTCTGTGATTAAATATAATAGTTACTCCAAAAACTGCCGCTCACAGAGCCGTTTTGCTTTGTTTTTGCTTTTCTTTTCCTTCTGGGACACTGTTTTCGTTGTATTATTCCCTTAAAGTTAATGAAAAGTTAAATCGGGCCACAAATTTGACGTTTTTACGTATTTTAACGTATATACAAGTTCGAAGCTTCAAATGCTTCAATGAAGCAAAAAAATGAGTCAGTGAAGCTTGGTGACGTCACTGTGAACCTTGACATATAAGGCCTCGACTAACTCGCCTTCGTCTCTTCCCTCGCCGACCACTCGCCACTCACTGACTGCAGCTGACAGCCAGGTAAGCGCCGCTCCTCTAGTCTCCTTTATACACGTGTAAATTTTTTGCCCGACTGCCTACAGTCCAAATGGCCAAGAGAAATGGTTATTCTTTTGGGTAGTGTTTAATATACTTAATTATGGCGTAATAAATGATGATTTAAGGCCAAACCTTGACGGCCGGTTGTTGCAGTTCATAGGGTCGTATCCCCAAGTTTCACTGGCTCAGCCATGGTACCTACTGTGCAGCTTAAACAAATACATTAGTATTATATTAAGTGGCTCTCTAACGTCTAACCAGTAATTTCTTAATGTTTTAGTCAAATATACCGCCAGATGAGTCATGACAAACGAGCCTAAACTATGAGCCGGTAGTGAGTAACGAGCGTAAACCGTTCATCAGTATTTAGGTAATAATTAACCAGTAAGTGAGTACAATGACCAGATTGGGTTAGATTACCGTTTTATTAATTTTTTATTTCTTGCTTCTAAGCCCAACACACTCATAGGGGAGCCGGGTGGTCATAACTCAATGCGCAGTTCATCACCACCACTGTATTCACCATTGACAACTGCGCCGCATTCACTAGATTTAACACAAATAGAAGTATTTTTGGCGGAATTAAGATGTATTTTTTACTGGCTAGTTCTTTGCTTACTCTTTAGCTACGATTTCTGGGAGTTGAAACAATTTATTAAGGGTTCTAGCCGGGCGGGGTGAGGCGAGGGAGGGGGGGAGCCGGGCGAGGGAGGGAGGGAGGGAGGCAGCCAGGCGGGGTGAGGCGAGGGAGGGAGCCGGGCGGGGTGAGGCGAGGTAGGGAGCCGGGCGGGGTGAGGCGAGGTAGGGAGCCAGGCGGGGTGAGGCGAGGGAGGGAGGGAGCCAGGCGGGGTGAGGCGAGGGAGGGAGGGAGCCAGGCGGGGTGAGGCGAGGGAGGGAGGGAGCCAGGCGGGGTGAGGCGAGGGAGGGAGGGAGCCAGGCGGGGTGAGGCGAGGGAGGGAGGGAGCCAGGCGGGGTGAGGCGAGGGAGGGAGGGAGCCAGGCGGGGTGAGGCGAGGGAGGGAGGGAGCCAGGCGGGGTGAGGCGAGGGAGGGAGGGAGCCAGGCGGGGTGGGGTGAGGCGAGGGAGGGAGGGAGGGAGGGAGCTATCTATCTGGGCAGGGTGAGACGAGGTAGGGAGCCGGGCGAGGCGAGGTGGGGCAGGGAGCCGGGCGAGGTGAGGTGGGGCAGGGTAGGGAGCCGGGCAAGGCAAGGTGAGGTGGGGCAGGGTAGGGAGCCGGGCGAAGCAAGGTGGGGCAGGGCAGGGAGCCGGGCGAGGCGAGGCAGGAAGCAAGGCGAGGTGAGGTAGGGAGCCGGCGGAGGGCGAGACGTTTCAGAGGGTCGAGGTGTTTCAGAATACAGTATATATTAAATTCAGTAACATTAAGGTTCCTGGTAATTTTTTAAAAGTGGACAACCATGGATTTTACCATCGGAAAAACACATTGATCAACAACCAAAAAGCGCCAAAACTATAGTGTATGAAGCCTTGTCGAAATGCGTAGTACAGTATAGTGTAGCGGTACTGTATTGGTGTTGGTGAGACGTAATTTGAGTAAACTAATGTGGAGGTAATGATTTATGTAAACAGTTGGGGACAGTTTAAGTACACGTGGTCTAGTGGTAGAGGGAACTTGCAAGTCTGATTTTCATTCTACGTAAATTACAACTTAAACATGTTGCAGGTGACAGCTGGTGTACTTGAAGGCCAATGGAGAAGTGATAGAACCTTGAGCAACATTTAACACCCATCATGTTACTTCAGCCTCATCAGTTAAGTTACTTATATATTATCTTGGCTATTATGGTCAGCCCATAAACCACTCAACACTGTGCTCCTACACTGGGCAGTGGAGGGTGTGTGTGTGTGTGTGTGGAGGACTGTGTGTGTGTGTGTGTTGGAGGACTGTGTGTGTGTGTGTGTTGGAGGACTGTGTGTGTGTTTTTTTAGGGTTCTAGAGGACTGTGTGTGTGTGTATTGGGGAGCTCTGGACGACTGTGTGTGTGTGTGTTGGAGGGCTCTGGAGGACTGTGTGTGTGTGTGTGTTGGAGGGCTCTGGAGGACTGTGCGTGTGTTGGAGGGCTCTGGAGGACTGTGTGTGTGTGTGTTGGAGGGCTCTGGAGAACTGTGTTGGAGGGTTTTGGAGAACTGTGTGTGTGTTGGAAGGCTCTGGAGGACTGTGTGGGTGTGTGTGTGTGTGGGGGGGGGGGGGGGGGTTGGAGGCTCTGGAGGACTGTGCATGTGTTGGAGGGCTCTGGAGGACTGTGTGTGTGTGTTGGAGGGCTCTGGAGGACTGTGTGTGTGTGTGTAGGAGGGCTCTGGAGGACTGTGTGTGTGTGGGTTTTGGAGGGCTCTGGAGGACTGTGTGTGTAGGAGGGCTCGGTATATTGCAGTTTCGGCCAGTACACGCCTGACTTTTAACCATCCCCAGCCTTTAGATCTCCTTATTGGAGTATTTCTAACACCACTTCAACCAGGGAGCAAAGAATGTCAGAAAGGAGTTTTAAAGATTTCCATGCTTTTGGGCGGGGGGGGGGAGGGGCGGATATAATTCTAAAGAGGTGATATCCCTTGGAAATAATGGTCAAATTCCATTGAATCGACCCAAAATACACAGGATAAACTAATTTCTAAACTACGAGGGCATATTGGACGAAACTGCAATTTTACAACGGGCTCTGGAGAGCTGTGTGAACTGTTTAGATAGACTAAGCTGGGAGTTAAATTAAGATCAGCTGTAGAGATTTGGGAAAGCTTAATAAAGTGCTATAAAAATGTACAGGACTAAATGCCAATTAGTTACAGTATTAGTGAGCATTAGTAGTAGTAAAGTGATTAATAGTAAGTAAAGCTGGTTGTTAGTAGGTGGGTTTTAACTAACAAATTAACTAACCTAATCAGCCTAACATAGATTAAATGTAACTAATCTAGACTGACCCAAATTAATATTAAGTTACCTATTACAGTATATAGGTTTATATATTGGATAACAAATATATTAAAGAATGTAACTTAAAATTTGCCACAAGTTAACTAATCATGAATTCAGAAAGTTAAGCTAGAAAAATATTTCACTTGTTTAAATTATTAAAGATCAATAGCTTGCGTACTTTGCAGTTTCCTTTTCAAAATCTAATCGTGTACTGTACCGACTTTCTCCTCAGGTTAAGCTGGCCAGAAGTAACATACTGAACCTAAGGAGAAATAACTTAAAATGCCAGAACAGGTAAAGTCAACTTAATGAGTTTTATTTAGGCAAGGGAAGCTTGTGGGACTTGTGAAATCATTAAACATTGTGTGGCTTGTTGTAATCAGGGTAGGGGGACTATATGGCTTGTGTATTGGCATATGGGGTGAGCAGGTGTATACTATAAGTTGGGTGTGTTGGTAAAGTTTTTCATTCAAGCTAAATGTGACCAAGTTGTCAAGGGGAACACCTAAGGGGGCTTGAGGGGTGGGAGGAAGGGAGGGAGGATTCAGTAAGTGTGTTGTCTATGAAGCAGTGTGGAGAGATTTAGTAGTGTAGCAGAATTGGTGATGAAGGCTTATGATTGGCAATACTATTGTTGTGGTAAATGTTAGTTGAGGAATTAAGAAAACTAACACTAATGCAACTTAAAATAAGATCTTTTGTAGATAAGGTATTTAAGTAAACAATTGGGGACAGTACAAGTACATGTAGTCTGGTGGTAGATGGAAATTGTATATTTAATCTTCATTGTACATAAATTACAACTTTAAACATGTTGCAGCTGACAGCTGACGTACGTGAATGCCAGTGTAGAGGAAGTGACCGACTCCTTGAGCAAGATGCAACCCCCAGCATGTTACTTCAGCCTCCTCAGGTAAGTTACTTCTGTATCTTAGTATGGCCATCCCCTAAAAACTACTGGAATTTAGACTCTAGAGGAGGGACTTACTTTGTGTGAAGGGTTGGAAAGGAGGAGCATTGTGCGGTGGAGGGGCGCTCGTACAGTGGGGCTGGGGGCGCTCGGACAGTGGGGCTGGGGGCGCTCGTACAGTGGGGGCGCTCGTACAGTGGGGCTGGGGGCGCTCGTACAGTGGGAGTGGGGGGCGCTCATGCATGGATGGTGGTGTGCTCAAGCAATGGTGAATGGAGTGCATGTTAAAAATGTGATGCAAAAAAATAGCGTGTACTATGAAGGCATGTGGAGGATGATGCCTATGAGAAGACTGCTGCAGCCAAAAGTGAGGAGGAAGGACAATGCTCCTGTGTAAGGTGATATAGGAGGGTGTTTGAGTGTATGGATATATCACATATACATAAGAATGCAAGTTTAGATTCCAAGAAATTCTGGAGTAAATGTTGTGTATTGGTAGGAATACCTTAAGGTTAATTAAGATTGATCTAAATCCAAATCATGTTGCAGGTGGTTGGTGTACAAGATAGATGGACCAGACACAAGGTGACCACTACTGTCCAGCATCCCACACCTTGATGACTAACAACCTTACTAAGAAAGAACGGAATTGGTGTTCTGTACACTACTGTAAGAATAGTGTAATGTGAAAGTTAAGTACTGTATTACCGAAACCATTTCCATAGAATTTAGCAAAACTTGATATATTACTTAAAATAGTGCATTTAAGAACATACAGTACAAATTAACCTCAATATTGTGTATTGGTAGTGATATAAAATAGCTTAATTAATTCAGATGTAGAGTATCTAAAAACAAATAATCATGTTGCAGGTGGTTGGTGTACAAGACAGATGGACCAGACACGACAAGGTGACCACTACTGTCCAGCATCCCACACCTTGACTACCGCCTTACTAAGAAAGAACAGAATTGGTGTTCTGTACACAACTGTAAGAATAGTGTACTGTAATGTAAAAGTTAAGTATTACCGAAATATTTTTGTTATAATTTAGCAAACTTGAGAAGATATTTAAAGTACAGTACTAATGCATTCAAGACTGTAGGAGTGAACCTCGATTAAAGCCACACAAAGCAGTAAAAATAGCAAGATACATTATGTACAGTAGCATTATTAACTATCATGGTAGTCAGTTTTGTTGTGGTTGCAAAAAAATTTCCATTTTATAATATATTTTTCGTCCACAGGTGAAGTATCAGCAAGGTGTACAACGAGATACATGGACATCAATCAAATGGATTGTGAGAGGTTTGAATATCTCGCACGGATTCATTTCTCTTAGTGGTTTGTAAAAGTGTAATATGTAATTGTTGTTCAGTGTGGGGAGGCCTCTGGTGGCTTGAGGGATGGCGTTTGTACCGGGGGCGGCGTTTGTACCGGGGGCGGCGTTTGTACCGGGGGAGGCGTTTGTATCGGGGGAGGCATATTTGTAGTAGTAGAGGCATATTTGTAGTGGTAGAGGCACTTGCACTGGTAGAGGAACTTGCACTGGGAGGTGTTTGTAATGGTTTGCACTCCTACAATGTCTGTGTATAATAAAATAAATAAATATTGAATAAACTTTACGTTTCATATTCCGAAGTTGAATGATAATGATCTAAATAAACCACAAGTTCAGTAGAACTGTAAACTATACCTGAAACATCAACTAAAGTGATCAACTTGGATACACCCACATGATGGCTTCTAGGTAACTTAGAACATGATATATACATTAATTATGTATAATTATCACCAATTGACATCAAAGTGCCATTCATTGTATAACTGTTACAAACTAATGCCCATGTGATGCCCTATTGGGTACATGTAATCAAAACTACTAGATACCCACAGATGGCACAAATAATGCATTTAAGTTACCGACGCATCCGACAAAGGATTTTGACAACCTTACCGAGAGAAAGGGCGTCGTGTTCATTTTGAAATTCATCGGCCATGACCGTAAAGAACATTTTTGATTGCATACATACTATTAATTTGAAAGTATTGTATATATACAGTAAATGAAAGTAAAGTATAGTAAGAATTTTACTTACTAAATGTTGACAATCTGGACACTGCACACCAATTGCTGAATGGAAGTGTTTTACCTGAAAAGATAGAAGAAAAAAATCTTGTAAAATTGTAATAAACAACTTATGAACCCCCACCCCTAAAGACTTGGTCACTTGGATAAATTTAGAAATATATCTACTGTGCCTGGCCAAAATTATTCACGAAGTCCAAGACTTCCATTATTATCTAAAGCTAAATTTTGTGTACGACCAAAACCTGACAAAAGATAGTTTATGAAACCTTAAGGTCAGTGAAATAAACTCACCTTATGTGGAGTCTGCAATATAAAGGTTGAATTGAGAAATCCACAACAGCTGATAATGTGATGGCCCCACCATCACTGATGTATCTGCAGAGAAATAAAAATGGTAGTGGTTCTGTAATGAGATTTCTCGGGACACAGGAGAAAGATATCTAGTGATGTTGCCAATCATTACAAGTTTTCTCTGATTTTCTTCTGTGCTAATATTTGGTAATGTAGGTTTAAGAACACAAGACTGCAGGAATGGCCAGTAAATTGATATATACTGTACCTGGACAGTGCAGGTATAAAACCAGGCTATATGACCAAGGATATTTTGTATTTCTCTATCAACTTCTGGACTGTTATTGTATATTGCAATAAATGTGTAGTGTATACTGTACATATGAAAATAAAAAATATACTGTATATTCAATTCTTTATTTTGTATTACCTATCTACAAAGATATAAAAACATAGTACACAATGTACAGTACATAAGTAATTTTTTTCTCTGTTCCTGACAGAAGATATTACCTTTTTCAGAACAATTCATAATGTAAGTTTGTTAGGTGGCGATGGTAGATACAACACTGCAGTAGCCCTCCTCCTTTATCCGGGCTTGGGACCGGCATGTTCGACTGAACAAGGCGGAGTTACTACTGTGCATTCTACGTCTAACTACGGTGCTGTTAGTGCTATCAACTATAACTTGAAAAACTTTACCTTTATTACCTCCAAGAAGCACCTTGTAGTAGGTCCACAGTCAGCCACACAAACAAACCTGGAATACAAGAAGTTTAAAACATAACATTCATAAATACTTGCATATAGACATTATATATTGTCATAAGTACTTTACCTGTTTGGAGGAGTTCTCGACCAGCCACACGTTCACCTCGGAGGCCCACAATCTGAAAGAAATGAGAAAAACTTAGTCCAATCCACACACATTAAAGGTGGGAGGTTGGGTGTGTGAGAGAGGGTGAGTGTATGGATGGGAGTGAGGGTGTGTGTATGGGAGGACCTCCCCCACACACACACCCTCACTCCCATCCATACACTCACCCTCTCTCACACCTTTCCTTATACCCAACACTCCCACCCACCAACCCCCCCAACCCAACCCTCCCTCCCTCCCACCCAACCCTCCTCCTACACCACCTCCCCTCCAACCCAACTCACATACCTACCCATCCCAACTCCCTTCCCATCCACCCAACCTTTTGGGTGTGTGGATGGAAGGTAGTGTTTGTGGATGGGAGGAAGAGGGTGTGGATGGGAGGAAGAGAGAGTGGTTAGGAGGAAGAGTGTGTGGTTGGGAAGAAGGGTGTGGTGTGTCATGCCCTCCTCCATGTAAACACAACATCGAAAAATATTCTGAAGAAAATTGGTTTGTATTGGTGTAATATTGTGTTGTGAGGACTCATTAGTGAGAGAGAGAGCCTTATAATAGTTGTGAGGACTCATTAGTGAGAGAGAGAGCCTTATAATAGTTGTGAGGACTCATTAGTGAGAGAGAGAGCCTTATAATAGTTGTGAGGACTCATTAGTGAGAGAGAGAGCCTT
The DNA here is from genome assembly GCA_958450375.1 of Homarus gammarus. Classification (NCBI taxonomy): domain Eukaryota; kingdom Metazoa; phylum Arthropoda; class Malacostraca; order Decapoda; family Nephropidae; genus Homarus; species Homarus gammarus. The sequence continues at coordinate 280,637 of CAUDMG010002453.1, read as the reverse complement.
ATAATAGTTGTGGACAAGGTGAGAGACTTGCTGTGTGTGTGTGGGTGTTGGTCTGCTGGCAGGAGCAACAGGTAGGCACGGCTTATAGCACTATTTTACCCTCACTTATATATCATATCATTGTATGTCAATAATTATTATTCAATATATTTATGAATGGTTTTACTGTATCAATCTGTTTCAATTTGAATAACAAATTATAAATATAATATAATATCTTGAAGGTTCTAAGGTTCTTGTGGCCCCAGGATATACTACATATTATTTTATTGATAACTTTAAACTATTGTAACACAATAGACCAAGTAGAGATAGGAACACGTAAAGTTAATGATAAGGAAGATAGAACATGATTAAATTATAAATCTATTTATTAAGAAAACCAACAGCTCAACGTTTAATGGTTATGATACAGTTTAGGTATAGACTAAAAAATGTTTATCTAACCTAACCCAATTATATGTCCATAAGAGAAGTGGGACATCTTGGAGTATCACAAGATAATTAAGGGAGATAATGATTAAGCATTTAACATTTAAGTTATTATGTAATGACTAGTGTAATAATGTCCACAGCCATCCTGTCCACAATCCCATTAAAATCGTAGTAAAATCATAGACAATCTCCGCAGCTAATGGTCAAATACCCTTTGGATATTTGCCCAGCCAGCACAGTCAAATAACACCTTCATAACTTGTACTGGGTAGTGGTGGTGGAGTCCCTTAGTACCAGAGTACTGTGTTTATATTTGATTCATATTATCCACAGTTGTTCTGTGGATGATGTAGTATTAATGGTAAAATTTCACTTGTTACCACCAAACATTTGGAAGTTGAAATTATGCTTGATGGATGTAAAATGTTATATAGATTTGATTCTATTGTTTGCAATTTTTTGGTACAAATTTATAAATTAAAAAGGTTTGATTTTAGGGGAAAATTTGACATTTCCTACGAACATCTAGGACAAGAGTGTACAGTGTATGTAATCAATTGGCATTAGTATATAAGTATACTGCATTGATTGCACCAGTATAGAATATATAACCTAATCTAAACCATACTAACCTAACAGATGGACTATACCAAGATCTGATTGGTTAACAAACCAGCTACTAAAATGTAAAATATCTCACTTATACAGAACTTAATTTGTGACAGAAATGCCATAGAAGAAAAGTGTTTTAGAATGATCAAAACTACTGATTGCAACCATAAAATTATCAAAAAATTTTGGGTGGCAACAAATGACATAATATCATATTAACTAATAAAAATTAACACGACTTTTTATTTTAATTATAAATACCAGTATTTTTTTATCTCTTCTCTATGAACATAAATCACCTGTAATGGGCAGGGCATGAAAGATGACGGAGAGTACGGGGTAAAACACGGTGAAGAACTGATCATGTGACACTAAAATGATGTCTCCACGTTCTTTGACACACAGAAATTAACTATTTACAGTAAACAATCTACCAAAAAATATGACGTGGCAGCCCGTGTTGTTGTCCGCTCTTAAACCAATAAACACTGACTCAGGTAATACTGTACTTAACTTGTCAATAAATGACAGAGCCTCACATTGGGAGTTTTATTACCATAAATATAAAATTGATTGTCTTTTTCTTTTAGGCTTTACTATCCAGATTCATGAGTCTGTTATCTCCACAAATCCCTTATTTATTTTTTGTTTGGTTAAGTAGGATCTTAAACCTATTCTAAGCACATTATAAATTATGAGAATTATATTGTTGGAATCAAATCCCATAATATGAGTTTAAATACATTTCCAACTTCTTTTGAGTAATATTGGTTAATGAGTGAAACTTATGTTCATATATTTTATTTTCTCTCCCTAGTTTTGACTTCTTGTTGGCGTTGCTGTTCATCAAATCGTAAATTATCTGCAAGACCCATTGTCAGATTTATAGCCGAGTGGTGGGGCCTGTTCAACGACCAAGAGGGCCAAGATTATTTATTAACGACTCTGCCATATATGACATTATTAGGTGTAATTTCTATAATGAAACCATTTGGAAATAAAACCAATTATACCATAGAGCACTATTATTATTTATGACAACTAATGACCCAATTCACAACATTTTATGTATACTGTATATGAATTCATAAATTATTAAACTACACACACATATATGTAATGATAGTTTAAGTATATAACATAGACAGGAAAGAATTATATAAACTGAAGTACAGCAACGAATAACTGAATGTAAATTAATTTTTCTCAAATAACCAAGACAATAATGAAAACTGATAATGTTTATGGAAAAATTGACAACAGAGAAATAATGAGAAAATATTCCTTCCATTAATAACGTCTATATACACAGTACTGTACTCATTATGTGATAGTGATAATTAACTCAATACAATTTAATTTTCCTGCTTTTTCCTCCAAGTTCAATTTCTGTGTAAGGTCTGCCCAAAATACAGTCAAGACCAGCTTACTTTCTCTACTTTGAGTCATTGAATGCCTATATTGTGTAAGCATGTGACAGTTGAGAAGGAGTGTTCACATATTGCAGGGCTTGTACCAAATGTGAGGGCAGCTGCATAAAGCTTGTGTATGTGAGTTAATCCATTTCAGAAAGGAAATGATATCTTGAAATTTTCACCAATGTTTTTGAGAACTGGGCAAAAAAATTCTTCAATAAGTCACTTAGCAACATGACATTCACTTACCAGAAGAGACGACTCAGTGTCGACACCTGTGAGTTTAGCCAATGGGACAAGATTTTCCGGAAGTAATAAACAAGTCTTGGATTCTGGCCAACGACTAGAAATGACTGTTTGTAGTCTAATATTATGCTCACCAAACTCAGCATTGAGTTCACCAAGGCAGTTATCTAAAATATTGTAGTACAGTTGATGACGTAAATCAGCTTCACCATCAAAACCATGAACATTAGTATGTCTTACAGTTGTTTCAGTCACTGTTAAGTATTGGAGCAGTTTGTGTTTATACCAACAGACCCAAAGGCAGTCCTGGTGGATCAAGTTCCCAATCTAGATCATTGGAACAACTCATTGGTAGGGGTACCCGCCCTATGGCAGTTCCCAGGAATATAAAAAATTTTCACTCTCCAAATTTTTTACAGCATATTGAGATAGAATATATTCAAAACTTATGAAATGACTTTGTTGATAAAAGTCTTGTTTCCATATGAATTAAGACCGTCAGTTATTTACAAATGTGATCATGAGCACACAGCCATGCATCAGCCAACACAGTCCCACCAATACTGGAGTCTCGAGTACAGCAGACAGTGTTTTAGAGAAGAAACAACAGCATATACTTATAGAAAACCTCTACAAGTAGATGGTGCCTGTACTGTATTGATAGAGATAACACCAGAGAGAGAAATAAGGAAGGTTTACATCTGTATTCCTTTACTTTGCTGGAGACAAACTGGGTCATGATAAAAAAGGAAGTGGCTACTTAACCAGGAGTTCCTGGCTGGTCACACTGGGGGTTATGTGAGAGGGTTATGCCTCCCTTACCTTCGGTGACTGGGGACAGGCTAAACAACTTAGCAACGTTTAATGTCATCAATGACGGCCCCGTTAAGGTGTGGGGAGCTATTTCCCACGCCAAAGTATAACATATGAACTCATAGAAGAAGAAATAGACGCGCAGAGAGAAATTAAGAGACCCGACAAAAAATCCACCTCGGCTCTAGTTGGATTTTTCCACAAACTTCCAGAGACGGTCACACTGGGATGGGACACCGTCTGAGTGAGATCTTACGTGCCATGACAGACCAGATGCTTCAAGTGTCAGCGGTACAGTCACCCACCCAAAAAATGCAAGGCCCCAGAAGATGTGTGCTACAGATGTGTGTCTTCTGCACACCAGCATGATGACTGTAAGATTAAGAACAAGAAATGCACCGCCTGTGGTGGTCCTCACTAATCCTCTGACCAGGAGGGTCCCAAATGGAGGGAAGAGTGAAGGTGAAGCACACCAAGAACCTCTCCTACAAGGATGTACTCCTCTTGTGAGGGAAATTAGGCAACAAAGACCACCCAGAACCTGAAAACCTTCAAGAACAAGAAGGAACAGACCAAGGAGAACCATAAGATAACTCAGAGCAAGAAACACAAGATGAAGCAGAAAATAAAAAAGCAAGAAGAACATCAAGAATATGAAGAAGAAAAAGGATGGAAAGACATCAAAAAGAAGAGAAACAAAAGGAAGAGGCTACAGTAAACCAGACAACAATACCATCAGCCAGTACAGCTCCTCCCCGACTTACAACGGGGTTAGGGACCCAAATCCAGGTCGTAAGTCGAAATGGTCCCAAGTCAAAAATGCTTAAATAATACATAGAAAATCTAAAATGGGTGTCTCTTTTTCTTCTCAGCACCACAAAAGTCTCACTTTTAAGCTTGCCAGCCATTTTAAAGTGAATTACAAATGAAAATTTTGTCAGTACACAGCGCAATCACTGACATTGGGACTCGAAAATACGTAATTTGACAAAATTTTTGAACGAACGAGGCGGTCGAATGTCCGGGTGGTCAGAGGTCGTAAGTCAGGGAGGAGCTGTAATTTATATGATGAAGAAAAAGACCCCATCACTAACACCAATGGTAGGAGACTTATCTCACTTTTCAGTGCAAATGAAGATGTTAGGTTATGATCAACCTAATGGAAATGTAACTGAGAAAGGAATTAGAATTAACAACTGGGCATCAATTCTACAAACAGAATGAGTTGCCATACTTTCAGCCATTAAATTTATATAAATCACCATCACCGACAGTCTCGTCATCACTGACTCTCTATCCTGCTTGCTCTTAACTTAAGTTGTCACGCATTTGTCTGTGAAGCCAGACACAAATGTGGACCTTGTTGATGGAGGTGTCAAGATCAAACTGTTGTTGATCCCTTCTCATACAGGCCTCAAAGAACATGACAGAGTTGATGCCCTCGCCAAACTCGCGTCTAACAAAGACACTGTTGAACACAATTTGGGTCTGTCAAAAAGAACCCTTAAAACTGTTACTAGGAAAGAACAGATTGATGAATTTGATGCAAGCAGACAAGTGCAAACAGGCATTAGTCAATACAGTGTTTACCATGATGAGAAGTATCAAGTGAAACATGTACATGAAGCAGGGAACTAGATCACTAGATTACAAGAAATGTAACTGCTAAAGTAAGATAAGGATATAAGTACCTCTGGCAGTATATCCCTCAAGCAGATGTGACAAAAACTAAATGCAAAGTGTGTGATCAAACAAATGACCACAAACTGGAATACCACGTCCTTCACTGTGTGAAGACAGAACCTTTTACGGACAGGTCCAAATACACTGTGTGTGAAATGGACAACACTTTATCTCTAAATGGCAAGATAGCCGATATATTAAGACTGCATCCACTTTTTTTAACTCAGTTGCTATATCATTTCCCATCTATAGAACCAAACACACAATATGCTTGAATACTTCTCATGCAAATGCGAATAACAAAGTGTGTGGCCAGGCATATTGCCTCACACTGTTGTACTCAGGCAGTTGTGAATAAGTTACCCTCGAAGAACAAAAATAAAACAAACAATGTATTTGAAATACTCAGTAACATTCAATGTCAAAATGTGCCGACCACTGGGGTTAGTTATCCAGACCCCTTGTGACCTCAACTCTGTAATTCTTTTGTGCTACTGCTCACAGGATAAGTATGGGGTGCACAATAAACTGGTCACTGTAAGTGGCAAAATTAATTAAATTTTAACCATCCGCTACATTTGGTTGTACAGTAGTACATACTATTGGAAAGCAAGCAGTGGTCACGTCACCCGGCCACTGTGTCAGCAATTATAGCTAACCACAAACAGTTGGTGGATGTACTTGATACATGTGAGGAAAATGAGTGTGATGCAGCAGTGTGGCAACTGGATTATTGAAACAGATAAAATGCACAAAAATTCATGTTTACTGCATACCATGTGAAGGAATTTCTGCCGACACTTGGACCTGCAGATCAGCTTTTACAATCACATGACTGACTTCATGACAAGAATTCACCTTATTGAATCTCTTGTCAGAAGTGTTAAAGACATCTGGAACAACACTGGCAATGAGAATATCTCATCAAAACTTGATCATCACGACCTTACAGAATACCATCAGGAAAAGCAAAAGCATAACACACTGCCCCAATACTTAGCAGACTAAAACAACTGTAAGACATTCTAATGTTCATGGTTTTGATAGTGAAGCTGATTTACATCATCAACTGTACTACAATATTTTAGATAACTGCCTTGGTGAACTCAATGCTGAGTTTGGTGAGCATAATATTAGACTACAAACAGTCATGTCCAGTCGTTGGCCAGAATCCAAGACTTGTTTATTACTTCCGGAAAATCTTGTCCCATTGGCTAAACTCACAGGTGTCGACACTGAGTCGTCTCTTCTGGTAAGTGAATGTCATGTTGCTAAGTGATTTATTGAAGAATTTTATTGCCCATTTCTCAAAAACATTGGTGAAAATTTCAAGATATCATATCCTTTCTGAAATGGATTAACTCACATACACAAGCTTTATGCGGCTGCCCTCACATTTGGTACAAGCACTGCAATATGTGAGCACTTCTTCTCAACTGTCACATGCTTACACAATAAAGGCATTCAATGACTCACCGTAGAAAAAGTAAGCTGGTCATGACTGTATTTTGGGCAGACCTTACACAGAAATTGAACCTGGAGGAAAAAGCAGGAAAATTAAATTGTATTGAGTTAATTATCACTATCACATAATGAGTACAGTACTGTGTATATAGACGTTATTAATGGAAGGAATATTTTCTCATTATTTCTCTGTTGTCAATTTTTCCATAAACATTATCAGTTTTCATTATTGTCTTGGTTATTTGAGAAAAATTAATTTACATTCAGTTGTTCGTTGCTGTACTTCAGTTTATATAATTCTTTCCTGTCTATGTTATATACTTAAACTATCATTACATATATGTGTGTGTAGTTTAATAATTTATGAATTCATATACAGTATACATAAAATGTTGTGAGCTGACTCATTAGTTGTCATAAATAAAGTTAGTGTTCTGTTGTATAATTGGTTTTATATGCAAATGGTTTCATTATAGAAATTACACCTAATAATGTCATACATGGCAGAGTCGTTAATAAATAATCTTGGCCCTCTTGGTCGTTGAACAGGCCCCACCACTCGGCTATAAATCTGACAATGGGTCTTGCAGATAATTTACGATTTGATGAACAGCAACGCCAACAAGAAGTCATAACTAGGGAGAGAAAATAAAATATAAGAACATAAGTTTCACTCATTAACCAATATTACTCAAAAGAAGTTGGAAATGTATTTAAACTCATATTATGGGATTTGATTCCAACAATATAATTCTCATAATTTATAATGTGCATAGAATAGGTTTAAGATCCTACTTAACCAAACAAAAAAATAAATAAGGGATTTGTGGAGATAACAGACTCATGAATCTGGATAGTAAAGCCTAAAAGAAAAAGACAATCAATTTTATATTTATGGTAATAAAACCCCCAATGTGAGGCTCTGTCATTTACTGACAAGTTATGTACAGTATTACCGGAGTCAGTGTATATTGGTTTAAGAGCGGACAACAACACAGGCTGCCACGTCAAATTTTGGGGCAGATTGTTTACAGTAAATAGTTAATTTCTTTGCATACAAAGCACGTAGAGACATCATTTCAGTGTCACGATATCAGTTCTTCACTGTGTTTTACCCCATAATTGCCCTCATCCTTCATGACCTGTCAACTACAATTGATTTATGTCCGTATTTACAGAAGAGCGATAAAAATACTGGTACTTATAATTAAATTAAGAAGTTGTGTCAAATTTATTAGTTAATATGATATTATGTCATTTGTTGCCACAAAGAATTTTGATAATTTTACGGTTGCAATCAGTAGTTTTGATCATTCTAAAACACTTTTATTATATGGCATTTCTGTCACAAATTAAGTACTGTATAAGTGAGATATTTTAGTAGCTGGTTTGTTAACCAACCAGATCTTGGTATAGTGCATGGGTTAGGTTAGGTTGGAGTAGGTTAGGTTAGGTTTCCCTAAATTAATTATATACTCTATATCTAATACATACAGTGCACATATATACTAATGCCAATTGATTACATACACTGTACACTCTTGTCCTATATGTTCGTAGGAAATGTCAAATTTTCCCCTAAAATCAAAACTTTTTAATCTAAAAATTTGTACCAAAAAATTTCAAACAATAGAATCAAATCTATATAACATTTTACATCCATCAAGCATAATTTCAACTTCCAAATGTTTGGTGGTAACAAGTGAAATTTTACCATTAATACTACATCATCCACAGAACAACTGTGGATAATATGAATCAAATATAAACACAGTACTCTGGTACTAAGGGACTCCACCACCACTACCCAGTACAAGTTATGAAGGTGTTATTTGACTGTGCTGGCTGGGCAAGTATCCAAAGGGTATTTGACCGTTAGCTGCGGAGATTGTCTATGATTTTAATGGGATTGTGGACAGGATGGCTGTGGACATTATTACACTAGTCATTAATGCTTAATCATTATCTCCCTTGTGATACTCCAAGATGTCCCACTTCTCTTATGGACATATAATTGGGTTAGGTTAGATAAACATTTTTTAGTCTATACCTAAACTGTTAAACGTTGAGCTGTTGGTTAATATATCATGTTCTATCTTCCTTTACGTGTTCTATCTTCCTTTACGTGTTCTATCTTCCTTTACGTGTTCTATCTCTACTGTGTAGTATATCCTGGGGCCACAACAACCTTAGAGATATTATATTATATTTATAATTTGTTAGTCTAATTGATACAGTAAAACCATTGAATAATAATTATTGACATACAATAATATGATATATAAGTGAGGGTAACACAGTGCTATAAGCCGTGCCTACCTGTTGCTCCTGCCAGCAGACCAACACCCACAGCAAGTCTCTCACCTTGTCCACAACTATTATAAGGCTCTCTCTCTCACTAATGAGTCCTCACAACTATTATAAGGCTCTCTCTCTCACTAATGAGTCCTCACAACTATTATAAGGCTCTCTCTCTCACTAATGAGTCCTCACAACTATTATAAGGCTCTCTCTCTCACTAATGAGTCCTCACAACTATTATAAGGCTCTCTCTCTCACTAATGAGTCCTCACAACTATTATAAGGCTCTCTCTCTCACTAATGAGTCCTCACAACTATTATAAGGCTCTCTCTCTCACTAATGAGTCCTCACAACTATTATAAGGCTCTCTCTCTCACTAATGAGTCCTCACAACTATTATAAGGCTCTCTCTCTCACTAATGAGTCCTCACAACTATTATAAGGCTCTCTCTCTCACTAATGAGTCCTCACAACTATTATAAGGCTCTCTCTCTCACTAATGAGTCCTCACAACACAATATTACACCAATTTAAACCAATTTTCTTCACAATATTTTTCTCGGCTTTGTTTACATGGAGGAGGCCATGACACACGGCTCCCTCTCACCCTCTGTAAAAGGAACAGCTTTTACATTAAATTTAGTTTTAAATGATCTAACAATTATAAAAATATTCTATGATATTATTAATTATCTTAAATTGTGTAAATTTTGTCACTGTGTGTACTTTGGCAATAATGCCTTGATAACTTTATATAAGGCCTTCCTCCAGCACTTGTTTCTTCCATCTATCTTGTGTTCTTCCCTTGATGAGAGGAAGAAGAAGAATAAGAAGGGTTGATGAGAGGAAGAAGAAGAATAAGAAGGGTTGATGAGAGGAAGAAGAAGAATAAGAAGGGTTGATGAGAGGAAGAAGAAGAATAAGAAGGGTTGATGAGAGGAAGAAGAAGAATAAGAAGGGTTGATGAGAGGAAGAAGAAGAATAAGAAGGATTGATGAGAGGAAGAAGAAGAATAAGAAGGGTTGATGAGAGGAAGAAGAAGAATAAGAAGGGTTGATGAGAGGAAGAAGAAGAATAAGAAGGTTGATGAGAGGAAGAAGAAGAATAAGAAGGGTTGATGAGAGGAAGAAGAAGAATAAGAAGGGTTGATGAGAGGAAGAAGAAGAATAAGAAGGGTTGATGAGAGGAAGAAGAAGAATAAGAAGGGTTGATGAGAGGAAGAAGAAGAATAAGAAGGGTTGATGAGAGGAAGAAGAAGAATAAGAAGGGTTGATGAGAGGAAGAAGAAGAATAAGAAGGGTTGATGAGAGGAAGAAGAAGAATAAGAAGGGTTGATGAGAGGAAGAAGAAGAATAAGAAGGGTTGATGAGAGGAAGAAGAATAAGAAGGGTTGATGAGAGGAAGAAGAAGAATAAGAAGGGTTGATGAGAGGAAGAAGAAGAATAAGAAGGGTTGATGAGAGGAAGAAGAAGAATAAGAAGGGTTGATGAGAGGAAGAAGAAGAATAAGAAGGGTTGATGAGAGGAAGAAGAAGAATAAGAAGGGTTGATGAGAGGAAGAAGAAGAATAAGAAGGGTTGATGAGAGGAAGAAGAAGAATAAGAAGGGTTGATGAGAGGAAGAAGAAGAATAAGAAGGGTTGATGAGAGGAAGAAGAAGAATAAGAAGGGTTGATGAGAGGAAGAAGAAGAATAAGAAGGGTTGATGAGAGGAAGAAGAAGAATAAGAAGGGTTGATGAGAGGAAGAAGAAGAATAAGAAGGGTTGATGAGAGGAAGAAGAAGAATAAGAAGGGTTGATGAGAGGAAGAAGAAGAATAAGAAGGGTTGATGAGAGGAAGAAGAAGAATAAGAAGGGTTGATGAGAGGAAGAAGAAGAATAAGAAGGGTTGATGAGAGGAAGAAGAAGAATAAGAAGGGTTGATGAGAGGAAGAAGAAGAATAAGAAGGGTTGATGAGAGGAAGAAGAAGAATAAGAAGGGTTGATGAGAGGAAGAAGAAGAATAAGAAGGGTTGATGAGAGGAAGAAGAAGAATAAGAAGGGTTGATGAGAGGAAGAAGAAGAATAAGAAGGGTTGATGAGAGGAAGAAGAAGAATAAGAAGGGTTGATGAGAGGAAGAAGAAGAATAAGAAGGGTTGATGAGAGGAAGAAGAAGAATAAGAAGGGTTGATGAGAGGAAGAAGAAGAATAAGAAGGGTTGATGAGAGGAAGAAGAAGAATAAGAAGGGTTGATGAGAGGAAGAAGAAGAATAAGAAGGGTTGATGAGAGGAAGAAGAAGAATAAGAAGGGTTGATGAGAGGAAGAAGAAGAATAAGAAGGGTTGATGAGAGGAAGAAGAAGAATAAGAAGGGTTGATGAGAGGAAGAAGAAGAATAAGAAGGGTTGATGAGAGGAAGAAGAAGAATAAGAAGGGTTGATGAGAGGAAGAAGAAGAATAAGAAGGGTTGATGAGAGGAAGAAGAAGAATAAGAAGGGTTGATGAGAGGAAGAAGAAGAATAAGAAGGGTTGATGAGAGGAAGAAGAAGAATAAGAAGGGTTGATGAGAGGAAGAAGAAGAATAAGAAGGGTTGATGAGAGGAAGAAGAAGAATAAGAAGGGTTGATGAGAGGAAGAAGAAGAATAAGAAGGGTTGATGAGAGGAAGAAGAAGAATAAGAAGGGTTGATGAGAGGAAGAAGAAGAATAAGAAGGGTTGATGAGAGGAAGAAGAAGAATAAGAAGGGTTGATGAGAGGAAGAAGAAGAATAAGAAGGGTTGATGAGAGGAAGAAGAAGAATAAGAAGGGTTGATGAGAGGAAGAAGAAGAATAAGAAGGGTTGATGAGAGGAAGAAGAAGAATAAGAAGGGTTGATGAGAGGAAGAAGAAGAATAAGAAGGGTTGATGAGAGGAAGAAGAAGAATAAGAAGGGTTGATGAGAGGAAGAAGAAGAATAAGAAGGGTTGATGAGAGGAAGAAGAAGAATAAGAAGGGTTGATGAGAGGAAGAAGAAGAATAAGAAGGGTTGATGAGAGGAAGAAGAAGAATAAGAAGGGTTGATGAGAGGAAGAAGAAGAATAAGAAGGGTTGATGAGAGGAAGAAGAAGAATAAGAAGGGTTGATGAGAGGAAGAAGAAGAATAAGAAGGGTTGATGAGAGGAAGAAGAAGAATAAGAAGGGTTGATGAGAGGAAGAAGAAGAATAAGAAGGGTTGATGAGAGGAAGAAGAAGAATAAGAAGGGTTGATGAGAGGAAGAAGAAGAATAAGAAGGGTTGATGAGAGGAAGAAGAAGAATAAGAAGGGTTGATGAGAGGAAGAAGAAGAATAAGAAGGGTTGATGAGAGGAAGAAGAAGAATAAGAAGGGTTGATGAGAGGAAGAAGAAGAATAAGAAGGGTTGATGAGAGGAAGAAGAAGAATAAGAAGGGTTGATGAGAGGAAGAAGAAGAATAAGAAGGGTTGATGAGAGGAAGAAGAAGAATAAGAAGGGTTGATGAGAGGAAGAAGAAGAATAAGAAGGGTTGATGAGAGGAAGAAGAAGAATAAGAAGGGTTGATGAGAGGAAGAAGAAGAATAAGAAGGGTTGATGAGAGGAAGAAGAAGAATAAGAAGGGTTGATGAGAGGAAGAAGAAGAATAAGAAGGGTTGATGAGAGGAAGAAGAAGAATAAGAAGGGTTGATGAGAGGAAGAAGAAGAATAAGAAGGGTTGATGAGAGGAAGAAGAAGAATAAGAAGGGTTGATGAGAGGAAGAAGAAGAATAAGAAGGGTTGATGAGAGGAAGAAGAAGAATAAGAAGGGTTGATGAGAGGAAGAAGAAGAATAAGAAGGGTTGATGAGAGGAAGAAGAAGAATAAGAAGGGTTGATGAGAGGAAGAAGAAGAATAAGAAGGGTTGATGAGAGGAAGAAGAAGAATAAGAAGGGTTGATGAGAGGAAGAAGAAGAATAAGAAGGGTTGATGAGAGGAAGAAGAAGAATAAGAAGGGTTGATGAGAGGAAGAAGAAGAATAAGAAGGGTTGATGAGAGGAAGAAGAAGAATAAGAAGGGTTGATGAGAGGAAGAAGAAGAATAAGAAGGGTTGATGAGAGGAAGAAGAAGAATAAGAAGGGTTGATGAGAGGAAGAAGAAGAATAAGAAGGGTTGATGAGAGGAAGAAGAAGAATAAGAAGGGTTGATGAGAGGAAGAAGAAGAATAAGAAGGGTTGATGAGAGGAAGAAGAAGAATAAGAAGGGTTGATGAGAGGAAGAAGGAGAATAAGAAGGATTGATGAGAGGGAGAAGAAGAATAAGAAGGGTTGATGAGAGGAAGAAGAAGAATAAGAAGGATTGATGAGAGGAAGAAGAAGAATAAGAAGGATTAGTGTTTTGATGAGAGCAAGAAGAAGAAGGTATTGATGAGAGGAAGGTTTTAGGGGTAACTATTATATTTGATCACAGAAAACGTCGCCGGGTAACTATTATATTTAATCAGTCAACTGCATCTTACAAGTTGTACACAGGTTTGGTATTGCCCCCCCAAACTCGTTAGCTCTGAGGGTGCAGTACCAGGCCGGTCTCACTCAAGCCAAGTTATTCTATTTCATGTTTTCTTGGGCCTTTATATGTTAGGGGAGTCCCTCCATGACCCTTGTGTCACTAGAAGGATGATCCCCATCTTTTTTATTAGTTTTTATTGTGGGTTTTTCTGATCTTTCTACAAGATGGACCTCCCGTCTTATATAGAATTTTAGTTTTATTTTTGGTAATATTCGATATTTTTGTTATTTCTCCTTTATTTCTGTATATATGTCTATTTTGCTTCATTTATTTAGCTTTAATATATTTGCTAATTACTAGTTAAAAATACATCGAAATTTACCAATTGTTCACTCAATTATTTAAATAAAATTCATAAGCATTTAATATTTAAGAGAGAGTCACTTTGGTAAGGGAAACTATGTCAAGTCCTGTAAGTGTATTTTACTCTCCTCTTGGTCACAGATCGTCTTCTTACTTCACACTCTAGTGCCTCTTGAGTTATTCTAAAGGTATAAACTATATTTACTGGGTTATTACCGTACATATGGTGGTCCTCAGTCCACATTCCTGCCACTAGGGTCCAGGTACAGGGTGTATTAATATACCTAGAGGCGCCGTCGTCCCTCGTTGGGGTACAAGTGGGGTACCGCAGGGTAGTGTATTGGGCCCGCTGTTGTTTGTTTGTTTCATAAATGACATGCCTGACGTTGTACACTCCTCCATACAAATGTTTACCGATGATGGCAAGTTATTTCGGGAAATTAAGAACCAAGCGGACTGTGAAGAGCTGCAGAAGGACCTCTGTGGGCTCCAGGAATGGTCGAAGGAATGGCTGCTGAGATTCAATGTCACGAAGTGTAAGAGGATGCACCTGGGGCGTACCAACGGTAAGGAGGAGTATCATATGTCCCAACGGGATGAAGAAACTGCACTAGTTGAGACTGTGTGTGAGAAGGACCTAGGTGTGTATGTCGACAATGAGCTGAAGTTCTCGGGCCATTGCGAGAAGAAGGTAAATCAGGCAAATAAATTATTGGGTCTTATAAGGTCGTTCAGATATCTAGACGGTCCGTCCCTCGTGACGATCTTCAGGAGTGATGTGCTTCCCCATCTGCAGTACTGTCACCCCATCTGGTCCCCGAGATATGCTAGGGACTGTCAGTTGGTTGAAAATGTTCAAAGGAGGGCCACCAGACTGGTGCCTGCACTTCGGCACCTCAGCTACCCTGAGAGATTGGAGAGCCTGAACTTGCCTAGCTTATACTACAGACGGGCAAGGGGGGACCTAGTTGAGGTGTATAAGCATCTCAAGGGGCACTACTCAGTTGAGTGTCCTTACTTGGAGCTGGCGGACGCTCGCCCCACAAGGGGTCACAGCTCAAGATTGAAGAAGCCGCAAGTCCAGAAAACCGTGAGGGCAAACTTTTTCGGAGTGAGGGTTGTAAACTCTTGGAACAATCTACCAGAGAGTGTTGTGACGGCACCGAGTGTGAGCTCTTTCAAGAGAAGACTTGACCAACACTGGAGCGGGTTCAGGTACATTCAGGAGCCGGTGCATGCCCAGTATTTGCCAACAGTGAGTGACAGAGACGTGACCGATCGCCCGGGCGGCTAGCGAGCAGACCTTTTGGTGAAGAATATAAAGGAAAAGAGACGTGACCGATCGCCCAAGCGGCTAACAAGCCGATCAGTGGCGAAGAGGATAAAAGTAAAGTAAAAGTTAATATATAAAGACTAAAATATAACCACCACACAACAGCCAGTCACAACACGTCCTTCCCTAACAGCTCACTCGGGCAAATGGCCTGGTGGTGACGTCACAAGGGTGTGTTATATAGAGAAACTTGTACCACATTCAGTTAATAGTCAGCCCTTGACTGTCCAGCCATCTAGTGATTTAACTTCACTATAAATATTTAAGGTCATCATAGAGACGTGTTGTTGTGAGGACCAACTGGGATGACCTCACCTCACCAGCCACACTTATTACCCAAATGGCTTTAGATATTATGGAACAAAGGAAACTATACTGAATTATGTAGCTACTAGATATACATTAACGGTACAAATATTTACCTTGATAAATTAAATATAAACTAGTCCATTTATTCCACTGATGTGAACTTAGAGCAAAATAAATCAAAGTAAATGTTTTGGTCAAGGTTTATGGTATTATTTCAAGTGGGATTCTGGCAGTTCTTTGTTAAGGGTGAGACGCCAAGACCTGTGAGCCCAGAGAGGGAACTAGGCCTATCTACCTCAGGCATGATAGGCCTAATGTACAGTATATATATCAGGAGCCTACAAGAGAGCTCAACTGGTTCACCCATGTTAATACTGTGTTCTTCTGGCTAAATAAACTGTTTCAATAGTTATCTAAGACTAAACTATCTATCCATCTATCTATTTTCAGTGTCATCTATTGGGGGAAAATAATGTTATAAATTAGGCGGGAAATTTTAGTTGCCGGTTAATGTTTTTGTTCTGGTGACCAAGACAACTCCAACACGCGGGTCGACTTATTTGTGTTTTTTGTCATTTTTGTCCATATTTTTAGGTGTTTGATTTATTTGACGTGTTTTATATCATCAATAAACTCCTAAAGGTAAGTAATATAAAGTGATTTAAGGTATTTTGTGTTTTATTGTTGTTTTATAAGGTTTTTAAATTCACTCTTGGGGTTAACAGGTGGGCTAGAGAACCTGATATTTATATAGATTAATTTATATTATAATTCTTATTGTTTTTGTTATCTGATGGGATTAATGGATTTAGGGAGATTTAAACTACCTTTCAGGATGATTTGAAACATTTATTAATTAGGGATTAATGAAGGAGGTAGAGTTGTGTGTCTTACTGTCTCCATTGAGAAGAATCGTAATATTTTGAGAAATTTTTATTTTATTTTATCACTTTATTAGATATAGTTCCTGGGTTAGGTTAGAATACTTACTTAAGTTTAATTAATGTAGGTTTTCAGCTCAATATATAAGGATCCTCATTGCTGGAATCTATGGTCCTGTGCGGCTCTGTGGGACTATAAAGTATATCTGTCTTGTAGTCATATAAGGTCAAATTATCGTTTCAGTAATGCATCTATTCTGAAGTTGTTCAAAACACCTCAAGAATCACCGGAAAGCCATAATTTCCTTGTAACCTAACCTAACCTAGCCATTGGAAAACCATAATTTCAACCTAACCTAACCATTGGAGAACCATAATTTCAACCTAACCCAACCATTGGAGAACCATAATTTCAACCTAACCTAACCATTGGAGAACCATAATTTCAACCTAACCTAACCATTGGAGAACCATAATTTCAACCTAACCTAACCATTAGAGAACCATAATTTCAACCTAACCTAACCATTGGAGAACCATAATTTCAACCTAACCCAACCATTAGAGAACCATAATTTCAACCTAACCCAACCATTGGAGAACCATAATTTCAACCTAACCTAACCATTAGAGAACCATAATTTCAACCTAACCTAACCATTGGAGAACCATAATTTCAACCTAACCCAACCATTGGAGAACCATAATTTCAACCTAACCCACCATTAGAGAACCATAATTTCAACCTAACCCAACCATTGGAGAACCATAATTTCAACCTAACCTAACCATTGGAGAACCATAATTTCAACCTAACCTAACCATTGGAGAACCATAATTTCAACCTAACCTAACCATTTGAGAACCATAATTTCAACCTAACCTAACCATTAGAGAACCATAATTTCAACCTAACCCAACCTGACCATGTTACCTGTATATTATTTGTAAATCAAGTGACCCATTCCCCAATTATGTAATTGTATATTTTCAGCCTTCCGGCTCCCATGCTCTTTCAATGAACCGTTAATTATTATTATTATTATACACAATGCAGGTATACAGTCCAGCATGTATATACACAATGCAGGTATACAGTCCAGCATGTATATACACAATGCAGGTATACATTATATGGTATACATAGATTGTGGAGGTATTACGAAGCTCGATATATAATACGCACGAGGACCCCGACCGTCGACCAGTGTTTGGCCGCTGCCCAGTAAGGCGTCCAGCTAGGGAACAACAGCCGGTAACAGGTATACACACCTGGATACTATAGGTCTACAGCATTAGTGAACAGTAAGACAACATAACACTCAGCATTATATATAACCATTATTGAGTTAATAATAATTCTCTTATTTCCAGACTCAATAACATGGAGGAACAAGACGTCAACTGTAGTGTGTGTATGGAGTCCTTCAACGAACAACACAACAGCCCACGCACTCTGAGGTGCGGCCACACCCTGTGCTCGCCCTGTATAGAAGCTCTCCTCACCAAGTGTATTGTGGAGAGGAACTGTCCCGAGTGCCGCAAGCCTCTGAAGATCACGGCCGTCTGTCACGTCCCGGTCAGCTACACGATACTGAGAATGGCCAGCGCTCTGGCCAGGGTCAACGACGACCCTCCGGTGGTTAGAGTCCAGACCGAGGACGGGGAGGTGTGCACGGATCACGGAGGCCCGATAATATCCTACTGTACGGCGTGTGACGTGTGGATGTGCCCGGACTGCCGATGCGACGACGACCCCGCTAGATCCGTCAACGTGCCCGAGGGTCTGCTGCACTTGAAGCGAGGGTTCGTGGAGAAGATGGAAGACAGCGTCAAGTATCTGAACGAGCGGAAGAACGAACTGGAGAAGGAGAGAGACGACGCCGACCGCCAGACCGCACGGCTCCAGAGGACACACCGCATCGTGGGGAAGAGGCTCAAGAAACTGCAGGAGGCCATCGGGAAAGTGGAGGAGTTTGAGGCTCTGGCGGTGGAGGCCGGGTCGTCGAGGAGACTCCAGAGGCTCATAGACCGAGGAACGACGTACGCGGCCGACGTCAGAACCTGGTTGACGTCGGAGCTAGAACCTCCTCAACCATACTCGTGTATTTCCGCTGGGTCACTGCCCAATAATAGGGGACCTATTCGGAAAAACGGCCACCTCGCCTTCGCTCGAGGAATTCCGCCCCATGTTACTTCACCCTGCCAGTTCGCGGTAACTATAAATCGTGTGTGCCTATGCAGTGGAACCTTCATATAGCGGACGTCTCTCACCTTATAGTCCGTTAGATGGGGGTTCACCTCTGACGGACCCTCGATATAACGGACTTTCATCTCTTTATAGTTCATTACTTGGAGCTTTTACTGTTGGATGACTTGAAGGTAATATTTACCTTAATACTAACCTAACCTAACCCTAACCTACCCATGTCATTTATGTTCTTGCATTTCCACAGGATTTAAGGGAGAAATTGACAATTAGCCAAAACATGTACGCTAGACTTGACGAGACCGGCACAACGCGCTGGTCGAAATTGAGCGTCCAGGATGGAAATCTGCTTCTACACTCGCTAACCTGTACGGCACCACCGGCCGGAGCAACGCAAATCCCGGTAATGATCTTCGTCTACTCGCTTAATTACTTTACTATTCCGGTGTTGATGATTGAAATATATCCCCCATTCTTGGGTTCATCTGAAGATTATCTCCCGGAGGATATATTTTTAATTGTATCTCCAAGGGGTAGAATTATACTTTCTGATTCTTAAACTAAAGGTAAAACGGTAACTAGTTTATTTATATGGAGAAACAACAACATGACAGACTTAAGAACATAAGACTGGAGGAAACAGTAACTATTGGCCAATCCTGTTTACAGTAACTATTGGCCAATCCTGTTTACACCAACCACACACTCTCATATTGGTATATCCATCCAAGCCATCCAGCGTAGTCGAGTTAATGATGATGTTTGGTAACTTGTTCCACTCGTGTATTACTCAGTGTTTACCTAGTTTGTGCTTAAATATATATTTGTCTAATTTAAAACCATTGTTAAGAGTTCGCTCCTGGTTGGATAGTTTGAGTACCTTTGTTATGTCACCTTTGTTTAGCCCTGACTTCCATTTATACACCTCTATCATATCGCCCCTCCCTCTACGTCTCTCGAGGGAGTGCAAATTAAGATGCTTTAACCTGTACTCAAGGTTCCTAATGCCCGGATTAGTCTTGCCATTCTCCTCTGAATTCTTTCCAAGGATTCTATATCCATTCTGTAACACGGTGACCAGAACTGAACTGAGTGATCCAAGTGAGGTCTGACAAGCGCAAGATATAGTTTCAGGAATACCTCTCTAGTCTTGTAACTAACACTCCTTTGTGTGAACCCAAGTCCTTTATTAGCCTTGTTTCGAGCCAATACACATTGTTTACTTGGTTTAAGATTCCTTCTTATCATTATTCCTAAATCTTTCTCATGGTCTTTATATTTGTGATGAAAATGTTATAAAAAGTAAAGTAAAATTACATTTTCATATAAATAATAACTAAATCTCGGTATGTATTACAAAAAAACACAACACGCCTTGCACACGGAGTCTGTTGGGCTTGTGAGTGGTGACGCCAGTATAACAGTCGCAGCCGACGGGCCTTTTGTTTTCATGCATCTGAACAGGAGAAAAATATTCTCGGGTTTCTTACGTCATTTTTTGCGTCCCTATTCAACGTGAGCAAGTGATGGTAGTGCCGGTTCAAAAGGTAAAAGAAAGTGTATAAGCTTAGCTGAGAAACTGGATGTGTTAAAACGACATGAAAAAGGTGAGAGGTCTTTGGATATTATATGGAGCAAGCAATGAACATATTTTCTGAAGTGGATCCATTAACAGAACGAAGCATTACAATTAACAGGGACGTGAAAAACACCTATGACCTCTATATAAAGATGTATAATGAGAAAAGAAAGCAGCTGTGCAAGGTTCTTTTGACAGCTTTATTATTCAACTTGAGTTATACCATCAAATTCAGCATCATAAGCCGCTTCAACAACAACTTCAGCACAATATTCATTGGCTGTCCTTTTGTTTTAGACTTTACCACCATTTGTGAGTAGAATTTTGTTTAACATTAGTAAGTATTATTTAAAACCTATATGAACAGTAATAAGTGTTGCTTCATATTCTTATGTAGAGATATGACGATGTTTTCACATATAACCACTTGTATACTGTGGCTTTCCCAATCAATTTCGTTTTTTCTTTACCATTAATGGTTAACTACTGTACTTGTATTGTTACATTTATTAACATTAAATAACATTACTTAATACATACATATTAATTTTTTACATTAATTTCACTACAGCTATAACCAGGGTCTTATTTCTTCAGTTTGTTCTGTAGAACCATCGCTACAGGTGTTGTTAACATAATGAAATCAATGCCGTCTCGTCTCTTGTGTGTTTTAATATTCCACGTACAGTATCATTAATAAATTGCATTGTTCATTTCACATATATAAACATTAATTCAATCAAATACATGAGGTCAGGTCAAAAACAATACATCCACTAACCCACACACCACCACCGCAAACATAAGAGGAGCTTAAAAGAAAGGGCGACGTAACTAGTCGTGTTAAGTTAGGTCAAAAATATGAGGCCCAGTAATAATCTATCCTACATCTACCTCAAATGCTTTCAAGGTATTTTTACCCTTGGGCCACTAACAAATAAATTTGTGTAACATATTATCAGTTTTGTACTGACCATCACTAAGGTTTATAGAATTCAATTCTCTCATCAAACTTGCTTCAGCCAGAAGTCTTTCTGTGACACATGATGATTTATACACTTCTAAGGTGTTTTTCCAATCCATGGGATGATTATTGTTCCTTATATGAACGAACAGCGCCCTGCTTTCAGATGTTGTTCTGCTTGTGCTGTTTAATTCTAGGTTGTAATGTTTTCCCAGTCTGACCTACATAATTACCATTACAATTGCTATATGGAATGCAATAAACACTTCCATTTACATTGAAGGTTTGGCTATTATTAATTAACATACTAGTAATAGTTGAGTCATCCTCTCCCATTGAAGGTTTAGCTATTATTAATTAACATACTAGTAATAGTTGAGTCATGCTCTCTCTCTCTGTTTTAAGGTGTCTTAATGTTTACAGTTCATGGAGGTGATGAGGTCGTACCTGGACTCGGGCAAATGGAGGACATTCATGGACATCCACTGCGACGACCGCCACGAGGGCCGAGTCTTCTTCCTCATGTTCAACCGTTCCCGCCGAGCCATCAACTTCGTCCGCCTCTGCACGGGTCAGAACGCTCCCGGCTATCGGGGTCTGAGGCTTCACGACGGGTATAGAGACGTGCCCGGGATAGCGAGGCCGTTTCCCCTCGTTAAAGGAGGCGTCGAACTGGACAACAAGAGAGCCGTCCGCCCCATCACCGAGTTCAACAACTTTGACGAGGACATCGAGAACAGGAACATATACGACAGAGCCGTTCATCCTGGTCTGGTCACCGGATCTATGACACATGAACATGGCAAAGAGGCTCGGTTCTATGTCAACCTCTACTGTAAGACTGACGTTGACACGAGTAGTTTCGGTAAAGTGACAAATGGCCTCGGTATTCTGAGGCAATACTTTCATACCATTACTAAGGAGAACGCACAGCCAATCATAGGAGACTGTGGGATTATGGTGCCTCTATCGTGAACTGTTTCTCATGTTTGACCGTTTTAATTTAGATAATGTTATCACTTGAAGATTATCCCAACCATTAGTTTATTTAACCTACCCTATCCTATGTTAACCTAACCTTATCTTCTCCCTGTTAACCTAACTTAACCCCCCTCTGGTAGTATCAAGGCGGCTAAGTATTAGATGTAATTAGCCTGTGGGATGGGGGTAATCTTCAAGTAAGCGAGGTATTGTTTCCTATTGAACTAAACTACAGAGCGCTGATCATGCTTAACTTTTTATACTTTTCAATTAAGATTTCTCTCGTGTGTGTGTGTGTGATGAGGATGAATGGTTACACAATACAGACTCAAACACACATTACATCTAGGTATGGGACAGTGAGGTTCAGCTCTTAACGTCATTATAAGCTTTAACTTAAAAAACTCGCCCGTGCTTGGGGGTAATCCTAGAACTTTTCTAACGAGGGTACAGTACACTGTTTTGAAATTGTTTATAATGGGTTAATACTGGACAAAAACTGCCATGTTCCTTCATAAACCATTGTTAGTAAATACTGTAACTGCCTGGTTGGTTCACACTGGGCCAGACACAAACCCAGGACTGTCTAATCATCAAGGTGGAAAGAAACTGGGTGTCTAATCTCTACTTCAGTATCCCACAAGGCCTACTTTGGCAGTCAGCTCAAGAAAGACTTACTGTTTATAGATTAAGTCAACTCATCTATACAGTATTGTACGTATATATAGTCAACCATTGTCACAAACACGAATGTATAAACGACATAATCACCACAATGTACGGACGACATGAACTATTTTGCCTTATGGTATAAATGAATTCTCGGAAAAATTTAATACTGTACTCAGTTTTCTGTATTGTCGTGAATATCTAGTGTGTCTGTGTGTGTGTTTTTTTTAAGGCACTTTTATGAGTATTAGGAATGATCAACATCACTAGAATTACAATTTCATAAAATTTTTTGGGTAAACGTAATGCAAGCATTTTATTTTTGTACTGGGAGGCAATAACCACTTGTTGTTTGGAACGATCAAGGAATGAATTATTGTCTACCCATAACTAAGTATTATTTCTTTGGAGTATAGAATTAATTTGAGGTAAATTATACAAATTATCACCTTAACCGGATACCTTCACTTACAATTGAGACTCTACCTTAACTAGATACCTTCACTTAACACTGAGACTCTACCTTAACTAGATACCTTCACTTAACACTGAGACTCTACCTTAACTAGATACCTTCACTTAACACTGAGACTCTACCTTAACTAGATACCTTCACTTAACACTGAGACTCTACCTTAACTAGATATCTTCACTTAACACTGAGACTCACAAAACTGTCTTTACAAATATTATGTCAGACAATATGACAATGGATGAAGGAATTTGACAACACTAACAAGACAACAGGAGCCACAGTTGTCATTGTGGCATTCATCCATTACCCCAAGTATAGACAGGTTTGTTTTAGTTGCTGTAAATCTGTGTATAATTTTAAGAACAAATCCTCAAATGAATCTTTATTTTCTCAACTCAAAGACCATTCCAGTGAACTGTTTAATTTTTAGTGGAAATAAAAAAAAAAAATTAGGAATTTTTCAAAGTTAAGCTTAGCTTTATAGAAAAAATTCATCTGTTTTAGTCAAGAAATAAGGAAAAAAATTTAAAGTATTTTGCTTGAAGAATTTTAAAAGTTCATTTGGGGAATTTTTATTTTAATACTGTATTAGTTTTAGTGTATTTTTTGGTTTAATAAAAAAAATAAAAATAATTTATTTTACTGGACGGAATAATGTAAATTCTCCAATGCAGTAAATCCTCCATCTAATGAACTATATAGAGATGAAAGTCCATTATATCAAGGGTCTGTTAGCTGTGAAACCTCCATCTAATGAACTATATAGAGATGAAAGTCCTTTATATCAAGGGTCTGTTAGATGTGAAACCTCCATCTAATGAACTATATAAAATCCATTATATCGAGGTTTTATTGTAACTAACATGAAATATAGTTGTTTAAGTTCAGTTCTGTATGGCCAATGTGTTGACATTTACTTAGATATTAAAACAGAAGTGAGAATATGGCTCTCTTTGACCTCTCATTTGTGGCTCTCTGTGGAAAGTTACAAGGAATGGATGCAGTTCCAGGTATGAATGCCTGACTTACGAATGCCCGACTAACGAATGCCCGACTTATGAATGCCCCACTAACGAATGCCCAACGGCGTTTAACACTAAAATGGTACATGAGAGTACAGAAAAAAAGTAGTGTTGGTGTGAACTGAGAAAGGCTTATGAAGGAAGCTTGCTGGACGTGGTGACAGTTGTTGTACAGAATACTTCATTATCAACATTATCTTCATCATTAATATTATTAAAATAGTTGATGATGATATGACCGACTTAGAGCACCTCACCAGGCATCACACACGACTCCACTGCCAGGCATCAAGGCCAATACGTGCGGCAACTTTAAACCATCTTGAGTGCGTTTTTATAAAAAGTAGGTGCCCTTAAACTAGGTTTGGGTATTAATTAAACAATCTCATTATTCCAAGAACGCTTAAATGAAACGCGAGGCGACTGTACGAGGAAAATGGATACAAAAGACATAATTCGTTTCAATTGCATACAGTAATGATAATCTAGCTTTAATAATATTTGGCTTCGTTATATGACCTATAAAGTTTCCTTCCATTGTTTATTCACACTCATGAAATCCTGTGGAATTACTTGACATACATAAAAATTATACGTCGATCTTGTAAATACATAATTTGAGTTTTGTTTTAGTATTACAAGTTTTTATGTAATGTTTTTTTGTTAAAATTAAATATTTAGTTAAAAATACACCTGTAATAATAAAAATCTAAGTGAAAACTATTAAAAATTTTATAAGTTTACTTACGTTGTCATCAGCACTGCTCAACCCGTCATCCACATCAGATGGTTACTTACAAACTCCATTAACAGCCGTCAACCATCTCTCTGGATGACTCGGCCAACAGTAATGGGATTTTCATTCTGAGATTTTTCTGAGGAATCAAAATTTACATTATTGGGTTCCTGTGTGTAAGTTGGGCATTCTTAAGTCGGGCATCCATACGTTGGGTCAATTGTAAGTCGGCCATTCGTTAGTCGGGCATTCATAAGTTGGGCATTTGTAAGTCAGGCATTCGTTAATCGGACATTCGTAAGTCAGGCATTCGCTAATCGGGCATTTGTAAGTCAGGCATTCATACCTGGGACTGCATCCATTCCTTGTAACTTTCCACAGAGAGCCACAAATGAGAGGTCAAAGAGAGCCATATTCTCACTTCTGTTTTAATATCTAAGTAAATGTCAACACATTGGCCATACAGAACTGAACTTAAACAACTATATTTCATGTCAGTTACAGTAAAACCTCAATATAATGGACTTTATATAGTTCATTAGATG
Source organism: Homarus gammarus (assembly GCA_958450375.1). Classification (NCBI taxonomy): domain Eukaryota; kingdom Metazoa; phylum Arthropoda; class Malacostraca; order Decapoda; family Nephropidae; genus Homarus; species Homarus gammarus. The sequence continues at coordinate 255,147 of CAUDMG010002453.1, read as the reverse complement.
GAAGTTTCACATCTAACAGACCCTTGATATAAAGGACTTTCATCTCTAGATAGTTCATTAGATGGAGGTTTCACATCTAACGGACCCTTGATATAATGGACTTTCATCTCTATATAGTTCATTAGATGGAGGTTTTACATCTAACGGACCCTTGATATAAAGGACTTTCATCTCTATATAGTTCATTACACGGAGGTTTTGTAGTGGATTTCTCCCCTGCAAACGCTGTTTGTCGCTGAGTAGCTGACCCCGCGAATTCCCCAGTGTATGCCTCGTGTCTAGGTCAACCAGCGCCGCCTTACATGACGGAGGTCAACTACTAAGCCACGCCTACCTCCGCTATATAAGACCTGACCTCGTGGCGACCACCCTTCTTTCATCCTACACCTACCAGCAAGCAACACCTCCTCCTCCTCCGCCGCTGCCTGGCGGTCCTCGCTCCCGCTGGCGACCCACAAGCTGTCCTTCTCTGAGCGTCCTCACCAACCAGCTCTATCTACATCACGCTTGTAACAACACTGCCTTCCCAGCACCAAGCTGCATTGTACATCCAATACAACATGTATACAGAGAGCACATTGTGAGTTTCCTTTCTCCATCCCATCCTGAGTGTGAACCAACAACCCGTACCCCACAGTTTCACATCTAATGGACTTTCATCTCTAGATAGTTCATTAGATGGAGGTTTCACATCTAACTGACCCTCGCTATAATGGACTTTCATCTCTATATAGTTCATTAGATGGAGGTTTCACATCTAACAGACCCTCGATATAATGGACTTTCATCTCTATATAGTTCATTAGATGGAGGTTTCACATCTAACTGACCCTTGATATAAAGGACTTTCATCTCTATATAGTTCATTAGATGGAGGTTTCACTAACAGACCCTTGATATAATGGACTTTCATTTATTTATAGTTCATTAGATGGAGGTTTCACATCTAACAGACCCTTGATATAAAGGACTTTCATCTCTATATAGTTCATTAAATGGAGGTTTTACTGCATTGGAGAATTTACCTGAGTCCGTCCAGTAAAATAAATCATTATTTTTTTTTTTTATTAAACCAAAAAATACCTTAAAACTAATACAATATTAAAATAAAAATGCCCCAAATGAACTTTTAAATTCTTCAAGTAAAACACTTTACAATTTTGTCCTTATTTCTTGACTAAAACCAATGATTTTTTATATAAAGTTAAGCTTAACTTTGAAAAATTCCTAAAAAAAAAAATTTATTTACACTAAAAATTAAACAGTTCACTGGAATGGTCTTTGAGTTGAGAAAATAAAGATTCATTTGAGGATTTGTTCTTAAAATTATACACAGATTTACAGCAACTAAAACAAACCTGTCTATACTTGGGGTAATGGATGAATGCCACAATGACAACTGTGGCTCCTGTTGTCTTGTTAGTGTTGTCAAATTCTTTCATCCATTGTGTCATATTGTCTAACATAATATTTGTAAAGACAGTTTTGTGAGTCTCAGTGTTAAGTGAAGGTATCTAGTTAAGGTAGAGATTCAGTGTTAAGTGAAGGTATCAAGTTAAGGTAGAGTCTCAGTGTTAAGTGAAGGTATCCAGTTAAGTGAAGGTATCTAGTTAAGGTAGAGTCTCAGTGTTAAGTGAAGGTATCTAGTAAAGGTAGAGTCTCAGTGTTAAGTGAAGGTATCTAGTTAAGGTAGAGTCTAAGTGTTAAGTGAAGGTATCTAGTTAAGGTAGTTTCAGTGTTAAGGTAGAGTCTCAGTGTCAAGTGAACGTATCTAGTAAAGGTAGAGTCTCAGTGTTAAGTGAAGGTATCTAGTTAAGGTAGAGTCTCAGTGTTAAGTGAAGGTATCTAGTTAAGGTAGAGTCTCAGTGTTAAGTGAAGGTATGTAGTTAAGGTAGTTTCAGTGTTAAGGTAGAGTCTCAGTGTCAAGTGAATGTATCTAGTTAAGGTAGAGTCTAAGTGTTAAGTGAAGGTATCTAGTTAAGGTAGAGTCTCAGTGTTAAGTGAAGGTATCTAGTTAAGGTAGAGTCTCAGTGTTAAGTGAAGGTATCTAGTTAAGGTAGAGTCTCAGTGTTAAGTGAAGGTATGTAGTTAAGGTAGTTTCAGTGTTAAGGTAGAGTCTCAGTGTCAAGTGAATGTATCTAGTTAAGGTAGAGTCTAAGTGTTAAGTGAAGGTATCTAGTTAAGGTAGAGTCTCAGTGTTAAGTGAAGGTATCTAGTTAAGGTAGAGTCTCAGTGTTAAGTGAAGGTATCTAGTTAAGGTAGAGTCTCAGTGTTAAGTGAAGGTATCTAGTTAAGGTAGAGTCTCAGTGTTAAGTGAAGGTATCTAGTTAAGGTAGAGTCTCAGTGTTAAGTGAAGGTATCCGGTTAAGGTAGAGTCTCAGTGTTAAGTGAAGGTATCCGGTTAAGGAAGAGTCTCAGTGTTAAGTGAAGGTATCCGGTTAAGGTGATAATTTGTATAATTTACCTCAAATTAATTCTAGACTCCAAAGAAATAATACTTAGTTATGGGTAGACAATAATTCATTCCTTGATCGTTCCAAACAACAAGTGGTTATTGCCTCCCAGTACAAAAATAAACACGATTGCGTTACGTTTACCCAAAAAATTTTATGAAATTGTAATTCTAGTGATGTTGATCATACCTAATACTCATAAAAGTGCCTTAAAAAAAACACACACACACACACACACTAGATATTCACGACAATACAGAAAACTGAGTACAGTATTAAATTTTTCCGAGAATTCATTTATACCATAAGGCAAAATAGTTCATGTCGTCCGTACATTGTGGTGATTATGTCGTTTATACATTCGTGTTTGTGACAATGGTTGACTATATATACGTACAATACTGTATAGATGAGTTGACTTAATCTATAAACAGTAAGTCTTTCTTGAGCTGACTGCCAAAGTAGGCCTTGTGGGATACTGAAGTAGAGATTAGACACCCAGTTTCTTTCCACCTTGATGATTAGACAGTCCTGGGTTTGTGTCTGGCCCAGTGTGAACCAACCAGGCAGTTACAGTATTTACTAACAATGGTTTATGAAGGAACATGGCAGTTTTTGTTCAGTATTAACCCATTATAAACAATTTCAAAACAGTGTACTGTACCCTCGTTAGAAAAGTTCTAGGATTACCCCCAAGCACGGGCGAGTTTTTTAAGTTAAAGCTTATAATGACGTTAAGAGCTGAACCTTACTGTCCCATACCTAGATGTACTTTGTGTTTGAGTCTGTATTGTGTAACCATTCATCCTCATCACACACACGAGATAAATCTTAATTGAAAAGTATAAAAAGTTAAGCATGATCAGCACTCTGTAGTTTAGTTCAATAGGAAACAATACCTCGCTTACTTGAAGGTTACCCCCATCCCACAGGCTAATTACATCTAATACTTAGCTGCCTTGATACTACCAGAGGGGGGTTAAGTTAGGTTAACAGAGGGAGAAGATAAGGTTAGGTTAACATGGGATAGGGTAGGTTAAGTTAGGTTAAATAAACTAATGGTTGGGATAATCTTCAAGTGATAACATTATCTAAATTAAAACGGTCAAACATGAGAAACAGTTCACGATAGAGGCACCATAATCCCACAGTCTCCTATAAATGGCTGTGCGTTCTCCTTAGTAATGGTATGAAAGTATTGCCTCAGAATACTGAGGCCATTTGTCACTTTACCGAAACTACTCGTGTCAACGCCAGTCTTACAGTAGAGGTTGACATAGAACCGAGCCTCTTTGCCACGTTCCTGTGTCATAGATCCGGTGACCAGACCAGGATGAACGGCTCTGTCGTATATGTTCCTGTTCTCGATGTCCTCGTCGAAGTTGTTCAACTCGGTGATGGGGCGGACGGCTCCCGCGTTGTCCAGTTCGACGCCTCCTTTAACGAGGGGAAACGGCCTCGCTATCCCGGGCACTTCTCTATACCCGTCGTGAAGCCTCAGACCCCGATAGCCGGGAGAGTTCTGACCCGTGCAGAAGCGGACGAAGTTGATGGCTCGGCGGGAACGGTTGAACATGAGGAAGAAGACTCGGCCCTCGTGGCGGTCGTCGCAGTGGATGTCCATGAATGTCCTCCATTTGCCCGAGTCCAGGTACGACCTCATCACCTCCATGAACTGTAAACATTAAGACACCTTAAAACAGAGAGAGAGAGAGAGAGAGAGAGAGAGAGAGAGAGAGAGAGAGAGAGAGAGAGAGAGAGGATGACTCAACTATTACTAGTATGTTAATTAATAATAGCTAAACCTTCGATGGGAGAGGATGACTCAACTATTACTAGTATGTTAATTAATAATAGCCAAACCTTCAATGTAAATGGATGTGTTTATTGCATTCCATGTAGCAATTGTAATGGTAATTATGTAGGTCAGACTGGGAAAACATTGCAACCTAGAATTAAACAGCACAAGTAGAACAACATCTGAAAGCAGGGCGCTGTTCGTTCATATAAGGAACAATAATCATCCCATGGATTGGAAAAACACCTTAGAAGTGTATAAATCATCATGTGTCACAGAAAGACTTCTGGCTGAAGCAAGTTTGATGAGAGAATTGAATTCTATGAACCTTAGTGATGGTCAGTACAAAACTGATAATATGTTACACAAATTTATTTGTTAGTGGCTCAAGGGTAAAAATACCTTGAAAGCATTTGAGGTAGATGTAGGATAGATTATTACTGGGCCTCACATTTTTTACCTAACTTAACACGACTAGTTACGTCGCCCTTTCTTTTAAGCTCCTCTTATGTTTGTGGTGGTGGTGTGTGGGTTAGTGGATGTATTGTTTTTGACCTGACCTCATGTATTTGATTGAATTAATGTTTATATATGTGAAATGAACAATGCAATTTATTAATGATACTGTACGTGGAATATTAAAACACACAAGAGACGAGACGGCATTGATTTCATTATGTTAACAACACCTGTAGCGATGGTTCTACAGAACAAACTGAAGAAATAAGACCCTGGTTATAGCTGTAGTGAAATTAATGTAAAAAATTAATATGTATGTATTAAGTAATGTTATTTAATGTTAATAAATGTAACAATACAAGTACAGTAGTTAACCATTAATGGTAATGAAAAAACGAAATTGATTGGGAAAGCCACAGTATACAAGTGGTTATATGTGAAAACATCGTCATATCTCTACATAAGAATATGAAGCAACACTTATTACTGTTCATATAGGTTTTAAATAATACTTACTAATGTTAAACAAAATTCTACTCACAAATGGTGGTAAAGTCTAAAACAAAAGGACAGCCAATGAATATTGTGCTGAAGTTGTTGTTGAAGCGGCTTATGATGCTGAATTTGATGGTATAACTCAAGTTGAATAATAAAGCTGTCAAAAGAACCTTGCACAGCTGCTTTCTTTTCTCATTATACATCTTTATATAGAGGTCATAGGTGTTTTTCACGTCCCTGTTAATTGTAATGCTTCGTTCTGTTAATGGATCCACTTCAGAAAATATGTTCATTGCTTGCTCCATATAATATCCAAAGACCTCTCACCTTTTTCATGTCGTTTTAACACATCCAGTTTCTCAGCTAAGCTTATACACTTTCTTTTACCTTTTGAACCGGCACTACCATCACTTGCTCACGTTGAATAGGGACGCAAAAAATGACGTAAGAAACCCGAGAATATTTTTCTCCTGTTCAGATGCATGAAAACAAAAGGCCCGTCGGCTGCGACTGCTATACTGGCGTCACCACTCACAAGCCCAACAGACTCCGTGTGCAAGGCGTGTTGTGTTTTTTTATAATACATACCGAGATTTAGTTATTATTTATATGAAAATGTAATTTTACTTTACTTTTTATAATATTTTCATCACAAATATAAAGACCATGAGAAGATTTAGGAATAATGATAAGTGGGAATCTTAAACCAAGTAAACAATGTGTATTGGCTCGAAACAAGGCTAATAAAGGACTTGGGTTCACACAAAGGAGTGTTAGTTACAAGACTAGAGAGGTATTCCTGAAACTATATCTTGCGCTTGTCAGACCTCACTTGGATCACTCAGTTCAGTTCTGGTCACCGTGTTACAGAATGGATATAGAATCCTTGGAAAGAATTCAGAGGAGAATGGCAAGACTAATCCCGGGCATTAGGAACCTTGAGTACAGGTTAAAGCATCTTAATTTGCACTCCCTCGAGAGACGTAGAGGGAGGGGCGATATGATAGAGGTGTATAAATGGAAGTCAGGGTTAAACAAAGGTGACATAACAAAGGTACTCAAACTATCCAACCAGGAGCGAACTCTTAACAATGGTTTTAAATTAGACAAATATATATTTAAGCACAAACTAGGTAAACACTGAGTAATACACGAGTGGAACAAGTTACCAAACATTAACATTAACTCAACTACGCTGGATGGCTTGGATGGATATACCAATATGAGAGTGTGTGGTTGGTGTAAACAGGATTGGCCAATAGTTACTGTTTCCTCCAGTCTTATGTTCTTACGTCTGTCATGTTGTTGTTTCTCTATATAAATAAACTAGTTACCTTTGTACCTTTAGTTTAAGAATCAGAAAGTATAATTCTACCCCTTGGAGATATAATTAAAAATATATCCTCCGGGAGATAATCTTCATATGAACCCAAGAATGAGGGTTATATTTCAATCATCAACACCGGAATAGTAAAGTAATTAAGCGGGTAGACGAAGATCATTACCGGGATTTGCGTTGCTCCGGCCGGTGGTGCCGTACAGGTTAGCGACTGTAGAAGCAGATTTCCTCCCTGGACGCTCAATTTTGACCAGCGCGTTGTGCCGGTCTCGTCAAGTCTAGCGTACATGTTTTGGCTAATTGTCAATTTCTCCCTTAAATCCTGTGGAAATGCAAGAACATAAATGACATGGGTAGGGTAGGGTTAGGTTAGGTTAGTATTAAGGTAAATATTACCTTCAAGTCATCCAACAGTAAAAGCTCCAAGTAATGAACTATAAAGAGATGAAAGTCCGTTATATCGAGGGTCCGTCAGAGGTGAACCCCCATCTAACGGACTATAAGGTGAGAGACGTCCGCTATATGGAGGTTCCACTGCATAGGTACACACGATTTATAGTTACCGCGAACTGGCAGGGTGAAGTAACATGGGGCGGAATTCCAGCGATGATGGGGCCGTTTCCCCGAACAGGCCTCACATTATTGGGCAGCGACAGAGTGGCAATCGATGGTAATAGTTGAGAAGGTTCAAGTGCCGACGTCTCCTCCTCAAACCAGGTTCTGACGTCGGCCGCGTACGTCGTTCCTCGGTCTATGAGCCTCTGGAGTCTCCTCGACGACCCGGCCTCCACCGCCAGAGCCTCAAACTCCTCCACTTTCCCGATGGCCTCCTGCAGTTTCTTGAGCCTCTTCCCCACGACGCGGTGTGTCCCCTGGAGCCGTGCGGTCTGGCGGTCGGCGTCGTCTCTCTCCTTCTCCAGTTCGTTCTTCCGCTCGTTCAGATACTTGACGCTGTCTTCCATCTTCTCCACGAACCCTCGCTTCAAGTGCAGCAGACCCTCGGGCACGTTGACGGATCTAGCGGGGTCGTCGTCGCATCGGCAGTCCGGGCACATCCACACGTCACACGCCGTACAGTAGGATATTATCGGGCCTCCGTGATCCGTGCACACCTCCCCGTCCTCGGTCTGGATTCTAACCACCGGAGGGTCGTCGTTGACCCTGGCCAGAGCGCTGGCCATTCTCAGTATCGTGTAGCTGACCGGGACGTGACAGACGGCCGTGATCTTCAGAGGCTTGCGGCACTCGGGACAGTTCCTCTCCACAATACACTTGGTGAGGAGAGCTTCTATACAGGGCGAGCACAGGGTGTGGCCGCACCTCAGAGTGCGTGGGCTGTTGTGTTGTTCGTTGAAGGACTCCATACACACACTACAGTTGACGTCTTGTTCCTCCATGTTATTGAGTCTGGAAATAAGAGAATTATTATTAACTCAATAATGGTTATATATAATGCTGAGTGTTATGTTGTCTTACTGTTCACTAATGCTGTAGACCTATAGTATCCAGGTGTGTATACCTGTTACCGGCTGTTGTTCCCGAGCTGGAAGCCTTACTGGGCAGCGGCCAAACACTGGTCGACGGTCGGGGTCCTCGTGAGTATTATATATCGAGCTTCCTAATACCTCCACAATCTATGTATACCATATGTATACCTGTATTGTGTATATACATGGTGAACTGTATACCTGTATTGTGTATATACATGGTGAACTGTATACCTGTATTGTGTATATACATGCTGGACTGTATACCTGTATTGTGTATATACATGCTGGACTGTATACCTGTATTGTGTATATACATGGTGAACTGTATACCTGCATTGTGTATATACATGGTGAACTGTATACCTGTATTGTGTATATACATGCTGGACTGTATACCTGTATTGTGTATATACATGCTGGACTGTATACCTGTATTGTGTATATACATGCTGGACTGTATACCTGTATTGTGTATATACATGCTGGACTGTATACCTGCATTGTGTATATACATGGTGAACTGTATACCTGTATTGTGTATATACATGGTGAACTGTATACCTGTATTGTGTATATACATGCTGGACTGTATACCTGCATTGTGTATATACATGGTGAACTGTATACCTGTATTGTGTATATACATGGTGGACTGTATACCTGCATTGTGTATATACATGGTGAACTGTATGCCTGTATTGTGTATATACATGGTGGACTGTATACCTGCATTGTGTATATACATGGTGGACTGTAGACCTGCATTGTGTATATACATGGTGAACTGTATACCTGTATTGTGTATATACATGGTGAACTGTATACCTGTATTGTGTATATACATGCTGGACTGTATACCTGCATTGTGTATATACATGCTGGACTGTATACCTGCATTGTGTATATACATGGTGAACTGTATACCTGTATTGTGTATATACATGGTGAACTGTATACCTGTATTGTGTATATACATGGTGAACTGTATACCTGTATTGTGTATATACATGCTGGACTGTATACCTGCATTGTGTATATACATGGTGAACTGTATACCTGTATTGTGTATATACATGCTGGACTGTATACCTGCATTGTGTATATACATGGTGAACTGTATACCTGCATTGTGTATATACATGGTGAACTGTATACCTGCATTGTGTATATACATGGTGGACTGTATACCTGCATTGTGTATATACATGGTGAACTGTATACCTGTATTGTGTATATACATGGTGAACTGTATACCTGTATTGTGTATATACATGGTGAACTGTATACCTGTATTGTGTATATACATGCTGGACTGTATACCTGCATTGTGTATATACATGGTGAACTGTATACCTGTATTGTGTATATACATGCTGGACTGTATACCTGCATTGTGTATATACATGGTGAACTGTATACCTGCATTGTGTATATACATGGTGAACTGTATACCTGTATTGTGTATATACATGGTGGACTGTATACCTGCATTGTGTATATACATGCTGAATTGTATACAGTATACATGTTGAACAAATTTCAAACCTTTGTGGTGATTCTGATTAAATATTATTACAGGTATTATTATCATTATAAAATATGTATTATCATCTATAAAAAAAATCTGTATATTGACTTCAAGTTAGAAATGTCGTAGATGTAAACAATGGTCCCGTAGCATTGTAGAGTATGTGGCAATTTATATTTAAGGGGGAATGAAGCCAAAAAAAAAAAGTATTCTGAAAAATTTAGGAAGGAAAGAATCGCAAAATTTCTGTAATGCCTTTTCTTCGATGACATTTTTCTTGTAAATGACCTGACCTGACCTGATCTAACCTCCTGGGGGGGGGGGGGGGGGGGGGTTACATTTGCGAGATAAATATCATAGAAGAAAAATGTCTTGGAATTGTCTAAACTATTTTATTACAAATTAAAAAAATTCTCCTTATTCAATGCTAGATGACTTGTGCAATAATACCTAAAAAAATCAAATAAACTTAAAAAAAAAAAAAAAAAATTATTTTAGCTTGTCATCCCTGTATTTAGATATGAGACTAAAATCTATATTGAATATCAAGTGAAGTGAAGTGAAGTGATTGTACCCAACAGAAGTGAGGAAGACAAAATGGCAACACACTCTTGTGACTAAAATAAAAACAAAACGCAGAATTACGCGAGATTTTGCAAGGTCTGGGGGCCACTGATGAAGGAAGAGAAGTCAATAATTATGGCAGGTGTGACCGGAGAGGTAAGGTAAATGTGTGACTTTTGGTTTCGAATAAAACATTAAAGCGTATCGGTGGAAATATACAGATTTAAGGTAGAAACAAGATACAGAGATCAATATACAGAACAGCAACTGGAGTTAGGCAATGACTCTGTAGGAAATTGTGAAGGAAGATTTAATTGTAAAATAAGATAAAAATAAATACCTCAGTACTCTAGAAGAAGAGGTTTAAGGAACTGCATCCCAGAATAAGGTAGGTCTAAATAATGAAGGACCTTCCACTAGTGTAAATACCCAAATATGATTGGGATGGATAAAGAAAATCTCGAAAGAACGACCTATTTAACAGGAGAGGGTACAGACGTGGTGTGGATGTAACTCAGGTTCTTTCAACGCGTCGGGTAGGATCAGAGCCGGAAAATATCAGAAGAGTTCGTAGAATTGGCAAATACGATGTCAATAATAAAGGCCCTTATTTGTAATTACTACTTAATGTAATGTTTAAGTTAAAGCTAAAAAACATTAAGGCTCTGAAGGTCAATCCCACAAACATTAATATAAACATTGTTGATGATCAGACTTAAACACAAAGAGAAGCTACACTAAGCACTGAGGCAAAAGACTCCAAAGACTCAAGCAGAGAAACACCCTGAGCAGGAAAGGTGATAGAGTAACAGAATATCCAAATAAAAGTAAAAACTACGTAAATAATGTAGGAAAATATTAAAATAACCCCATTAAAATTAAGAGCCTTTATGCAAATGATGACCAGATAAAAAATAAATGACTCTATCCAACTCCGTGAAACAAAGCTAGAGTGTAGAGTTCGTATGTGTGTGTTTGTATGTATGTGTGTGTATGTATGTAGGAGTGGCCGTAGCAGATAGGGTATGGGAGTCACGCTCACAGCCAGTCACACCGTCAGCTGGACAAAACTGGTCCACATTATTATTTTTAATTCTCAAGGACAACAAAGACTCTCAGATCTCTCTTTAATTTCAATTGTAAAAGTTATGGTGAAATGAGAAGAATTTTCTAACAGTTACGGAAGAATTCTACAACAAATCTCCGAGAGCTGAATTTCAATGTACAGTCGGCCCTTAACATACGCGGGGGTTAGGTACCAGGGATACCCGTGAATGTTAAAAATCCATGTACTGCTGCTGCCCCCCCCCCTCCTGGCCCCCCCATGTCCTTATTTACCGTATATACCTGTGTGTAGTTCGAGTTTTTAAGACCAAATTATTTGTCAAAAAATTGGGGACCTACCTCTAAACTGGTAATAGTTTAGTTAGGTTGAAAAATATTTACCAGTAACTAACAGTAAACAATGGAAACGACGCACCACCAGCTGTGAGTGTCGATACAGTTGCCAGGGCAGACCTCTTGCGTCATCATAGCAAGCCCAAAGTAGCCATATGCATGGTATGGCAGCACAGGACGATGTAAAGCATAAAGTATTCATTTTTTAAAGTTTATTTATAGATACTGTACATAAATTTTTGTTCATTACATTTGAAACATCAATCTTTGTTAATTAAATTTGAAACAAAAGAAAACTACGATACCGTATTTTCATTAAAATATTATATCACAAGTATATTTTACCTTAACTGTGATGCGAATGAATATATTCTCAGAAATAAATATGGAAATGTAATATTTTGGCTGAAATGACGTACGTATTACAGTGGAAAGTGGGATAAAATCATGACGAAAGCAATGACTTTCGCTTTCTTTCGTTCAAAAGATGTTACCGTAATCGCTTTTCGAATGGTTTTCAGTTAAAAAACTGTTGTACTGTATTACAATAATATTCTATCCTATCATTAGCCTCATAATCCCACAACTGAAAACCATTTGAGAAGCGATTACGGTAAAATCTTTTGAACAACGAAAGAAAGCGAAAGTCATTGTTTTCGTCATGATTTTATCCCACTTTCCACTGTAATACGTACGTCATTTCAGCCAAAATATTACATTTCCATATTCTCAGAAATAAATAGTAGTTTTTTTAAAACGTAATGTACAGTATTTAATATTAAAATGCAAAGAGCTATAAAAACAATTAATACTGTACACCCGTAAGGTACTGGCTGGCATCTCCACTCGTCACCACTCCTCCCTGCTCTATCCCTCCGCCTCCTCCCCGCTCTATCCCTCCGCCTCCTCCACATCGTCACTACTGTTTTATTACAATAATATTCTATCCTAATTCACTTGAATAAATACTACGATACCATATTTCTGAATATTTTCATTAAAATCCATCAAAATCATTTTCCTTGTCATCGTCTTCAGCACCAAACAGCTCCTCCCAGTCCTCTCCTTGAACAGGACTAGAGGGTACGTGTTTTTTTAATCGTTTTCAGTTAAAAACTATTACATCACACGTATATTTTACCTAAACTGCACCTGAATGAATATATTCTCAGAAATAAATAGTAGTTTTGCTGAAACGTAATGTATTTCAATGTAAATTAGGATAAACTACATGAAAACAAAAGACTTTACCTAACCTTCCAATGTTCAAGATATGTTACTCATTTTTTTAATAGTTTTCGGTTAAAATACTGTTATATTAGTGATATTCTATTCATACTGTGCTTGATATAAAACATTCACGGAAATGTAATATTTTTGCAACTACAATGCTGATGTCAACACAAGCGTGGTTACAGCGAGACTGACTGAGTGAGGGAGAGCTATGTATGTGTGTGTGTGTGTGTGTGTGTGAGGTTGCGGGAGCGGGCGGTGTCCCGTGTTCGGTGCCGCGCGCGATTTGAATGTACGTCAATTACTTCAATGTACAGAATATTCCTCCGGCGGGGCAATCCGTGTATGCTAAACCCACGTACGCTAAGGGCCGACTGTAATTAAATATCTGAGGTATGATATTTAAATTGTAGTATAGTTTTAGGTGTTTATAAAAGCTTAACAACCTTTATTTAGAGAGAGGCCATATCTTACTTGATAACTGATATATATATGGGTCTTCTGCATGGCTCATAAGTGTTGCAACCACGGTACGCTACAGCTAACAGGAAATAATGAAATAAAACCAAAAAAGTCAAACCTGCTCAGTAAAAATAGAAGAATTGAACTTGAATGAGGTAAAAGAATATAAAACCTTCCCCCAAGAATATTGAAGTAAAATACCAAGAGATAATTAATGTTATTCACTGACCCAGACTTGGATTCAAAAGAGAGAGAGAGAGAGAGAGAGAGAGAGAGAGTACACACAATCTCTTGAGTATTAAATGGGTTCTTTCCTGGACCCTGTAGGTAAATCAAAAGTGTTAATTCCATAGGTTAGGTTAGGTTAGGTTAAACCACAACCCTACCCATAAAAAAAAAAAAAATACAAATATCCCATATATAATCAATTATGTAAATAAAGTGATGTTCAAAAGTATATAGTCGACTCCCAGTACCAGTGTCCCAGTACCAGTGTCCCAGTACCAGTGACCCAGTACCAGTGTCCCAGTACCAGTGACCCAGTACCAGTGTCCCAGTACCAGTGACCCAGTACCAGTGACCCAGTACCAGTGTCCCAGTACCAGTGTCCCAGTACCAGTGACCCAGTACCAGTGACCCAGTACCAGTGTCCCAGTACCAGTGACCCAGTACCAGTGACCCAGTACCAGTGTCCCAGTACCAGTGTCCCAGTACCAGTGACCCAGTACCAGTGACCCAGTACCAGTGTCCCAGTACCAGTGACCCAGTACCAGTGCTAGTGTAATCCCCAGGGCAGTAAGACTCCCGAACACTTTGCCCGAGGGAGTTGTTACATCGCCAACCATATATACACTTAAAAAATAGATTAACGTGAGTCACGGGAGGAACTTTTAATACTATATGATGTATTATTGTGGTCATGCAGTGAATTTTAGAGAATTTTAATGTTAGGTTAGAATTAAATGTTTCTCCAATGGTTAGGTTTGGTTGAAATTATGGTTCTCCAATGGTTGGGTTTGGTTGAAATTATGGTTCTCCAATGGTTGGGTTTGGTTGAAATTATGGTTATCCAATGGTTAGGTTTGGTTGAAATTATGGTTCTCCAATGGTTAGGTTAGGTTGAAATTATGGTTCTCCAATGGTTAGGTTTGGTTGAAATTATGGTTATCCAATGGTTGGGTTAGGTTGAAATTATGGTTATCCAATGGTTAGGTTAGGTTGAAATTATGGTTATCCAATGGTTAGGTTAGGTTGAAATTATGGTTATCCAATGGTTGGGTTAGGTTGAAATTATGGTTATCCAATGGTTAGGTTAGGTTGAAATTATGGTTATCCAATGGTTGGGTTAGGTTGAAATTATGGTTATCCAATGGTTAGGTTAGGTTGAAATTATGGTTATCCAATGGTTAGGTTAGGTTGAAATTATGGTTATCCAATGGTTGGGTTTGGTTGAAATTATGGTTCTCCAATGGTTGGGTTAGGTTGAAATTATGGTTATCCAATGGTTAGGTTAGGTTGAAATTATGGTTATCCAATGGTTGGGTTAGGTTGAAATTATGGTTATCCAATGGTTAGGTTAGGTTGAAATTATGGTTATCCAATGGTTAGGTTAGGTTGAAATTATGGTTATCCAATGGTTAGGTTAGGTTGAAATTATGGTTATCCAATGGTTGGGTTAGGTTGAAATTATGGTTATCCAATGGTTAGGTTAGGTTGAAATTATGGTTATCCAATGGTTGGGTTTGGTTGAAATTATGGTTATCCAATGGTTAGGTTAGGTTGAAATTATGGTTATCCAATGGTTAGGTTAGGTTGAAATTATGGTTATCCAATGGTTGGGTTAGGTTGAAATTATGGTTATCCAATGGTTAGGTTAGGTTGAAATTATGGTTATCCAATGGTTAGGTTAGGTTGAAATTATGGTTATCCAATGGTTGGGTTAGGTTGAAATTATGGTTCTCCAATGGTTAGGTTAGGTTGAAATTATGGTTCTCCAATGGTTAGGTTAGGTTAGGTTACGAGGAAATTATGGCTTTCCGGTGATTCTTGAGGTGTTTTGAACAACTTCAGAATAGATGCATTACTGAAACGATAATTTTACCTTATATGACTACAAGACAGATATACTTTATAGTCCCACAGAGCCGCACAGGACCATAGATTCCAGCAATGAGGATCCTTATATATTGAGCTGAAAACCTACATTAATTAAACTTAAGTAAGTATTCTAACCTAACCCAGGAACTATATCTAATAAAGTGATAAAATAAAATAAAAATTTCTCAAAATATTACGATTCTTCTCAATGGAGACAGTAAGACACACAACTCTACCTCCTTCATTAATCCCTAATTAATAAATGTTTCAAATCATCCTGAAAGGTAGTTTAAATCTCCCTAAATCCATTAATCCCATCAGATAACAAAAACAATAAGAATTATAATATAAATTAATCTATATAAATATCAGGTTCTCTAGCCCACCTGTTAACCCCAAGAGTGAATTTAAAAACCTTATAAAACAACAATAAAACATAAAATACCTTAAATCACTTTATATTACTTACCTTTAGGAGTTTATTGATGATATAAAACACGTCAAATAAATCAAACACCTAAAAATATGGACAAAAATGACAAAAAACACAAATAAGTCGACCCGCGTGTTGGAGTTGTCTTGGTCACCAGAACAAAAACATTAACCGGCAACTAAAATTTCCCGCCTAATTTATAACATTATTTTCCCCCAATAGATGACACTGAAAATAGATAGATGGATAGATAGTTTAGTCTTAGATAACTATTGAAACAGTTTATTTAGCCAGAAGAACACAGTATTAACATGGGTGAACCAGTTGAGCTCTCTTGTAGGCTCCTGATATATATACTGTACATTAGGCCTATCATGCCTGAGGTAGATAGGCCTAGTTCCCTCTCTAGGCTCACAGGTCTTGGCGTCTCACCCTTAACAAAGAACTGCCAGAATCCCACTTGAAATAATACCATAAACCTTGACCAAAACATTTACTTTGATTTATTTTGCTCTAAGTTCACATCAGTGGAATAAATGCACTAGTTTATATTTAATTTATCAAGGTAAATATTTGTACCGTTAATGTATATCTAGTAGCTACATAATTCAGTATAGTTTCCTTTGTTCCATAATATCTAAAGCCATTTGGGTAATAAGTGTCGCTGGTGAGGTGATGACGTCCCAGTTGGTCCTCACAACAACACGTCTCTATGATGACCTCAAATATTTATAGTGAAGTTAAATCACGAGATGGCTGGACAGTCAAGGGCTGAATATTAACTGAATGTGGTACAAGTTTCTCTATATAACACACCCTTGTGACGTCACCACCAGGCCATTTGCCTGAGTGAGCTGTTAGGGAAGGACGTGTTGTGACGGGCTGTTATGTGGTGGTTATATTTTAGTCTTTATATATTAACTCTTACTTTACTTTTATCCTCTTCGCCACTGATCAGCTTGTTAGCCGCTTGGGCGATCGGTCACGTCTCTGTCACGCACTGTTGGCAAATACTGGGCATGCACCGGCTCCTGAATGTACCTGAACCTGCTCCAGTGTTGGTCAAGTCTTCTCTTGAAAGAGCTCACACTCGGTGCCGTCACAACACTCTCTGGTAGATTGTTCCAAGAGTTTACAACCCTCACTCCGAAAAAGTTTGCCCTCACGGTTTTCTGGACTTGCGGCTTCTTCAACCTTGAGCTGTGACCCCTTGTGGGGCGAGTGTCCGCCAGCTCCAAGTAAGGACACTCAACTGAGTAGTGCCCCTTGAGATGCTTATACACCTCAACTAGGTCTCCCCTTGCCCGTCTGTAGTATAAGCTAGGCAAGTTCAGGTGCTCCAATCTCTCAGGGTAGCTGAGGTGCCGAAGGGCACCACCAGTCTGGTGGCCCTCCTTTGAACATTTTCAACCAACTGAGAGTCCCTAGCATATCTCGGGGACCAGATGGGGTGACAGTACTCCAGATGGGGAAGCACTTCACTCCTGAAGATCGTCACGAGGGACGGACCGTCTAGATATCTGAACGACCTTCTTATAAGACCCAATAATTCATTTGCCTGATTTACCTTCTTCTCACAATGGCCCGAGAACTTCAGCTCATTGTCAACATACACACCTAGGTCCTTCTCACACACAGTCTCAACTAGTACATTTTCTTCATCCCTTTGGGACATATGGTACGCCTCCTTACCGTTGGTACGCCCCAGGTGCATCCTCTTACACTTCGTGACATTGAATCTCAGCAGCCATTCCTTCGACCATTCCTGGAGCCCACAGAGGTCCTTCTGCAGCTCTTCACAGTCCGCTTGGTTCTTAATTTCCCGAAATAACTCGGCATCATCGGCAAACATTTGTATGGAGGAGTGCACAACGTCAGGCATGTCATTTATGAAACAAACAAACAACAGCGGGCCCAATACGCAACCCTGCGGTTCCCCACTTGTTACAGGTACAGATGACGATTTCGTGCCATTAATCACCACACACACTGCTTGCGGTCATGTAGAAAGTCTTTTATCCACGCTAGGACATTTCCCCGAATTCCGTACCCTTCCAGTTTGATTTTCAGCCTTTCGTGGGGTACACTGTCGAAAGTCTTGGCAAAATCTAGGTAAATATTGTCGATATTACCACCCCGTTCTAGAATATGGGTCCAAATATCCAATACCTTGAGCAATTGTGTCAAGCAAGAGCGCCCCGGCATAAAACCGTGTTGGCAATCTTTTACAAGGTTGTTTCGTAGTAGATGTTCCATCGCTGCATCTCTGATAATACTCTCAAGTACTTTACATATTATGCTGGTCAGGCTCACCGGTCTATAGTTGTTCGTGGAGTGACTATCGTCCTTCTTGAAGATAGGACTCACATAAGCCACTTTCCATTCACTGGGGACCATTTGTTCATCCAGGCATTTACAAAACAGGATCTTCAGGGGCTCGACAAGCTCGTTGCACAACTCTCTTAGCACTCTAGGATGCACCATGTCAGGTCCAGGACTCTTATGGACCTTTAGCCTGGACAGTTTATTTCTAATACCCTCTTCTGTGAACACAATGTGGGTCAGTGCTGTGTCGAACCGTCTGTCCTCAAACACAGGAAGGTTAGTTGCATCCTCTCTTGTGAACACTGAGGAAAAGAAGCTGTTCAATGCCTCAGCTTTATCCTGGTCAGAATCTGCGTAACTACCATCTTCAAGCCTCAGGTCTGATACTCCTACTCGCGTTTTCAATTTCGACTTTGCATAGCGGTAAAACGCCTTTGGGTTTGACTTGACCTCGCGTGCAACCAGCCTTTGGAACTCCTTTTCAGCCCTTCTACACTCTATCTTTGCTTGGTTTCTGGCTCTTGCATACATCCTCCTGTCTTGCTCATCGTTTGACCCAACCCACATCTTGAATTTCTGGGTTTTCTTCTTAATTTTGTCGACCGCCGCATGGTTCATGTGTAGGGATCCCCTCGTATTCCTAGAAGCACTGGGTTTGGTCTTGGGTATATATTTATCGATCAAATGGGTCACTTTACTAGTTATGATATTCAGCGTAGTGTCTGCGTTCTTGTACCTTAATAAGTCAGGCCAGTTTATACCTCTCATCTCTTCCCTCATCCCATTGTAATTTCCCTTGTAATATTTGCACCTTGGCCTGGCCTTATCTTGAACTAGGTAACAGTTAAATCTGAATGACAACACTATATGGTGACTGGTGCCAACTGGGGCAAGGTGTTCCAGTTTGGCCACCATACCCTCCTCGTCGGGTCTCTCACATGTTGGAACAGAAAATTATCTCTCAGAGTTTCTACAAAAAGAGTAGCAGGATTATTCAAGTCATTCGGGGTGGACTCGTTTCTCCAGTCGATGTCGCCATAGTTAAAGTCCCCCATGATAAGGAGGTGGCTAGGGTTGAGCATCGCCGTGTTGTCTATTAAGACTCTTAAGTTCCTTTGATTTAGTGGGCCACAGTTTGGGGATCTGTAGATACACCCGACGATAAGTAAGTCCCCTCCCTTTAATTTAATTTTACACCACTTGGACTCTTCAAAAACATCCTCTCCCTGTACCCTCGCCTGGCTGGGTCGATTCTCCTGTTCTTGTACAACAGTTCTACAACTCCTACAATATCTGGTTGGTGTACTCTTAGTAGTGTTTCAAACTCCTCTCTCTTATCAAGGAACGTGTCAGTATTAGTGTACATGACATTCAAGCCAGAATTTGTTCTCGGTAACGTCTCTGCTCTTAGTAATAAACCCGCTCCACCCACATTCTCAGAAGCTGCAGCATTTGTTAAGTACACTGTGCTTTGCAGGGTGTGGTTAAAAATGTCATTGGTTACATGGTGCTCAGCCCTCCTGTCCGGTAGGCTGAGCTGGTGCCGCCTCCCGGGTGGGGGGTTGAGTGGGTTATTTAAACACAAGCTTATGTCTCTACTGTCCTCTGTGGTGAGTAAATTATTGGTATTTTTCTCTTCATAATTAAGTTACATGTGATGTTAGAGTTGGTTAATCACCGCCATGGTAGTTTATCAGGAAGTACAGTAGTTAATGATAGTTTTATTCCTTCATCTAATGGAAATATAGGTGTCATTGTATATAGTATTGTCCCTTGGTATTAGTTCAGTTTATATTGGTGTTTGTAGTAAGAAATAATTCGTTGTCGTCGACGATTTAGTGAATTGACAAAAATTAATTGGGTTAATATTGGTTTTTATCCCAACAGATATTTCAGATCTGGGGTAATATAGAGGACTAACCCGCCAGGGCTGCTGCGGCTGTCATCTCACGGCCAGAAAATGTCTCAAACTTCGCCATATCATAGTAAGTTGTTTCTGTTTAATATACCGGGGAAGTTAGGTAAGGTTAGGTTAGGTTAGGTTAGGTTAGGTTAGGTCTGTTCTTCATACCCACAAATGTTAAGTAGTGTTTATTTTATAAGTAAACCATTTTGTGACATATTTCCACAAACTACAACAGTGTCCACTATAATATAACAATGATAATCCGGCCTTTTTATAATTGTCTTCTGTCAATTTCTCTCGCGGGTTAGACCTGTATAATTACCCAGACTTATTACCATTATCAATAGGATTATTTTTTGGGTAAAGGTGTCGAAGAGGGTGACCACCAGAAGGAATTGGTTGAAATGTTTCTACACTAATAAGATATTAAACACAAAAATGGAAACGACAATGTGTGGAACCTAATAGAACCTGACCTAACACACCCAACCTATGGGTTTGTTAGGTCAGGTTAGGTTAGGTTCTAGGCATTATCGTGGTAATTTATGTGTTAAACAACTTACCTTAATATTGAGGTTGATTTACGTCAGCAATGGCGAGGAGGAATACGTGGAAGCGTTGACCATTATTTAGGAAACGTCTCGTGAAAAGGGATTCAGCGAGATAAACTGTAATGCCCGGAGGAGAATTATGACGCGGGATAGAGTAGACAAACAGTTCCTAAGAAATACTTTAAATTATAATAGAAAGTTGTCGTTTCTTTTAGTCTACTTAAAATCATCATAACAATAAATAAAGCAAAAATCACCAACCAACTTGTGGTGGTCACCCTTTTCTTCACCTTTACTTAATTTATTTATAAGGAATCGATTTTTTTCTATGACATTTCCTGGGCAAATGCATAGTTTAGGTTTGGTTAGGTTAGTTTTTGTCAGGTTTGGTTAGGTTAGTTTTGGTTAGGTTAGTTTTTGTCAGGTTAGGTTAGTTTTGGTTTGGGTAGTAGGTACATGGTAATAGTTTAGTTTATTTTGGCATGATAAATAGTTTTTCTGGTGAATTTTGGTGTTTTTTAGTGGATTGTGAATTTTGTTTCTTGTGGAAATTAACCTTTTGAGGGTTTGATTCCTCATAAAAATTGGAAAAAATTAAAAAAAGTTGCATCTCCACATTAAAAGATGTTGAGAATCTACTAAAAAACACCAAAAATCACCAGAAAAATTATTTATCATGCCACAATAGACTAAGGTATTACCATGTACAGTAGCTAAAACAACTATCTGTGCAGGTGGGGGTCGATATGCTCTGAAATTTGACGTGTTACCAGTGACAGCCTTCGTATAACAATATTTATCATCCATTGTCTAATAAAGTTTCCCACAAAGTATGCACAGATAGATGTTTTAGCTACTGTACCTACCACCGTAACCTAACCTAACCACACCAGAAAAATATCTTACGTCAGTTGGGTAAATTTGGATAAGACAAATTTTTACCGTTAATGGTGAGCCGAGTTCAATAATTTATGGAATTGAACCAAAATTTCTGGAGATAATATTTTTATGATACCAAACACGAAAATGGAGGTGAGAATACACAGAACCTATTAGAACCTAACCTAACCTATTAGAACCTGACCTAACCTAACTTTCAAATCTGTGCAGTGTCGTTTAAATTTGATACAAGAGTTGTTCTCATTGGCAGATATCACACATCTTTTAATATCACATACAACTTTAGACATAGAGCCTGACGGGCTGTTCATTGATTTCAAAGCATTTTGAGAGTCACAGAATATCACCCCACCTCCATTTTCTTTGAGGTTGTCTGTGGCTAAGTAGATTCCAGTTAGTTCAGTTTGTGTTGTGCTGGCCCAGTTGTTTAGCCTTTGCTTGTTTGACACTATCATCTCTTTTTCTTTATATATTACAATTGCACAGCCTGTTCTACCTGTGTTTGTCTGCACAGAACCATCAGTAAAAGCATAACATTCACTTGATTTAATACTCTCTATGTGTCTGTTAATAGTTTCTAGTGTGACACATCTCACCACATCGGTGTTTAACATTTGCTTACTACCAACAGGAGTGTAATTAATAGGAACTGATATGTCCAGCCAAGGAGGAATGACATTAATGGCTTCGTCTGGGGTGATTGGGACATTCAGTTTCAAGAGATCTGCAACACTTTTATGAAGCCACGCCCCAAAGAGAGTCTTTTGTGGAAGGTTAGTGAGATAGTTGGGATTACTTAGATAGAACATCAACTCAGTTTGAGCTGTTGTTTGGGGACCATTGTTCTTCTAAACTTTGACACAAAGCATGGTATTATGTAGAGCTATCCTCTCGGGTAGGGAGGGCAGTCTGAGCTCTTTCCTCATGTTTACAATTCTGGTTGATTTAGGGCATCCTAGAATGAGGCACATGGCTTCATTTTGCTCTACCTCAAGGCTGTGGAGTTGTTTAGGCAGAATAACCACAAGATGGAGAGCATGATAGTCAACTACAGAACGAATGAAGTGAAGATAGAAAGTACGAGCAGAGGTGATGTTAATTCCATAGCCCTTGCCAACAAGGGTTCTGAGGGGTTTAATGCGCTGCATTATACAGCCTTAACAACATCAACCTAGAGAAGTCGACTTGTGAAAGAGACTTAGGGGTACTTGTAAGCCCGGACCTACGGCCTAGAAAACAGTGCGTTAATGTTCGAAATAAGGCAAACAGAGTATTGGGTTTTATATCTAGAAGTGTAAGTAATAAGAGGGCAGAGGTTTTATTGCAACTATATCTTGCACTAGTCAGGTCGCACCTCGATTATGTGGTTCAGTTCTGGTGCCCCTATTATAGAATGGATATCAATTCACTAGAGTCTGTGTAGCGAAGAATGTCGAAAATGATTCCGGGACTTAGAAACCTTCCATATCAGGATAGGTTAAAGAAACTAAACTTGCATTCCCTAGAAAGACGAAGAGTGCGGGGAGATGTGATGGAAGTATTTAAGTGGGTGAAAGGAATCAATAAAGGGGATATAGATAAAGTTCTTATAATATCCGAGCAGGATAGGACTCGAAGCAACTGATTTAAGTTGGATAAGTTTAGGTTTAGGAGGGAGATAGGAAGGAACTGGTTCACAAATAGGGTGGTGGACGAGTGGAACAAGCTTAGCAACTTTGTAGTAAGTGCTGGAATGCTGGAAAGTTTCAAAAGGAGGCTAGATAGATTCATGGATGATAGAGAGTGGTAGTAACTCTCGACAGGAGCTGCCATGCACAGGCCAACCGGCCTATTGGAGACTCCTTATTTTCTTATGTTCTTATTAGTTTGGCACGAAGGTTGTCGACAAAGTTTGCATCATTCACACAATTTCCAAGATATTTATAGGAGCTACATAGTTCCAAGGGGATGCTGTCAATGTTAAAGTCAAGAGGCAGAGGGTGAGAAGGACGAGGATTGAGGACCCTCGTCTTGTCAACAGATATTATGAGACCACATTCCACAGTCCTGCGAGCAAGGCTTGGAGCCTGAGCTTGGTCTGTGTCATAATGCGGATACAGTAGAAGTCCAAAAATCCGGACTGCTTGGGGATTGGGTCGGTCCGGATTTTCGGATTTTCCGGGTTCTCAGGCAGTACTATTAAAATTCAAATTTAAGGAGGAATAAATAAGAGATGAACAGGTACATTTTGGTAGTTTATTCATTAGCAAATATAGCATGCTTCATTTATCAAAACGAGCAGTTTTAAAGAAAAAGCTGTGAATTCTAGAATTTTATTCTGTGCCGTTTTTATATCACAAATTGTAGACTTTCCAATGTTGTATGTTTCCATTAGAACAGTATTGCTCACACCACATTCTAGTTTCTTAATTATTTCAAGTTTGTCACTCAATTTCAACGTGTTCTTCTTTCTGTTCACACAACAAAGTTTATCTACTTTAGGAGCCATTATTATGTTCTTGTACAGTACAGTCAGTTCTGCTATAACACGATAGTTGTGTTCTTGTAAAATATCGTGTTATAGAAAATCGCGTAATAGAAATAACAGGGCTTATGGAGAAAATAGGGTTAGGTGCAGATTACTCGAAATCGAAAATATTTAGTAGTTAGCCTAACACAAAGGATAGCACAGTCTAAATAAATGTTACATTCATATCTAATAATGAAATCATACAGTAAATGTAACACTTTACCTTGAAAAAATATGAATGGGGGAGAAGGGTGATTTTGAGGTTGATAACATCGAGCTTCTCTTCAAGTGTTATATCCTTTCTTTTACGATCATCACCGGGAATTCGATCACCAGAACGCTTCTTGGAGATATTCTTCTTTACCATATTCACAGTTAATATCACAAAATTGGAGAAATAGTAAGCAAAAATCGCGTTACAGCAAACAAGCATTCGCGTTATACAAATATCGTTCCTCTATTCATAAATCGCGTTAAAGCAAATTCGTGTTATCAAAACACGCGTTATAGCAGAACTCACTGTACTCTGTAAATGGAAAGAGTAGGACTCAAAATTACATATGTTGTTACAGTTTGATTGCTCATTTTAAAGTGGCGACCACGTGGTCGCTTGTTGTCGCTGTGCAGCTGTGGCACTCACGCATGCGCACATACACACAAAATCCCTCTAAAAAAAAGTTTGAGTTTTCGAAAAGTCCGAATTCTCGGGTGGTCCGGATTTCTGGTATCCGGATTTTTGGACTTTTACTGTATCATCAGCATAGCATATTACAGCCTCGTTTGGCTGACCTGGAATGTCAGCAATAAGCTTGTGCATCAGTATATTAAAGACCACAGGACTCAACACTCCTCCCTGAGGCGTGCCAAGCTCAAATGATCTCATTCTGGCACTTTTGACCCCTAAACAGAACACTGGCTACCTGTTGGACAGGTAACCCTCTATCCATGTCAGGAGGTTATCTTGGATGCCAAAATTAACTAGTTGCTCAAGTATAATGTCTCTATTAGCTACATCAAAGGCTGATTTAAGGTCTATGAAGGCTGTTTGTGTCTTATCTTTTGAGTGAACAAGATATTCTGCAAAGCATGTCTGTGTACTGCGCCCGGGCATGAACCCAGACAGATTAGGAGCCAGTTTGTCTTTGACTTGAAACATGAGACGGTTGAGAACAACTCTTTCAAGGACTTTACACATACAGGATGTGAGTGAAATGGACCTGAGGTTTGGAGAGTTAGCTTTAGGGATTGGTACTATGTTTCCATGAGTCCATGTCTTAGGCAGAATACCCTGTGTGAGGCTCATTTGATACAGGTCAAGCAGTGGATAGTTAGGGACCTCATTTAACAATCTCAGGATGTTATTGGTTATGCCATCCTCACCAGGGGAGGATGATTCACCTTTCATTAGGGCTGTTGTTAGTTCGTGGTGCGTTATAGGAAACTGGTCAGTGAGGAACAGGCTATTTCAATATTTAAACCCCTATTAATGTGTGTGGTGTTAAGATATTGTTGTATGTCAGGAGGCAGGGAAGTGATTTGTGACACACTAGACCATTGGTCTAATAGCATGTCAGCATATTCTGCAGGGCTGTGATGAAGCTGGACTGGGGTGGCTGACTTGGTAATGGCTCTAATTTTGTTCCACACTTCTGCTAGAGTGGTTGTTCTATTAATCCCCTGTAAGAATTGTTCCCAATAGGTGTTTCTCACCTGTCCTTTGAGTTAACGAAATTCTCTACAGGTTGACAATCCCTTATCCGAAATCCTTGTGGCCAGGGGGGCGAAAATATAATAAAATTTATAATTATAATAATAATTCATAGGTCTAGGTCGTGTTCCTCACTTTTGATCTTTTTTTCATTCTTGTATTTCTTTATTATTATTTTATTATTACAGTACTGTATTATTTTCGGAATTTCAGTTAAAGGGTTGTCAACCTGTATTAGCTTTGAGGAATACCAGGAGGTTATCACGAGTTTTATTTTGCTTATAAGTGTTGGTAAGCTGTTCTACCTTCTCTCCTTCTTTGGTAATTATGGAAGTCATGTGTCCATAGAGGTGGTTTAGTGCTGCCCCCCTTCCTCCTTGACTTAAGCCAGGTGGTATAATATGTGGTAATGACATTTACAAGATCACAGCAAACTTCATCCACTGACCCAGGTGTATATCCAGCATACCATCTGTGGATGTAGGCCTTCAAGTGCAGTTTAAGATTATCTGGGATGTTAATTCTGAGCTTAGGATGGGGTTCACACTTGACATCATCAACAGTGTATTCAGTAAGTATTGAATAATGATCACTGACTAGGTGGTCTGAGATGACCTTAGCCTTGACATTACTGTCTACTAGGTTATACCCAATCACATAATCAAGTCTGCCCCCCATCAGATGTGTCACTTTGTCTGTGTCGTATACAGTGACATTATGATTATTGATGTAATTCACGAACACATTAGAGTTACACTGGACATCACCGAGGACAGTGTGACGAGAGTTAAAGTCACCCATACACAGCATAGCATTGTTGCCTGATGGCTTTGGCAACACGTCCGCTCGCAGCTCATTACACCGAACATGGATGTTATACAGCGAAAATTGACTGTTTGCTGTCTTTACTGTAAATTGTTGATAGTGAATACTTTCATCATTGTGAGTTTTGATCCATTTACAGACCAGACCATTCTTTACATAAGTGAGCAGGCCACTTCCTGCTCCACTATTGTATGCTGTAAACCCAGCTATCCTGGGTGCTGGGCGTGTAAGGTTCTTGTAGACCAATTACATCAATGTTGTAAAAGTTTACCCCAACTATTCTCTCTCATTAATCAAATTGTTGTAACTGTATTAATATCATTGACCCTGTGTGAAATGTTCTGTAATCCTGGCTCCAGTTTTATTATATCAATCATTGCATTCTTCTGACTTCCTAAAATTATTCTCATTGCTTTGTTTTGCAGGATATGAAGCTTCTGCTGCCTTCCTTCACCAATACAAGAGAGGGCAGGTGCTGCCTCGGAGGGATGCAAGGAAACAAGACAAGACCTGACAAATCAGTTTATTCAATACAGGTACATACACTTGTATACATCCATATAAAGTGTGATAAAGTGTTAGTTATTTTCCAGTAATGTATAATCAGCAATATATCTTATCAGGGTTATCACCAAATTATTAATAACTGAAATTATCATAGGGTTGACCTTAAGCATTTTGAAAACTAAAGAAAATAATTAATTTTATATCATTAATCATGAAAATCTTGGGATGACTGTCTGTCACGATGGTAACTTGCTCAGAACATTGGCAACATATTTTCAATGGTTCAATAAATGCTTTAGGCTATCCTTATCAACTCCAAAATGATCAATCACATCTTCAATGAAGGCTTTCTCGCTATCTAATAATTTCTGGCTATGCACGCTGAGCATGTACTGAGCATTCAGTTGATACTGTTTATCAAAGCCATGTCTTGACACATTACTGCCAAACTTCAGTCCAGCAATTTAGATTAATTTGAGGTGTACGAAATGATAAACATGGCCATTGAACCAATCATTAAAATTCATAGTGATATGAAAGAGTACTTTAGTATGTGGTTGACCAAGACCTCCCAGCTTGTTGAGAGTATTGGTGAAATGGTATCAAAGTCATACATCAGTACAGTAAGCATCAAGTAAATTGTAACTACAGTAAGAATCTACCCATTCCATTCTTGGTCTCCTTATAAATGAGATGGAAACCCACTTTACTGCAGAGTCAAGGACATGTGCTGCCCTCCTCCTAATCCTTCCAAATGGCTAGTAATCTAATAAGTGGTAAAATGATATTAATAAATACATAAGGTAAAAATAACCTTGGCATTGTTTGTAAAAAAAGTTGCTTTTTTGGAGAATTGACTTGTCCTCATCTCTCCCTATTGAGCTAAGGTGCTGGAAAACTCTGAACACTAAGAAAGAAATGTCACCATCTAATTTCATTGAATCTCTCGTATATTGTGACAGATGTAAAGTATTTCTAAATCTGTATGAGCTACTGTGTATTGGTTGTGTGTCTCCAGTAGGTTCTTCTGAAGCTGAAGGCTCTCTCTCTGGACTAAGGCACATTTAGAGCTGCCTGAGAAACAGGATGACAGGTGAAAGGTAAACCCTCTGGTACTCATGGTCAGAATTCTCAACCCCTTGCAGTCCTTCAACACAGGTTGTGTCGGCAACAGGAATGATTTTTCCATTTTGTAATCATTGGGTAGAGTGATCCAGACATAAATTGCACCCTTGCAGATGCATCTGCTAGTCCATGAGGCGAGTGGGAGGAACTTGTGGTTGATAGGACTGGTCTACTGTTTGTGTATTTCTGCTTACAGGATGGGTGCTCTGAGTGTGAGATACTGCTGAGCAGGAGGGGTCACGCCAGCACAGGGACACTTAGTAAAGCAATCTGCGTAGAAAGGCCACGAGAGGGTTAACTGGCCTGGCTCTGGTGCATCATGGCACTGTAATAGTTTTACAGGTCATGAATTACATGTTTGTTGAGGAAACAACGGAAGGCTCTTCACAAAACAAATCCTATTTGACTGCTGTGTATGGCGCCTCTGTAAACAATTATAATTTTTGGTAAATAGCTCGCTGTAATTTTAATTATTTTATTCACATTCTCTTTGGAATCTTTGTCCATGTACATTGTCCTTCCAAATTTGTATTTGTGGTGTTCATAATTGCCTTTTAAGTTTTAGTGCCGTCAATAACATATTCTTATCTTCATCTTAACTTATTTTTAGCTTATTTGCCTAATGGCCACCCACTACAGGTGACCATATTGAAGGAAGAAGGCCTGTGTAGTATCCCTCCATTGTTCTTCACATAGTGTAGAGCTGTTTTGTAACCCAGTTCTGTTCTGTTGATTCCACAGCTGGTAGACTGTTCCATAGGTCTACCAGCCTCTGTGTGAAGAAGTATTTCCTTATATTTGTCCTGCACGATAACTTGGTGAACTTACAGTAATGTCCCATCGTGCTGGTGGTGCACAAAAAATGGCCTAGGTTAACATTTTACATCCCTTTCATCATTTTGAATGTCCCTATGAGATCTACCATATTGTGTTTTGTCTGAAGAGTTGTTAGGCACTCAGTCTACCTGGATAATCGAGATGATGTAGTTGAGGAATCATCTTTGTCGCTCTGTGTTGCACCATTTATATTAATGTTAAGTCTTTCTGGAGGTAGAGTTTCTGTGCCTTAATACAGTAATTCAGATGGGGACCTACTTGATACTTATAAGGTTGAAGGAGCCTTTTCTTAGCTTTATATTTGAAGGTATGACTTATAATTCTTAAATCTAGGTTAGCTTTTTTCATTGCTGCCCCCACTTTTTGTGCCGCCTTCAGTGAATGGTTTATCACAATGCCTAGATCTTTTCCTTATCAACAGTGTCCATGAAAGTGTTATTAACAGAATAGTTGTGATTAGGGTTGTTGTACCCTACATGCAGAGTCTTACATTATATAATGATATAAAGCCTATGCCAGTCATGCAACCATTGGCACAGGTCCAGCAGATCTTTTTGTATGGTTGTGACCAGGGCTGTGGAGTCGAAGACAAAACCTTCGACTCCAACTCCTCAAATTTTTATCCTTCCGACTCCGACTCCTTGGCCTATTTGTAACAACTATTTCTACCATCCTAATTGTAATTTGTATGTTGTAACCTGCGTAGGTAAAAAGTAAAACACCGTGGCTATACTGCTACAGCTTTATTAATGATCTGGACGATATTTAAGAACTACAAAAAGATGATAGGCTTGACTTTCAAAGTTTCAATCAAAAGAAAAATAAATTTATTAAGAATTCAAGATATTAACTAGAAAACACTATTTACATGTACTGTATATCTAAAAGTTCGATCTCAGCATATGAATTTTGTTTAAGCTCATAATCTGATGTGGATCTAAATGATGATCCTACAATTCCTTTTAAAGTAAAGTTATATATTTATGTACATTAAAGAAATGAATACCTTATTAAGGAAAATGGATAAACCTTACATGATTAAGTCATTAAATTAAATTTGCCTTAATCTCACCAAAAACAGGTTGTAGCTAATTGTTTTGTAGCTGAGAGCCTCTGTGCAGTTTTCAACGAAACAAAATTTGATATAATTCAAAATTTCAAATGGTAAAGAAGAGACTATCGTCCAAAATTATAGTGCTATACTGTGCCTGCTACAATAAATTCATAATAATGCTTATAAAATGGAAATAAATTCTTTTAATAATTTAAGAAAATTAGTGGGATCAGTGGAATCACTGCAATGAATATGCCTGAGTTCATATATTTGTTCTTAGGAACAGAATAGCTTCAGTCAGATCTTCCTTCATGGAAGCCCTTAAATCTGATCTGATTATTTTCAGTGCAGAAAACAGTCTATCTACACTGACCTGAGTGGGTGGCATTGCTGTCACAGCTCTAGCTACATCTTTTACAATCTCTGGGTAAGCAGGTATGGCTTCTTCCACTGTCACTTTTGAAGACCGGTCAAATTTCTCCACTTCCATCAGTGCACCAAAGAAATCTTGCTGAAATCTCGTATTTTTAATGTCTACCGCTGCTGCGTTTTCACTCCGATGTCGCTTTACCTTTGCTTGTTCTATTGTGTCCAAGTAGGAATCAAAGTCTATTTCCTTGTTTGAAGAAGCTGAATCTGAATCTGAGCTACTTGACTTGTCAATGTTTCTAACTTGTTCAGGTTCATGAATTTCAGTTTGTGACTTCATTTCTTTTATGCGTACTGCTATTTCATATAGTGCCTCTTTTCCTTTACTAGTTTGATCATTGTCCAACAAAATTCTATTCATGGGATCAAGGTAAACAGCAGCTAACAAGATTTTGTTATCCAGCAATACATTCTCTCTTCTTTTCATTGAAGATACAATGCCCTCAGCGATTAATCCTCCACTTTTGTTCAACTGGTATAGCAACCTTTTCCACTCCAATAAAAATGTACCAGGTGTTAGATCCTCAGCTTGCAGTTTCTTGGTAGCAGCAAAAGGGTGAGAGAGCAGACTTTCTAACTGTGTCACCTGGTTCCACTGGCTTTCAGTTAGTGAAACACGTTCATTATCGAGGTCTTCAAGATAGCCTCTTAGTTCGAGGAGTCGGAGTCGGGGTCTGGACAATTTTACCGACTCTGACTCCACAAGCCGAAATTTCCTCCGACTCCTCGACTCCGACTCCACAGCCCTGGTTGTGACATCATCTTGACTTGGTGCCTTCCCAAATGTCTTTGTGTTGTCCACAATCTTGACAGTGGTAATAAACTGTCATCCATGTCATTAATGTAGGTCACAAATAGGGTGGGGCCAAGGAAAGAACCTTTTTCTAAATTGAATTTACCCCATTTAATACCACCCTTTGAGCCAACTGTACTTTCATTTCAATATATTGCCTGTGATGCCTTGTGCCTGGATCTTAGAGGCTAGTTGTGCATGTGGGACTTGTCAAGCATCTTAGACAAATCCATATACTGTACAACCCATCCACTGGTAGACCGTGGTCCATGTACCCTGTTACCTTTTGAAGGAAAGCGAGTATTTGTTTGGCAGGATTTTCTCCTTTAAACTGTGTTGTGATGTATTGATAAGACTGTGCTTTGTCAGGTGTTGGATGATGGCACGACATCTCTTCATTTTTAATCCTTATATTTTCATTTACTGTGCTGTATGTTATGTTAGGCTGTAGTTTTCTCCTGTACCTTTTGTACCCTTATATACTGGGGTGACCTTGGTTGATTAACACTCCTTAAACATTGTACCTTGATCACAGGAGTTTTAATGGAGTTTAAATCTTGTTTGTTACCTCCTTTATCACTTTGGTCTGTGCTCCGGCTACTCTGTCCACCTTATTCTAATAGTCTTTTAATTTGCATGACATTTGTAAGTGTTCAGTACAGTTGTGGACCAAAGTTTATTCCCCGCGGTGAAACTGAGTCACAGGAATGAGTATGAACTGACTTACCCAAACTGTTGTATCTTGTTTGGGGTCGATGTTGGTTTATTTTGGGAGGAACCAACCTTTGACTCTTCCTCCTCTCCATCCACTCACCCTTCCTCCCATCCACTCACCCTCCTGTCCATCCACATGCTGGGTGTTAAATGTTGCTCAAGGTTCTGTCACTTCACCATTGGCCTTCAAGTACATCAGCTGTCACCTGCAACATGTTTAAGTTGTAATTTATGTAGAATGAAAATCAGAACAGGCAACTTCCCTCTACCACTAGATCACGTGTACTTAAACTGTCCCCAACTGTTTACATAAATCATTACCTCCACATTAGTTTACTCAAATTACGTCTCACCAACACCAATACAGTACCGCTACACTATACTGCACTACGCCTTTCGACAAGGCTTCATACACTATAGTTTTGGCGCTTTTTGGTTGTTGATCAATGTGTTTTTCCGATGGTAAAATCCATGGTTGTCCACTTTTAAAAATTTACCAGGAACCCTTAATGTTACTGAATTTAATATATACTGTATTCTGAAACACCTCGACCTTCTGAAACGTCTCGCCCTCCGCCGGCTCCCTACCTCACCTCACCTCGCCTCACTTGGCTCCCCACCTCATCTTGCCTCGCCCGCCTCCCTACCCTGCCCCACTTCGCCGCACCAAGCCTCGCTCGTTTCCTTGCCCTGCCTCACTTAGCGTCGCCCGGCTCCCTGCCCTGCCCCACCTCGCCTTGCCTCGCCCGGCTCCCTGCCTCACCTCGCCCGGCTCCCTGCCCTGCCCCACCTCGCCCGGCTCCCTGCCCCACCTCGCCTCGCCCGGCTCCATGCCTCACCTCGCCCGGCTCCCTGCCCTCTTTTTGCATCGACCGGCTTCCTGCCCTGCCCCACCTAGCCCCGCCCAGCTCCCTGCCCCGCCCGGCTCCCTGCCCCGCCCCACCTCGCCCGGCTCCCTGCCCCACCTCATCTCACCTCGCGTCGCCTCGCCCGTCTCACTGCCCCACATTGCCCGGCTCCCTGCCCCACCTCGCCTCGCCCGGCTCCCTGCCCCACCTCGCCTCGCCCGGCTCCCTGCCCCACCTCGCCTCGCCCGGCTCCCTGCCCCACCTCGCCTCGCCCGGCTCCCTGCCCCACCTCGCCTCGCCCGGCTCCCTGCCCCACCTCGCCTCGCCCGGCTCCCTGGCCCACCTCGCCTCGCCCGGCTCTCTGCCGCACCCTGCCTCACCTCGCCCGGCTCCCTGCCCCACCTCGCCTCGCCCGGCTCCCTGGCCCACCTCGCCTCGCCTGGCTCTCTGTCTCACCTCACCTGTCTCCTTGCCCCACCTCACCTTACCTCCCTGCCCCAGCTCACCTCGCCCGGCTCCCTGTCCTACCCCACCTCGCCTGGCTCCCTGCCTCGCCCCGCTAAAACCCGTAATAAATTCTGTTTCAACTCCCAGAAATCGTAGTTAAAGAGTCAGCAAAGGACTAACCAGTAAAAAATATACCGTAATTCCGCAAAAAGTCTTTATATTTTTGTTAAACCGAGTCATTGTGGGGCAGTTTTTAATGCTGAATACAGTGTTGGTGATGAACGTTTGGGGAAATGCGTAATTATTGAGTTATGACCAACCGGCTCCGTCAAAAGTGGGTTGGGCTTAGAAGCAAGAGGGAAAATGTGAAATTAGAAAATAAATGCAGTAATCTAACCCAATCTGATCATTGTACTCACTTATTGGTTAATTATTACCTAAATACTGGTGTACGGTTTACGCTCGTTACCCTGTGGGGGTATGAGATATTTCTCCTCCATCCTGTGTGAGTGGGTCACTCCGGGGTCACCATTTGTAGAAGTATGAGATGTTGGTTCACACTCAGGATGGGATGGAGAAAGGAAACTCACAATGTGCTCACTGTATACATATTGTATTGGATGTACAATGCAGCTTGTTGCTGGGTAGGTAGCATGGTAATAAGCGTTGAGTAGAGAGAGCTGGGTGGTGAGGGTTGCCAGAGTGAGGGCACGTGGCTTGAGGGACGCCAAGGTCGCTGGCGGGAGCGGCAGCCGCACGGCTGGCGCGGAGGGGGAGGTGTTGCTTGCTGGTGGCACTGGGTAGAAAAAGGAGGCTGGTCACAGCGGTGTCAGGCCTTATAAGGCGGGGGTAGGTGTGGGTAGATAGTTGACCCCGGCTCCGTGGGCGGCGCTGGAGGCGTAGGCTGGGGAATTCGAGAAGGTGCTTGTAGTGGAGGAATCCACTACAACCCACCCTCGGCTTATAGTTTAGGCTCGTTTGTCATGGCTCATTTGGCGGTATATTTGCCTAAAACATTAAGAAATTACTGGTTAGACGTTAGAGAGCCACTTAATATAATACTAATGTATTTGTTTAAGCTGCACAGTAGGTACCATGGGCCTTAGAGCCCAGTGAAACTTGGGGATACGACCCTATGAACTGCAACAACCGGCCGGCAAGGTTTGGCCTTAAATCATCATTTATTACGCCATAATTAAGTATATTAAACACTACCCAAAAGAATAACCATTTCTCTTGGCCATTTGGACTGTAGGCAGTCGGGCAAAAAATTTACACGTATATAAAGGAGACTAGAGGAGCGGCGCTTACCTGCCTGTCAGCTGCAGTCAGTGAGTGGCAAGTTGTCGGTGAAAAATGGGACAAAAATGAGTTAGTCGAGGCTTTATATATGAAGGTTCTTTTGTGACGTCACGAAGCTTCACTGAATCATTTTGATGCTTCATTGAAGCATTTGAAGCTTCGAACTTGAATATAAGTTAAAGTACGTAAAAACGTCAAATTTACGGCCCAATTTCACCTTTGATTAACTTTTAGGGAATAATACAGCGAAAATAGTGTCCCATCACGAAAGAGAGAGAGAAAAATAAAAATAAAATAGAGAACTGCCGAGGATCGAACTCGTGCCTCAATGAGTGGCAGGTAAAACTCTTAACCACTGGACCACAATATACTGCCAGATCTGGGGTCACTAAATTTAAGGGGATAACTTAACTCTAATCTTAATTTCTAAGGGTCGCTGCCACCAGACCCCCTCTGAACAGCATGTAGCTCGTTAGGTAGCGGGCAGAGTGGACTAGGCATTGGGTTAGGTTTTCCATTGACCAGATCGATAAGGGTAAAGAAGGGTGAAACCATAACATGTCTTAATTGATTTATTCCTTATAAAACATACTGGTAAAAAAAACATATACATGAATTGGCCTTCCTCAGAAGAACAACGAAAATGTGGTTACCCAGATGGGCCCCAGACTCTTACATTGATGGCGTGTCATCCACCTACTTATTGCATAACAATCTGTGACCACCTTACCTCGGTCGTTCCTTCTTACAATATCCCTTAACACATCAGACTGCTCCACCTGTGTGGAATATAGCACCGTCGGTTATCATACATAGTAGCACCATCTCAACACACCTGTTACACTCCACACCTGCAAGTATGTGACTCCTTGTGACTTTTAGGTATACACAACGTGCACCTCGTTCGCACACCGCCCTCGGTGGGTAAAGACGAGGGCTTCACCTAGAGACATACCAGCACTATTTCTACGCCTGGTATTATAGGTCGCTCCAAGTGACGACCGCAGAGTTTCTCACGGTCTCCTTATTTGTGACTATTCATTTGGAGTGGTGCGCTGGAAATCCACCGGTTCACAGTGGATTGGCATAGCGGGGAGTAGTCACCACCTGTTGTGACGCTCAAAGGGACAATGGCGGCCGGGCGGCAAGGCACTCCTGAGGTGACGGTAGAACGAGGAAGACTGAGGCCGGTGCCCCGCCGCTCCTCGTCACATAGGTACTCCGTTGTTTCCATTCTCCCGTGTGATTATATCAAGATATATATATATATATATATATATATATATATATATATATATATATATATATATATATATATATATATATATATACAGATTGACCATCAAAAATCCGGCAATCGATAAACCGGAACCTTCAGTTTTCCGGCATGGATTTCGGAGCGCATTTTCAAATATTTCTTTGCTTATTTAATGAAGATATTTGTTTTAGCTCAAAAAATTCATACAAATTACCCGGCCAGAATATAATTTACATTGCTGGAATTCTTACAATTTGATGATCATTTTGAATATAAACATCATAGATTTTGCATTAGACATACAAATTTTAGATATAATGTTTACTCTTGAGTAAATATGTTATCTTTTGTGCAAAATATATGACATTTATATTCAAAATATTCCTGGTCTTACAAGGAATCCAGCAATGTAAATTAAATTATCCTAACTTAAGTGTTTAATTTTCTTTGTTTAAAGGACTGTGCAGGTAGTCATTTTCTGTTAAACTTATACAGCAAATATAACCATCAGTTTTCCGGCATTTTCGAAAATCCGGCACTTCTCAGGTCACGAGGTTGCCGGATTTTTGATAGTAAACCTGTATATATATATATATATATATATATATATATATATATATATATATATATATATAATATATATATAATATATATATATATATATATATATATATATATATATATATATATATATACACATTTCATTTTTAGTCCATATAACACGCGGACTTTGAACATATAATCAACGACCTCACCAGCAAGGAATCGGACCCTCGACCTACTGGGTGTGACTAGGGAACGCTTACCGGCTAGGCCACAAGGACACTAAAAGCAGTTCTAGACTCTGTTATATTTCACACAATGAAAACGTGGATAAGATAAATCTTGATAAAATCACACGTTTCCATTTTCCCGTGTGATTATATATATATATATATATATATATATATATATATATATATATATATATATATATATATACTGTAGCTTAGTAGGTTAGATTAAAGAGGTTGCAGATGACTATAATCTCTGAGACAACTAACTTAATTCAGTTATATGGGAGGTAGAGACTTCTTATTTGTCGTGGGCGAACTTACTATTACTGAGACGGGGGAAGCTGCTGTGAAGTCCTCTATATTAGCCAAAATATTGTATCATATATGCTCTGATCATGTCTGAGGTATAAAAATTCCTGACTCATGTTTACAGTCCGAGGATTATTTCTGAAGTTATAGGGTCATGTCTGATTATTTGGTTCATATCTCTAGCTCTTGAGTTATGTCTGAATCTCAAGAGGTCATGTTGGAATCTCAAGAGGTCATGTCTGAATCTCGAGGGGTCTGGTCTGATTTGCTGTCATCTCAAGCGTTAACGTACACTAAGATCCACAAGTGACAATTTTTTAAGTGTAAACCTGGATTTTAAGATCAGGCTTTTAAAACATCATCCAAATGAGATCAGAACCTTGTGTTAGCCAGGCAGGAGAGAGTAAGCACTGGACATGTTGAGTTTCTTTTAAAATTTACCAAGCGTGAGATGCAACTAGGCTATCAAGGTTAAATTTCCCCTTCTAGTTTGTCAAGATTATATTGTAGTGATATTTCCCAAGCTTGAGGGGGTAAGTATAATGACTCAGGAGGAGGAGCTGGTTGACATGTGTCCACCGCCACCAGTCCACCTGCCTTCACCTCAGCACCCAGATGGGCTGGCGTGTTTTCATCTGCCATTCGAATTCTATTTTCTATAACATATGCCATTAAATACTATTTGTACGACATTACCATTTTGACAATAAAATGATGAAAGAATATGTGTATGTGCTTATCCTCTTAGTGTACATAAAACAACCAGGAGTTTGTCACAGGAAGAGAATATCTTTTATATATATTTTTCCGGTTTGTATTGCCTTCTGAGTCAGTTCTCTTTACCCTTGAACAGCTGACTATCACTAGTCGGTCCTGGTATAGTATATGCACTTGCAAATCATTTTGAGTACTTTTACGAGTACAGTAATTCATTTTCAAGTTTTCCGAATGTAGCGGCTATAATTCTAGTTTAAGGTCTAGGAAGAAATTTCAGTGTCGAAGTCAGGAAATTGGAATCTTCAGCTCCAGATATAGACAAAATATTTTAGGAACTCCTTTCTTGGGCTAGGTTTTAATAATATGGAGCGTTACACTAAGTTCCCATTCCATCGCTTTGATGCCCAGGTAAAGAATAAAATGTGGCATTTCTTGTGTTTGATACCATTAAATATTTTGGGACAAAGATTTGTTTATATCTGATGTCCAGGTTTTATTGCAACTAATGTTTTGATTCGGTAAAATATGATAGAATATTTATGATTTAAATAACATGGTTCCATATTTACATAATCCACAAACATGACTGAACTTTCATATAATAACAAAATACATGCAACATTATGTGATTGCTTGTGGTTAAACCTATAGATTTTGTTTACTGGGGGAACAAGAATCTCACTCATGCAGCCAGGGTGTCGCTTCAGTAGCCGTCAAAACGAACACCTGACATCAGCCACGGTAAGTTCCAACAGTTGTCGACCGCCCCCCACTCTAGTACATACCCCAGGTGTTCTTTACGTCACACTACAGCTTGCTTGGCCAACTCTACGGCTCACACGTTCGTTTGCCCAGCGTGCTATTCTAGAAAATAATTAAAAGACGCAAGATTGGTGTAACTTAAGCCAGGCTCGTCCACTTATGTTGGCGGTGTTGTTCAGTTTCTCTCGGACTGTTGTAGGGGGGATAAGCCCCTAGTTTGGTTGTTATGGTGTTTCCTAGAGAAGTTTGGGGTCTCGAGGATTCACAAAGCATAAATCTGGTGGTTTTTAAGACCCAGAAATTTTGACAATATTTCACAAAAGACATTCTTGGACTTGGTTTTAATAATATTGAATATTACACCGCGAGTTCTCAATGTCTTATACTTTGATGCCAAGGTGGAAAATAAAACTGGAAAATTTGAAGTTTTTTGTATGAACAGCTTCATTGAGCAGAAAGTGAATGATTTGACGGTTCACCAGCGAGTCGGCGGCAAGCGAGCCTCAGGTTCAACCAGCCGCGGTGTTTCGGCTGCACTTGGATCTTCGTGTGTGTGTGTGTGTGTTGCTCGTGTCTGTTGTCGAAACAATGTCTAGTCGCTGAGAAAAAATACAAAAATTGTGTAGACATTTAGTCGTTCGGGAGCTAGTTCTCTACACATGAATGGGTTTCTTAAATGCCTTTCCAAAGCCTGGGAAGGGTAGTCAAGAAACCAATGTATGTGCGGGGAGTTAGCTCTCGAACCTGTTTACAATTCATTGACCCATGTACCATTATTTTTTCAGTGAATGTACAGTCAGCCAAAGATGCACCGACCCCACCCTGGGTCTCGTGCTCACAATTTTACCTGGCATTACTTGGTAAAGCAAAGCTATGTGTGAATGTGATTGTGATTGGTGGATCTGTTTTCCGCTGTACCACTGTCAGGATAATTATTAAACAAACCAAAGGTAGAATTTTTTATAATAATAAACTATTCATTGTTATTTAAGGTTGTGGGAAGTTTCCAAATGTTCGTATATTTGTTTAAATAAGGAGGAAAATTTGATGAGGATCTTGTGTCAGTTGTGGTTGTAGTGGAGTTGCCAATTCATTAATATAATTTTCATTATTTAAGCGGAATCCTACCGTATTCTGGGGTGGAATCTTGCCGTATTTTGAGGCGGAATCCTATTCTCTCCTAGAGCGGAATCCTACCATATTCTGAAGCCAAATCCTACCGTCTCCTTGGGCAGAATCCTACCTTATTTTAGGCGTAATCCTACCCTGTTCAGGGGCGGAATCTTATTGTCTTCTGGGGCGGAATTGTACCGTATTCTGAAGCAAAACCCTTCCTTATTCCGGGGCGGAAAACCGTCTCCTGTGGCAGAATCCTTCCGTATTTTAGGCAGAATCCTACCCTATTCTGGGGCGGAATCCTACCGTATTCTGTGGAGAATTCTTACCATCTTCTGGGGCAGAATCCTGCCCTATTCTGGGATGGAGTTCTACTGTCTTCTTTGGTGGAATCCTACGGTATTCTGTTGCGGAATCTTACCGTCTCCTGGAGCTAAATTCTACCGTATGTTGAGACGGAATACTGCCGTCTCCTTGGGCACAATCCTACTGTATTTTAGGCGGACTTCTACCCTATTCTGAGGCGGAGTCCTACCCTCTCGTGGAGCTGAATCCTACCGTATGCTGAGGCGGAATCCTGCCGTCTCCTAGGGCAGAATTCTACCTTATTTTAGGCGGAATCCTACCCTATTTTGGGGTGGAGTCCTACCGTCTTCTGGGGCAGAATACACACATCGTTCCCAGGGACCTACTAAGGGACGGCAGCGCCTCTAGGTCCCCGTGAAGGGTCGCTGGCGCCCCCAGGGTTCTCTCGGGGACAGCAATCCCTTACTGACTGTTCATTGGTCTACTCTTTTTCCCGCCAAATTACAGCCAATAGGAAAAGAGAACAGTCAGTCAACACAACACCACAACTTATGTTTTGCTGTTCGATATTGTATTGAATTGTAACAGAATTGAATTGAATTGTAACAGTTTATTTAGCCAGAAAAACACAGATACAGAGTGGATAATAATAACAATATTAACATGGCTGAGCCAGTTGAGAACCTGAGCTCTCTTTGAGGCACCTGATATATACTATACATTTATCTCAAGGAAGTATTATGTAACATTTTGTATCATCTGGAATAGTACAATAGCATGGTGGTAATAAGAACATCTCATAATGTTACCACGGTTATCACTTCAATATTTATTTATTTTATTATTTGTTATATTTATTTATATTTTATTTATTATTTTTTTATTTATTATTGTTTCTGTTGCCGTCTTCAGAATGCTATGATACTGGAAATGTGATGGGAAGTGTATTTATTTAACGTGGCATCTCCCAGAGTTCTATAGAGCGCAAAGACTACTGCACCAAGGGACCCAACAGGTGTGGTGTTCCCTGGGCACCTATTGTGTTCCCTCCTGTATAGTATGACTGTATCTGGGGTCCCAGGGGCCCATGCAGGGGCGCTAACGACCCCAGGGGCTATCCCAGGGACAGGAGAACTCCGCAGAACGGCGGCGCCCCCAGGGGCCCTCTTGAGGACAGCATCGCTCCCAGGGGCCCTCTCGAGGACAGCATCGCTCCCAGGGGCCCAACTTTTACTTTTATCCTCTTCGCCACTGATCGGCTTGTTAGCCGCTTGGGTGATCGGTCACGTTTCTTTTCATTTATATTCTTCACCAAAAGATCGGCTCGCTAGCCGGGCGATCGGTCACGTCCCTGTCACGCACTGTTGGCAAATACTGGGCATGCACCGGCTCCTGAATGTACCTGAACCCGCTCCAGTGTTGGTCAAGTCTTCTCCTATAAGAGCTCACACTCGGTGCCGTCACAACACTCTCTGATAGATTGTTCCAAGAGTTCACAACCCTCACTCCGAAAAAGTTTGCCCTCACGGTTGTCTGGACTTGCGGCTTCTTCAACCTTGAGCTGTGACCCCTTGTGGGGCGAGCGTCCGCCAGCTCCAAGTAAGGACACTCAACTGAGTAGTGCCCCTTGAGATGCTTATACACCTCAACTAGGTCCCCCCTTGCCCGTCTGTAGTATAAGCTAGGCAAGTTCAGGCGCTCCAATCTCTCAGGGTAGCTGAGGTGCCGAAGTGCAGGCACCAGTTTGGTGGCCCTCCTTTGAACATTTTCAACCAACTGACAGTCCCTAGCATATCTCGGGGACCAGATGGGGTGACAGTACTCCAGATGGTGAAGCACTTCACTCCTGAAGATCGTCACGAGGGACGGACCGTCTAGATATCTGAACGACCTTCTTATAAGACCCAATAATTTATTTGCCTGATTTACCTTCTTCTCACAATGGCCCGAGAACTTCAGCTCATTGTCAACATACACACCTAGGTCCTTCTCACACACAGTCTCAACTAGTGCATTTTCTTCATCCCGCTGGGACATATGATACGCCTCCTTACCGTTGGTACGCCCCAGGTGCATCCTCTTACACTTCGTGACATTGAATCTCAGCAGCCATTTCTTCGACCATTCCTGGAGCCCACAGAGGTCCTTCTGCAGCTCTTCACAGTCCGCTTGGTTCTTAATTTCCCGAAATAACTTGCCATCATCGGCAAACATTTGTATGGAGGAGTGTACAACGTTAGGCATGTCATTTATGAAACAAACAAACAACAGCAGGCCCAATACACTACCCTGCGGTACCCCACTTGTACCCCAACGAGGGACGACGGCGCCTCTAGGTATATTAATACACCCTGTACCTGGACCCTAGTGGCAGGAATGTGGACTGAGGACGACCATATGTACGGTAATAACACAGTAAATATAGTTTATACCTTTAGAATAACTCAAGAGGCACTAGAGTGTGAAGTAACAAGACGATCTGTGACCAAGAGGAGAGTAAAATACACTTACAGGACTTGACATAGTTTCCCTTACCAAAGTGACTCTCTCTTAAATATTAAATGCTTATGAATTTTATTTAAATAATTGAGTGTACAATTGGTAAATTTTTATTTAGTTTTAACTAGTAATTAGCAAATACAAATTACAACTAAATAAATAAAGAAAAATAGAAATATATACAGAAGTAAAGGAGAAATAACAAAAATATCCAATATTACAAAAAAATAAAACTAAAATTCTATATAAGACGGGAGGTCCATCTTGTAGAAAGATCAGAAAAACCCACAATAAAAACTAATAAAAAAAGATGGGGATCATCCTTCTAGTGACACAAGGGTCATGGAGGGACTCCCCTAACATATAAAGGCCCAAGAAAACATGAAATAGAATAACTTGGCTTGACTGAGACCGGCCTGGTACTGCACCCTCAGAGCTAATGAGTTTAGGGGGACAATACCAAACCTGTGTACAACTTGCAAGATGCAGTTGACTGATTAAATATAATAGTTACCCGGCGTCGTTTTCTGTGATCAAATATAATAGTTACCCCTAAAACCTTCCTCTCATCAATACCTTATTCTTCTTCTTCATCTTCTCATCAAAATCAAAACACTAATCCTTCTTATTCTTCTTCTTCCTCTCATCAAAACCACAAGGAAAGAATGCAAGATAGATGGAAGAAACAAATTTCGAAGTGTGTCTTTTTATTTAGGGAGTGTGGGAATGTTTTAGTTTAGTTTAACAAATTTATTGGCAGAGCTTGTAGTACAGTTTGCCTATTCCGAGCAATTCAGTCAGGTCTTGACACTGAGGGTGGTATCACTTCTCACTGTCACGTAGGACAGAGGTTCACACACAAAGAAATACATCATATTCATTAACAACTATAAATGTATAGAGGTTAGATTCATATGGGTAATGTCACTGTTCACTGCCATGCAGGACAGAGGATCGTACACAAAGAGTTGCATCATATTCATTGACAGTACATATACATATATGTAAACACACACACACACACACATATACATACATATACGTCGGTCAGATTCATGTGGGTAATGTCACTTTTCACTGCCATACAGGACAGAGGTTCGTACACAAAGAATGCATCATATTCATTGACACTATATATAGGTCAGATTCATGTGGGTAACGCCACTGTTCACTGCCACGCAGGACAGAGGTTCGTACACAAAGAATGCATCATATTCATTGACACTATATATAGGTCAGATTCATGTGGGTAACGCCACTGTTCACTGCCACGCAGGACAGAGGTTCGTACACAAAGAATGCATCATATTCATTGACACTATATATAGGTCAGATTCATGTGGGTAACGCCACTGTTCACTGCCACGCAGGACAGAGGTTCGTACACAAAGAAGGAAATACATCACATTCACCAGCAGTATATATAGGTCAGTGGATCACATATATTGGAGTCATATTCTAATTGAAGACTAATCAGTGTGGGCTAGCAGCAAATTTGGGATAAACAGCAAGAATGTTGTAGTGGAATTCTCCCCTACAAACGCTGTTTGTCACTACCTAGCCGACCCCACCTATTCCCCAGTGTATGCCTCGTGACCTAGGTCAACCAGCGCCGCCATACACCACGGAGCGGGGGTCAACTACTAAGCCACGCCT
Organism: Homarus gammarus; assembly: GCA_958450375.1. Classification (NCBI taxonomy): domain Eukaryota; kingdom Metazoa; phylum Arthropoda; class Malacostraca; order Decapoda; family Nephropidae; genus Homarus; species Homarus gammarus. The sequence continues at coordinate 211,216 of CAUDMG010002453.1, read as the reverse complement.
ACCCCCGCTATTTAAGACCTGACCTCGCGGTGATCTGCCTCTCGCTCTCTCTCTCTACCAACAGCCACAGCCAGCAACACCACCTCCTCCGCCTGCCTGGCGGTCCTCTCTCCCGCTGGCGAGCATGGCGCCCTACAAGCTGTCCTCCTGTGAGCATCCTCACCAACCAGCTCTCTCTACATCACGCTTGTAACCACGCTGCCTTCCCAGCACCAAGCTGCATTGTATATTCAATACAACATGTATATAGAGAGCACATTGTGAGTTTCCTTTCTCCATCCCATCCTGAGTGTGAACAAAACAACTCATACCCCACAAATGGTGACTCCCGGAGATTCGCACTCACACAGGATGGAGGAGAAACTGATCACGCTCCCAGTCTTCAAGCAACATGGAAGACTGGCTTATCCACCCAGAAGCAGCTGTAATCGGCTCTACAACTACTGTCTCTACACCGCAGGTTGGACACCCTAGAGCAGCTCTGCTACTCTAAGCAGACACCAGCTCCTCTTCCTGCCCCAAGCACCACGTCCTACCGACCCCAGCACACCCGTCCTGCCTCAGACGCCGACCCCGGCCCAGCAGTTACCCCCGCCGCCCTGACGCGGCCTCTGTTCCTGAGTGCGGACCCACACACCCTTCTTTTCTCCTTCAGGTACTCCCTGCTAATGTCCTGCACCCTGCTGCTGTCGTGGACCCAGCTGCTGTCACGAGCCCTCATCCGCTGCTGCTGACACAGCCCTTGCTACTGACCCAGGCCCACACACACCCCAGCAGGCGCATCTGGCGACTCTGTACCTGCCGTGAGGGAAGCACAACATTCATCGCCTCCACACACACTTATTCTCCCTCTCTACTCCCACAGATATTGTGTATCTAGACAGTTGTCGCCAGCGACCGGCTCATCCACGCCATCGCCGTTGTCTCACATGAGGCACGCACCGCCCGTTCTGCCTCACATGTGCTATGCAACTCTGCAGACAACAAGTCTCCTACACAGCCTGGAGGGAAGGGGAGTACTGTAGTGGAATTCTCCCCTACAAACGCTGTTTGTCGCTACCTAGCCGACCCCACCTATTCCCCAGTGTATGCCTCGTGACCTAGGTCAACCAGCGCCGCCATACACCACGGAGCGGGGGTCAACTACTAAGCCACGCCTACCCCCGCTATTTAAGACCTGACCTCGCGGTGATCTGCCTCTCGCTCTCTCGCTCTCTCTCTACCAACAGCCACAGCCAGCAACACCTCCTCCACCGCCGCTGCCCGGCGGGCCTCGCTCCTCCGCCTGCCTGGCGGTCCTCTCTCCCGCTGGCGAGCATGGCGACCCACAAGCAGTCCGTCTCTGAGCGTCCTCACCAACCAGCTCTCTCTACATCACGCTTGTAACCATGCTGCCTTCCCAGCACCAAGCTGCATTGTACATTCAATACAACATGTATATAGAGAGCACATTGTGAGTTTCCTTTCTCCATCCCATCCTGAGTGTGAACACCAAACAATCTTGAACCCCACAATGTCCTCAAGCACACCTGATTCAATGAAGTAATTACATAGTTCAAGATACAGTAAGTCAGGTGGCCTGAAGTCTTTGACAGTGTCACATTCAATAATATAGTGTTCAAGTGTATAAGGGAAGAACACAAGATAGATGGAAGAAACAAGTGCTGGAGGAAGGCCTTATATAAAGTTATCAAGGCATTATTGCCAAAGTACACACAGTGACAAAATTTACACAATTTAAGATAATTAATAATATCATAGAATATTTTTATAATTGTTAGATCATTTAAAACTAAATTTAATGTAAAAGCTGTTCCTTTTATAGAGGGTGAGAGGGAGCCGTGTGTCATGGCCTCCTCCATGTAAACAAAGCCGAGAAAAATATTGTGAAGAAAATTGGTTTAAATTGGTGTAATATTGTGTTGTGAGGACTCATTAGTGAGAGAGAGAGCCTTATAATAGTTGTGAGGACTCATTAGTGAGAGAGAGAGCCTTATAATAGTGAGGCTTGTGAAGAGAGCCTATATGTGTGAGGACTCATTAGTGAGAGAGAGAGCCTTATAATAGTTGTGAGGACTCATTAGTGAGAGAGAGAGCCTTATAATAGTTGTGAGGACTCATTAGTGAGAGAGAGAGCCTTATAATAGTTGTGAGGACTCATTAGTGAGAGAGAGAGCCTTATAATAGTTGTGAGGACTCATTAGTGAGAGAGAGAGCCTTATAATAGTTGTGAGGACTCATTAGTGAGAGAGAGAGCCTTATAATAGTTGTGAGGACTCATTAGTGAGAGAGAGAGCCTTATAATAGTTGTGGACAAGGTGAGAGACTTGCTGTGGGTGTTGGTCTGCTGGCAGGAGCAACAGGTAGGCACGGCTTATAGCACTGTGTTACCCTCACTTATATATCATATTATTGTATGTCAATAATTATTATTCAATGGTTTTACTGTATCAATTAGACTAACAAATTATAAATATAATATAATATCTCTAAGGTTGTTGTGGCCCCAGGATATACTACACAGTAGAGATAGAACACGTAAAGGAAGATAGAACACGTAAAGGAAGATAGAACACGTAAAGGAAGATAGAACACGTAAAGGAAGATAGAACACGTAAAGGAAGATAGAACATGATATATTAACCAACAGCTCAACGTTTAACAGTTATAATACAGTTTAGGTATAGACTAAAAAATGTTTATCTAACCTAACCCAATTATATGTCCATAAGAGAAGTGGGACATCTTGGAGTATCACAAGGGAGATAATGATTAAGCATTTAACATTCAAGTTATTATGTAATGACTAGTGTAATAATGTCCACAGCCATCCTGTCCACAATCCCATTAAAATCGTAGTAAAATCATAGACAATCTCCGCAGCTAACGGTCAAATACCCTTTGGATACTTGCCCAGCCAGCACAGTCAAATAACACCTTCATAACTTGTACTGAGTAGTGGTGGTGGAGTCCCTTAGTACCAGAGTACTGTGTTTATATTGGATTCATATTATCCACAGTTGTTCTGTGGATGATGTAGTATTAATGGTCAAATTTCACTTGTTACCACCAAATATTTGGAAGTTGAAATTATGCTTGATGGATGTAAAATGTTATATAGATTTGATTCTATTGTTTGAAATTTTTTGGTACAAATTTATAAATTAAAAAGTTTTGATTTTAGGGGAAAATTTGACATTTCCTACGAACATCTCAGACAAGAGTGTACAGTGTATGTAATTAATTTGTATTAGTATATATGTGCACTGTATGTATTAGATATAGAGTATATAATTAATTTAGGAAAACCTAACCTAACCTAATCCAACCTAACCTAACCCATGCGCTATACCAAGATCTGGTTGGTTAACAAACCAGCTACTAAAATATCTCACTTATACAGTACTTAATTTGTGACAGAAATGCCATATAATAAAAGTGTTTTAGAATGATCAAAACTACTGATTGCAACCATAAAATTATCAAAATTCTTTGGGTGGCAACAAATGACATAATATCATATTAACTAATAAATTTGACACAACTTCTTAATTTAGTTATAAGTACCAGTATTTTTTTCGCTCTTCTGTAAATACGAACATAAATCACTTGTAGTTGACAGGTCATGAAGGATGAGGGCAATTATGGGGTAAAACACAGTGAAGAACTGATAGCGTGACACTGAAATGATGTCTCTATGTGCTTTGTATGCAAAGAAATTAACTATTTACTGTAAACAATCTGCCCCAAAATACGACGTGGCAGTCTGTGTTGTTGTCCGCTCTTAAACCAATAAACACTGACTCCGGTAATACTGTACTTAACTTGTCAGTAAATGACAGAGCCTCACATTGGGGGTTTTATTACCATAAATATAAAATTGATTGTCTTTTTTTCTTTTAGGCTTTACTATCCAGATTCATGAGTCTATTATCTCCACAAATCCCTTATTTATTTTTTTGTTTGGTTAAGTAGGATCTTAAACCTATTCTATGCACATTATAAATTATGAGAATTATATTGTTGGAATCAAATCCCATAATATGAGTTTAAATACATTTCCAACTTCTTTTGAGTAATATTGGTTAATGAGTGAAACTTATGTTCATATATTTTATTTTCTCTCCCTAGTTTTGACTTCTTGTTGGCGTTGCTGTTTATCAAATCGTAAATTATCTGCAAGACCCATTGTCAGATTTATAGCCGAGTGGTGGGGCCTGTTCAACGACCAAGAGGGCCAAGATTATTTATTAACGACTCTGCCATATATGACATTATTAGGTGTAATTTCTATAATGAAACCATTTGCATATAAAACCAATTATACAACAGAACACTAACTTTATTTATGACAACTAATGAGTCAGCTCACAACATTTTATGTATACTGTATATGAATTCATAAATTATTAAACTACACACACATATATGTAATGATAGTTTAAGTATATAACATAGACAGGAAAGAATTATATAAACTGAAGTACAGCAACGAACAACTGAATGTAAATTAATTTTTCTCAAATAACCAAGACAATAATGAAAACTGATAATGTTTATGGAAAAATTGACAACAGAGAAATAATGAGAAAATATTCCTTCCATTAATAACGTCTATATACACAGTACTGTACTCATTATGTGATAGTGATAATTAACTCAATACAATTTAATTTTCCTGCTTTTTCCTCCAGGTTCAATTTCTGTGTAAGGTCTGCCCAAAATACAGTCAAGACCAGCTTACTTTTTCTACGGTGAGTCCTTGAATGCCTTTATTGTGTAAGCACGTGACAGTTGAGAAGGAGTGTTCACATATTGCAGTGCTTGTACCAAATGTGAGGGCAGCCGCATAAAGCTTGTGTATGTGAGTTAATCCATTTCAGAAAGGATATGATATCTTGAAATTTTCACCAATGTTTTTGAGAAATGGGCAATAAAATTCTTCAATAAATCACTTAGCAACATGGCATTCACTTACCAGAAGAGACGACTCAGTGTCGACACCTGTGAGTTTAGCCAATGGGACAAGATTTTCCGGAAGTAATAAACAAGTCTTGGATTCTGGCCAACGACTGGACATGACTGTTTGTAGTCTAATATTATGCTCACCAAACTCAGCATTGAGTTCACCAAGGCAGTTATCTAAAATATTTACAGTACAGTTAATGATGTAAATCAGCTTCACTATCAAAACCATGAACATTAGAATGTCTTACAGTTGTTTTAGTCTGTTAAGTATTGGAGCAGTGTTATGCTTTTGCTTTTCCTGATGGTATTCTGTAAGGTCGTGATGATCAAGTTTTGATGAGATATTCTCATTGCCAGTGTTGTTCCAGATGTCTATAACACTTCTGACAAGAGATTCAATAAGGTGAATTCTTGTCATGAAGTCAGTCATGTGATTGTAAAAGCTGATCTGCAGGTCCAAGTGTCGGCAGAAATTCCTTCACATGGTATGCAGTAAACATGAATTTTTGTGCATTTTATCTGTTTCAATAATCCAGTTGCCACACTGCTGCATCACACTCATTTTCCTCACATGTATCAAGTACATCCACCAACTGTTTGTGGTTAGCTATAATTGCTGACACAGTGGCCGGGTGATGCGATCACTGCTTGCTTTCCAATAGTATGCACTACTGTTTAACCAAATGTGGCGAATGGTTAAAATTTAATTAATTTTGCCACCAGTTAATTTTGCCACCAGTTTATTGTGCACCCCATACTTATCCTGTGAGCAGTAGCACAAAAGAATTACAGAGTTGAGGTCACAAGGGGTCTGGATAACTAACCCCAGTGGTCAGCACATTATGACATTGAATGTTACTGTTTTATTTTTGTACATCGAGGGTAACTTATTCACAACTGTCTGAGGACAACAGTGTGAGGCAATATGCCTGGCCACACACTTTGTTATTCGCATTTACATGAGAAGTATTCAAGCATATTGTGTGTTTGGTTCTATAGATGGGAAATGATATAGCAACTGAGTTAAAAAAAGTGGATGCAGTCTTAATATATCGGCTATCTTGCCATTTAGAGATAAAGTGTTGTCCATTTCACACACAGTGTATTTGGACCTGTCCGTAAAAGGTTCTGTCTTCACACAGTCAAGGATGTGGTATTCCAGTTTGTGGTCATTTGTTTGATCACACACTTTGCCTTTAGTTTTTGTCACATCTGCTTGAGGGATATACTGCCAGAGGTACTTATATCCTTATCTTACTTTAGCAGTTACATTTCTTGTAATCTAGTGATCTAGTTCCCTGCTCCATATACATGTTTCACTTGATACTTCTCATCATGGTAAACACTGTATTAACTAATGCCTGTTTGCACTTGTCTGCTTGCATCAAATTCATCAATCTGTTCTTTCCTAGTAACAGTTTTAAGGGTTCTTTTTGACAGACCCAAATTGTGTTCAACAGTGTCTTTGTTAGACGCGAGTTTGGCGAGGGCATCAACTCTGTCATGTTCTTTGAGACCTGTGTGAGAAGGGATCAACAACAGTTTGATCTTGACACCTCCATCAACAAGGTCCACATTTGTGTCTGGCTTCACAGACAAATGCGTGACAACTTAAGTTAAAAGCAAGCAGGATAGAGAGTCAGTGATGACGAGACTGTCGGTGATGGTGATTTAAATAAATTTAATGGCTGAAAGTATGGCAACTCATTCTGTTTGTACAATGGATGCCCAGTTGTTAATTCTAATTCCTTTCTCAGTTACATTTCCATTAGGTTGATCATAACCTAACATCTTCATTTGCACTGAAAAGTGAGATAAGTCTCCTACCATTGGTGTTAGTGATGGGGTCTTTTTCTTCATCATATAGATTACAGCTCCTCCCTGACTTACGACCTCTGACCACCCGGACATTCGACCGCCTCGGTCGTTCAAAAATTTTGTCAAATTACGTATTTTCGAGTCCCAATGTCAGTGATTGCGCTGTGTACTGACAAAATTTTCATTTGTAATTCACTTTAAAATGGCTGGCAAGCTTAAAAGTGAGACTTTTGTGATGCTGAGAAGAAAAAGAGACACCCATTTTAGATTTTCTATGTATTATTTAAGCATTTTTGACTTGGGACCATTTCGACTTACGACCTGGATTTGGGTCCCTAACCCCGTTGTAAGTCGGGGAGGAGCTGTACTGGCTGGTGGTAATGTTGTCTGGTTTACTGTAGCCTCTTCCTTTTGTTTCTCTTCTTTTTGATGTCTTTCCATCCTTTTTCTTCTTCATATTCTTGATGTTCTTCTTGCTTTTTTATTTTCTGCTTCATCTTGTGTTTCTTGCTCTGAGTTATCTTATGGTTCTCCTTGGTCTGTTCCTTCTTGTTCTTGAAGGTTTTCAGGTTCTGGGTGGTCTTTGTTGCCTAATTTCCCTCACAAGAGGAGTACATCCTTGAAGGAGAGGTTCTTGGTGTGCTTCACCTTCACTCTTCCCCCCATTTGGGACCCTCCTGGTCAGAGGATTAGTGAGGACCACCACAGGCGGTGCATTTCTTGTTCTTAATCTTACAGTCATCATGCTGGTGTGCAGAAGACACACATCTGTAGCACACATCTTCTGGGGCCTTGCATTTTTTGGGTGAGTGACTGTACCGCTGACACTTGAAGCATCTGGTCTGTCATGGCACGTAAGATCTCACTCAGACAGTGCCCCATCCCAGTGTGACCGTCTCTGGAAGTTTGTGGAAAAATCCAACTAGAGCCAAGGTGGATTTTTTGTCGGGTCTCTTAATTTCTCTCTGCGCGTCTATTTCTTCTTCTATGAGTTCTTTAATATCATTCTTGTTCATATGTTATACTTTGGCGTGGGAAATAGCTCCCCACACCTTAACGGGGCCGTCATTGATAACATTAAACGTTGCTAAGTTGTTTAGCCTGTCCCCAGTCACCGAAGGTAAGGGAGGCTGAGGACTGTGTGGCACTTCTAAGAAGTCAGCAGTGACTGGGAGGCATAACCCTCTCACATCACCTCCAGTGTGACCAGCCAGGAACTCCTGGTTAAGTAGCCACTTCCTTTTTTATCATGACCCAGTTTGTCTCCAGCAAAGTAAAGGAATACAGATGTAAACCTTCCTTATTTCTCTCTCTGGTGTTATCTCTATCAATACAGTACAGGCACCATCTACTTGTAGAGGTTTTCTATAAGTATATGCTGTTGTTTCTTCTCTAAAACACTGTCTGCTGTACTCGAGACTCCAGTATTGGTGGGACTGTGTTGGCTGATGCATGGCTGTGTGCTCATGATCACATTTGTAAATAACTGACGGTCTTAATTCATATGGAAACAAGACTTTTATCAACAAAGTCATTTCCTAAGTTTTGAATATATTCTATCTCAATATGCTGTAAAAAAATTTGGAGAGTGAAAATGTTTTTATATTCCTGGGAACTGCCATAGAGCGGGTACCCCTACCAATGAGTTGTTCCAATGATCTAGATTGGGAACTTGATCCACCAGGACTGCCTTTGGGTCTGTTGGTATAAACACAAACTGCTCCAATACTTAACAGTGACTGAAACAACTGTAAGACATACTAATGTTCATGGTTTTGATGGTGAAGCTGATTTACATCATCAACTGTACTACAATATTTTAGATAACTGCCTTGGTGAACTCAATGCTGAGTTTGGTGAGCATAATATTAGACTACTTACAGTCATTTCTAGTCGTTGGCCAGAATCCAAGACTTGTTTATTACTTCCGGAAAATCTTGTCCCATGGGCTAAACTCACAGGTGTCGACACTGAGTCGTCTCTTCTGGTAAGTGAATGTCATGTTGCTAAGTGACTTATTGAAGAATTTTATTGCCCAGTTCTCAAAAACATTGGTGAAAATTTCAAGATATCAGTTCCTTTCTGAAATGGATTAACTCACATACACAAGCTTTATGCAGCTGCCCTCACATTTGGTACAAGCACTGCAATATGTGAACACTCCACGTCTGTCACATGCTTACACAATATAGGCATTCAATGACTCAAAGCAGAAAAAGTAAGCTGGTCTTGACTGTATTTTGGGCAGACCTTACACAGAAATTGAACTTGGAGGAAAAAGCAGGAAAATTAAATTGTATTGAGTTAATTATCACTATCACATAATGAGTACAGTACTGTGTATATAGACGTTATTAATGGAAGGAATATTTTCTCATTATTTCTCTGTTGTCAATTTTTTCATAAACATTATCAGTTTTCATTATTGTCTTGGTTATTTGAGAAAAATTAATTTACATTCAGTTGTTCGTTGCTGTACTTCAGTTTATATAATTCTTTCCTGTCTATGTTATATACTTAAACTATCATTACATATATGTGTGTGTAGTTTAATAATTTATGAATTCATATACAGTACAGTATACATAAAATGTTGTGAATTGGGTCATTAGTTGTCATAAATAAAAATAGTGTTCTATGGTATAATTGGTTTTATTTCCAAATGGTTTCATTATAGAAATTACACCTAATAATGTCATATATGGCAGAGTCGTTAATAAATAATCTTGGCCCTCTTGGTCGTTGAACAGGTCCCACCACTCGGCTATAAATCTGACAATGGGTCTTGCAGATAATTTACGATTTGATAAACAGCAACGCCAACAAGAAGTAATAACTAGGGAGAGAAAATAAAATATAAGAACATAAGTTTCACTCAATAACCAATATTACTCAAAAGAAGTTGGAAATGTATTTAAACTCATATTATGGGATTTGATTCCAACAATATAATTCTCATAATTTATAATGTGCTTAGAATAGGTTTAAGATCCTACTTAACCAAACAAAAAATAAATAAGGGATTTGTGGAGATAATAGACTCATGAATCTGGATAGTAAAGCCTAAAAGAAAAAAGATAATCAATTTTATATTTATGGTAATAAAACCCCCAATGTGAGGCTCTGTCATTTATTGACAAGTTAAGTACAGTATTACCTGAGTCAGTGTTTATTGGTTTAGAGCGGACAACAACACGGGCTGCCACGTCATATTTTTTGGTAGATTGTTTACTGTAAATAGTTAATTTCTGTGTGTCAAAGAACGTGGAGACATCGTTTTAGTGTCACATTATCAGTTCTTCACCGTGTTTTACCCCGTACTCTCCGTCATCTTTCATGCCCTGCCCATTACAGGTGATTTATGTTCATAGAGAAGAGATAAAAAAATACTGGTATTTATAATTGAAATAAAAAGTCGTGTTAATTTTTATTAGTTAATATGATGTTATGTCATTTGTTGCCACCCAAAATTTTTTGATAATTTTATGGTTGCAATCAGTAGTTTTGATCATTCTAAAACACTTTTCTTCTATGGCATTTCTGTCACAAATTAAGTTCTGTATAAGTGAGATATTTTACATTTTAGTAGCTGGTTTGTTAACCAATCAGATCTTGGTATAGTCCATCTGTTAGGTTAGTATGGTTTAGATTAGGTTATATATTCTATACTGGTGCAATCAATGCAGTATACTTATATACTAATGCCAATTGATTACATACACTGTACACTCTTGTCCTAGATGTTCGTAGGAAATGTCAAATTTTCCCCTAAAATCAAAACTTTTTAATTTATAAATTTATACCAAAAAATTTCAAACAATAGAATCTAATCTATATAACATTTTACATCCATCAAGCATAATTTCAACTTCCAAATGTTTGGTGGTAACAAGTGAAATTTTACCATTAATACTACATCATCCACAGAACAACTGTGGATAATATGAATCAAATATAAACACAGTACTCTGGTACTAAGGGACTCCACCACCACTACCCAGTACAAGTTATGAAGGTGTTATTTGACTGTGCTGGCTGGGCAAGTATCCAAAGGGTATTTGACCATTAGCTGCGGAGATTGTCTATGATTTTACTACGATTTTAATGGGATTGTGGACAGGATGGCTGTGGACATTATTACACTAGTCATTACATAATAACTTAAATGTTAAATGCTTAATCATTATCTCCCTTAATTATCTTGATACTCCAAGATGTCCCACTTCTCTTATGGACATATAATGATGTAGGTTGAATTGGGTTAGGTTAGATAAACATTTTTTAGTCTATACCTAAACTGTATCATAACTGTTAGACGTTGAGCTGTGGGTTAATAGATTTATAATTTAATCATGTTCTATCTTCCTTTACGTGTTCCTATCTCTACTTGGTCTATTGTGTTACAATAGTTTAAAGTTATCAATAAAATAATATGTAGTATATCCTGGGGCCACAAGAACCTTAGAACCTTCAAGATATTATATTATATTTATAATTTGTTAGTCAAATTGAAACAGATTGATACAGTAAAACCATTCATAATTATATTGAATAATAATTATTCACATACAATGATGTGATATATAAGTGAGGGTAACATAGTGCTATAAGCCGTGCCTACCTGTTGCTCCTGCCAGCAGACCAACACACACAGCAAGTCTCTCACCTTGTCCACAACTATTATAAGGCTCTCTCTCTCACTAATGAGTCCTCACAACTATTATAAGGCTCTCTCTCTCACTAATGAGTCCTCACAATACAAACCAATTTTCTTCACAATATTTTTCGATGTTGTCTTTACATGGAGGAGGGTATGGCACACCACACCCTTCTTCCCAACCACACACTCTTCCTCCTAACCACTCCCTCTTCCTCCCATCCACACTCTCTTCCTCCCATCCACAAACACTACCTTCCATCCACACACCCAAAAGGTTGGGTGGATGGGAAGGGAGTTGGGATGGGTAGGTATGTGAGTTGGGTTGGAGGGGAGGTGGTGTAGGAGGAGGGTTGGGTGGGAGGGAGGGAGGGAGGGTGGGGTGTTTGGGAGGGAGGGTTGGGTTGGTGGGTGGGGTGTTTGGGAGGGTGAGTGTATGGATGGGAGTGAGGGTGTGTGTGTGGGGGAGGTCCTCCCATACACACACCCTCACTCCCATCCATACACTCACCCTCTCTCACACACCCAACCTCCCACCTTTAATGTGTGTGGATGGAACTAAGGTTTTCTCTTTTCTTTCAGATTGTGCGCCTCTGAGGTGAACGTGTGGCTGGTCGAGAACTCCTCCAAACAGGTAAAGTACTTATGACAATATATAATGTCTATATGCAAGTATTTATGAATGTTGTTTTAAATTTCTTGTATTCCAGGTTTGGCTGACTGTGGACCTACAAGGTTCTTCCTGGAGGTAATAAAGGTAAAGTTTTTCAAGTTATAGTTGATAGCACTAAAAGCACCGTAGTTAGACGTAGAATACACAGTAGTAACTCCGCCTTGTTCAGTCGAACATGCCGGTCCCAAGCCCGGATAAAGGAGGAGGGCTACTGCAGTGTTGTATCTACCATCGCCACCTAACAAACTTACATTATGAATTTTTCTGAAAAAGGTAATATCTTCTGTCTGGAACAGAGAAAAAAATTACTTATGTACTGTACATTGTGTACTATGTTTTTATATCTTTGTAGATAGGTAATACAAAATAAAGAATTGAATATACAGTATATTTTTTATTTTCATATGTACAGTATACACTACACATTTATTGCAATATACAATAACAGTCCAGAAGTTGATAGAGAAATACAAAATATCCTTGGTCATATAGCCTGGTTTTATACCTGCACTGTCTAGGTACAGTATATATCAATTTACTGGCCATTCCTGCAGTCTTGTGTTCTCTTAAACCTACATTACCAAATATTAGCACAGAAGAAAATGAGAGAAAACTTGTAATGATTGGCAACATCACTAGATATCTTTCTCCTGTGTCCCTAGAAATCACATTACAGTACCACTACCATTATTATTTCTCGGCAGATACATCAGTGATGGTGAGGCCGTCACATTACCAGCTATTGTGGATTTCTCAATTCAACCTTTATATTGCAGACTCCACATAAGGTGAGTTTATTTCACTAGACCTTAAGGTTTTATAAACTATCTTTTGTCAGGTTTTGGTCGTACTCAAAATTTAGCTTTAGATAATAATGGAAGTCTTGGACTTCGTGAATAATTTTGGCCAGGCACAGTACAGATATATTTCTAAATTTATCCAAGTGACCAAGTCTTTAGGGGGGGGGGGGGGGGGTTCAGAAGTTGTTTATTACAATTTTATACGATTTTTTCTTCTATCTTTTCAGGTAAAACACTTCCATTCAGCAATTGTGTGCAGTGTCCAGATTGTCAACATTTAGTAAGTAAAATTCTTACTGTACTTTACTTTCATTTACTGTATATATACAATACTTTCAAATTAATAGTATGTATGTAATCAAAAATGTTCTTTACGGTCATGGCCGATGAATTTCAAAATGAACACAACGCCCTTTCTCTCGGTAAGGTTGTCAAAATCCTTTGTCGGATGCGTCGGTAACTTAAATGCATTATTTGTGCCATCTGTGGGTATCTAGTAGTTTTGATTACATGTACCCAATAGGGCATCACATGGGCATTAGTTTGTAACAGTTATATAATGAATGGCACTTTGATGTCAATTGGTGATAATTATACATAATTAATGTATATATCATGTTCTAAGTTACCTAGAAGCCATCATGTGGGTGTATCCAAGTTGATCACTGTAGTTGATGTTTCAGGTATAGTTTACAGTTCTACTGAACTTGTGGTTTTAGATCATTATCATTCAACTTCGGAATATGAAACGTAAAGTTTATTCAATATTTATTTATTTTATTATACAGACATTGTAGGAGTGCAAACCATTACAAACACCTCCCAGTGCAAGTTCCTCTACCAGTGCAAGTGCCTCTACCACTACAAATATGCCTCTATTACTACAAATATGCCTCCCCCGGTACAAACGCCTCCCCCGGTACACACGCCGCCCCCGGTACAAACGCCGCCCCCGGTACAAACTCCGCCCCTGGTACAAACGCCTCCCCCAGTACAGACGCCATCCCTCAAGCCACCAGAGCCCTCCCCACACTGAACAACAATTACATGTTACACTTTTACAAACCACTAAGAGAAATGAATCCGTGCGAGATATTCAAACCTCTCACAATCCATTTGATTGATGTCCGTGTATCTCGTTGTACACCTTGCTGATACTTCACCTGTGGACGAAAAATATATTATAAAATGGAAATTTTTTTGCAACCACAACAAAACTGACTACCATGATAGTTAATAATGCTACTGTACATAATGTATCTTGCTATTTTTACTGCTTTGTGTGGCTTTAATTGAGGTTCACTCCTACAGTCTTGAATGCATTAGTACTGTACTTTAAATATCTTCTCAAGTTTGCTAAATTATAACAAAAATATTTCGGTAATACTTAACTTTTACATTACAGTACACTATTCTTACAGTAGTGTACAGAACACCAATTCTGTTCTTTCTTAGTAAGGTGGTAGTCATCAAGGTGTGGGATGCTGGACAGTAGTGGTCACCTTGTTGTGTCTGGTCCATCTATCTTGTACACCAACCACCTGCAACATGATTATTTGTTTTTAGATACTCTACCTCTGAATTAATTAAGCTATTTTATATCACTACCAATACACAACATTGAGGTTAACTTGTACTGTATGTTCTTAAATGCACTATTTTAAGTAATATATTAAGTTTTGCTAAATTCTGTGGAAATGGTTTCGGTAATACTTAACTTTCACATTACACTATTCTTACACTAGTGTACAGAACACCAATTCCGTTCTTTCTTAGTAAGGTTGGTAGTCATCAAGGTGTGGGATGCTAGACAGTCGTGGTCACCTTGTTGTGTCTGGTCCATCTATCTTGTACACCAACCACCTGCAACATGATTATTTGTTTTTAGATACTCTACCTCTGAATTAATTAAGCTATTTTATATCACTACCAATACACAATATTGAGGTTTACTTGTACTGTATGTTCTTAAATGCACTATTTTAAGTAATGTATCAAGTTTTGCTAAATTATATAAAAACGGTTTCAGTAATACTTAACTTTCACATTACAGTACACTATACTTACAGTAGTGTACAGAACACCAATTCTGTTCTTTCTTAGTAAGGTTGGTAGTCATCAAGGTGTGGGATGCTAGACAGTCGTGGTCACCTTGTTGTGTCTGGTCCATCATTCTTGTACACCAACCACCTGCAACATGATTTGGATTTAGATCAATCTTAATTAACCTTAAGGTATTCCTACCAATACACAACATTTACTCCAGAATTTCTTGGAATCTAAACTTGCATTCTTATATATATGTGATATATCCACACTCAAACACCCTCCTATATCACCTTACACAGGAGCATTGTCCTTCCTCCTCACTTTTGGCTGCAGCAGTCTTCTCATAGGCATCATCCTCCACATGCCTTCATAGTACACGCTATTTTTTTGCATCACATTTTTAACATGCACTCCATTCACCATTGCTTGAGCACACCACCATCCATGCACGAGCGCCCCCCACTCCCACTGTACGAGCGCCCCCACCCCCACTGTACGAGCGCCCCCAGCCCCACTGTACGAGCGCCCCCAGCCCCACTGTACGAGGGCCCCCACTGTACGAGCGCCCCCAGCCCCACTGTACGAGCGCCCCCAGCCCCACTGTACGAGCGCCCCTCCACCGCCCAATGATCCTCCTTTCCAACCCTTCACACAAAGCAAGTCCCTCCTCTAGAGTCTTACTTCCAGTAGTTTTTAGGGGATGGCCATACTAAGATACAGAAGTAACTTACCTGAGGAGGCTGAAATAACATGCTGGGTGTTGCATCTTGCTCAAGGTGTCGGTCACTTCCTCTACACTGGCATTCACGTACGTCAGCTGTCACCTGCAACATGTTTCAAGTTGTAATTTATGTACAATGAAGATTAAACATACAATTTCCATCTACCACCAGACTACATGTACTTGTACTGTCCCCAATTGTTTACTTAAATACCTTATCTACAAAAGATCTTATTTTAAGTTGCATTAGTGTTTTAGTTTTCTTAATTCCTCAACTAACATTTACCACAACAATAGTATTGCCAATCATAAGCCTTCATCACCAATTCTGCTACACTACTAAATCTCTCCACACTGCTTCATAGACAACACACTTACCGAATCCTCCCTCCCTTCCTCCCACCCCTCAAGCCCCCTTAGGTGTTCCCCTTGACAACTTGGTCACATTTAGCTTGAATGAAAACTTTACCAACACACCCAACTTATAGTATACACCTGCTCACCCCATATGCCAATACACAAGCCATATAGTCCCCATACCCTGATTACAACAAGCCACACAATGTTTAATGATTTCACAAGTCCCACAAGCTTCCCTTGCCTAAATAAAACTCATTAAGTTGACTTTACCTGTTCTGGCATTTTAAGTTATTTCTCCTTAGGTTCAGTTTGATGTTACTTCTGGCCAGCTTAACCTGAGGAGAAAGTCAGTACAGTACACGATTAGATTTTGAAAAGGATGCTGCAAAGTACGCAAGCTATTGATCTTTAATAATTTAAACAAGTGAAATATTTTTCTAGCTTAACTTTCTGAATTCATGATTAGTTAACTTGTGGCAAATTTTAAGTTGCGTTCTTTAATATATTTGTTATCCAATATATAAACCTATATAATAGGTAACTTAATGTTAATTTGGGTCAGTCTAGATAAGTTACATTTAATCTATGTTAGGCTGATTAGGTTAGTTAATTTGGTAGTTAAAACCCACCTACTGACAACCAGCTTTACTTACTATTAATCACTTTACTACTACTAATGCTCACTAATACTGTAACTAATTGGCATTTAGTCCTGTACATTTTTATAGCACTTTATTAAGCTTTCCCAAATCTCTATAGCTATTCCTTAATTTAACTCCCAGCTTAGTCTATCTAGACAGTCCACACAGCTCTCCAGAGCCCGTTGTAAAATTGCAGTTTCGTCCAATATGCCCTCGTAGTTTAGAAATTAGTTTATCCTGTGTATTTTGGGTCGATTCAATGGAATTTGACCTTTATTTCCAAGGGATAGCACCTCTTTAGAATTATATCCGCCCCCCCCCCCCCCCCCGCCCAAAAGCATGGAAATCTTTAAAGCTCCTTTCTCACATTCTTTGCTCCCTGGTTGAAATGGTGTTAGAAATACTCCAATAAGGAGATCTAAAGGCTGGGGATGGTTAAAAGTCAGGCGTGTACTGGCCGAAACTGCAATATACCGAGCCCTCCAACACACACAGTCCTCCAGAGCCCTCCAACACACACACACAGTCTGCCAGAGCCCTCCAACACACACACACAGTCTGCCAGAGCCCTCCAACACACACACACAGTCTGCCAGAGCCCTCCAACACACACACACACAGTCCGCCAGAGCCGCCTTCCCACCCACCCACCCACACAGTCCTCCAGAGCCGCCTTCCCCCCCCCACACACACACAGTCCTCCAGAGCCTTCCAACCCCCCCCACACACACACACCCACACACACAGTCTGCCAGAGCCCTCCAACACACACACACAGTCTGCCAGAGCCTTCCAACACACACACACACAGTCTGCCAGAGCCCTCCAACACACACACACAGTCGTCCAGAGCTCTCCAACACACACACACACACACACAGTCGTCCAGAGCTCCCCAATACACACACAGTCCTCTAGAACCCTCAAAAAAAAAAACACACACACACAGTCCTCCAACACACACACACACACACCCACAGTCCTCCAACACACACACACACACACACCCACAGTCCTCCAACACACACACACAGTTTTCCAGAGCCCTCCACACACACACAGTTTTCCAGAGCCCTCCAACACACACACAGTCCTCCAACGCACACACACAGTCCTCCAACGCACACACACAGTCCTCCAACGCACACACACAGTCCTCCAACACACACAGTCAGCCAGGTCCCACACACACACCCTCCACTGCCCAGTGTAGGAGCACAGTGTTGAGTGGTTTATGGGCTGACCATAATAGCTAAGACAATATACAAGTAACTTAACTGATGAGGCTGAAGTAACATGCTGGGTGTTAAATGTTGCTCAAGGTTGTCACTTCACCAGTGGCCTTCACGTACACCAGCTGTTACCTGCAACATGTTTAAGTTGTAATTTATGTAGAATGAAAATCAGACTTGCAAGTTCCCTCTACCACTAGATCACGTGTACTTAAACTGTCCCCAACTGTTTACATAAATCATTACCTCCACATTAGTTTACTCAAATTACGTCTCACCAACACCAATACAGTACCGCTACACTATACTGTACTACGCATTTCGACAAGGCTTCATACACTATAGTTTTGGCGCTTTTTGGTTGTTGATCAATGTGTTTTTCCGATTGTAAAATCCATGGTTGTCCATTTTTAAAAAATTACCAGGAACCTTAATGTTACTGAATTTAATATATACTGTATTCTGAAACACCTCGACCTTCTGAAACGTCTCG
The DNA here is from genome assembly GCA_958450375.1 of Homarus gammarus. Classification (NCBI taxonomy): domain Eukaryota; kingdom Metazoa; phylum Arthropoda; class Malacostraca; order Decapoda; family Nephropidae; genus Homarus; species Homarus gammarus. The sequence continues at coordinate 192,804 of CAUDMG010002453.1, read as the reverse complement.
CCCTCCGCCGGCTCCCTACCTCACCTCACCAAGCTTCCTGCCTTACCTCACCTCGCCCGGCTCCCTACCCTGCCTCGCCCGGCTCCCTGCCCCACCTCACCTAAACTCGCCCGGCTCCCTGCCCCACCACCTAAACTCGCCCGGCTCCCTGCCCCACCTCACCTAAACTCGCCCGGCTCCCTGCCCCACCTCACCTAAACTCGCCCGGCTCCCTGCCCCACCTCACCTAAACTCGCCCGGCTCCCTGCCCCACCTCACCTAAACTCGCCCGGCTCCCTGCCCCACCTCACCTAAACTCGCCCGGCTCCCTGCCCCACCTCACCTAAACTCGCCCGGCTCCCTGCCCCACCTCACCTAAACTCGCCCGGCTCCCTGCCCCACCTCACCTAAACTCGCCCGGCTCCCTGCCCCACCACCTAAACTCGCCCGGCTCCCTGCCCCACCACCTAAACTCGCCCGGCTCCCTGCCCCACCTCACCTCGCCTTGCCCGGCTCCCTGCCCCACCTCACCTCGCCTTGCCCGGCTCCCTGCCCCACCTCACCTCGCCCGGCTCCCTGCCCCACCTCACCTCGCCTTGCCCGGCTCCCTGCCCCACCTCACCTCGCCTGGCTCCCTGCCCCACCTCACCTCGCCTTGCCCGGCTCCCTGCCCCACCTCACCTCGCCCGGCTCCCTGCCCCACCTCACCTCGCCTTGCCCGGCTCCCTGCCCCACCTCACCTCGCCTTGCCCGGCTCCCTGCCCCACCTCACCTCGCCTTGCCCGGCTCCCTGCCCCACCTCACCTCGCCTTGCCCGGCTCCCTGCCCCACCTCACCTCGCCTTGCCCGGCTCCCTGCCCAGATAGATAGCTCCCTCCCTCCCTCGCCTCACCCCGCCCGGCTGGCTGGCTCCCTCCCTCCCTCCCTCGCCTCACCCCGCCCGGCTGGCTGGCTCCCTCCCTCCCTCCCTCGCCTCACCCCGCCCGGCTGGCTCCCTCCCTCCCTCCCTCGCCTCACCCCGCCCGGCTGGCTCCCTCCCTCCCTCCCTCGCCTCACCCCGCCCGGCTGGCTCCCTCCCTCCCTCCCTCCCTCGCCTCACCCCGCCCGGCTGGCTCCCTCCCTCCCTCCCTCCCTCGCCTCACCCCGCCCGGCTGGCTCCCTCCCTCCCTCCCTCGCCTCACCCCGCCCGGCTGGCTCCCTCCCTCCCTCGCCTCACCCCGCCCGGCTGGCTCCCTCCCTCCCTCGCCTCACCCCGCCCGGCTGGCTCCCTCCCTCGCCTCACCCCGCCCGGCTGGCTCCCTCCCTCCCCTCACCCCGCCCGGCTGGCTCCCTCCCTCCCTCGCCTCACCCCGCCCGGCTGGCTCCCTCCCTCCCTCGCCTCACCCCGCCCGGCTGGCTCCCTCCCTCCCTCGCCTCACCCCGCCCGGCTAGAACCCTTAATAAATTGTTTCAACTCCCAGAAATCGTAGCTAAAGAGTAAGCAAAGAACTAGCCAGTAAAAAATACATCTTAATTCCGCCAAAAATACTTCTATTTGTGTTAAATCTAGTGAATGCGGCGCAGTTTTCAATGGTGAATACAGTGGTGGTGATGAACTGCGCAGTTGTTGAGTTATGACCACCCGGCTCCCCAAGGAGTGTGTTGGGCTTCGAAGCAAGAAATAAAACGGTAATCTAACCCAATCTGGTCATTGTACTCACTTACTGGTGAATTATTACCTAAATACTGATGAACGGTTTACGCTCGTTACTCACTACCGGCTCATAGTTTAGGCTCGTTTGTCATGACTCATTTGGCGGTATATTTGACTAAAACATTAAGAAATTACTGGTTAGACGTTAGAGAGCCACTTAATATAATACTAATGTATTTGTTTAAGCTGCACAGTAGGTACCATGGGCCTTAGAGCCCAGTGAAACTTGGGGATACGACCCTATGAACTGCAACAACCGGCCGTCAAGGTTTGGCCTTAAATCATCATTTATTACGCCATAATTAAGTATATTAAACACTACCCAAAAGAATAACCATTTCTCTTGGCCATTTGGACTGTAGGCAGTCGGGCAAAAAATTTACACGTATATAAAGGAGACTAGAGGAGCGGCGCTTACCTGCCTGTCAGCTGCAGTCAGTGAGTGGCGAGTGGTCGGCGAGGGAAGAGACGAAGGCGAGTTAGTCGAGGCCTTATATGTCAAGGTTCACAGTGACGTCACCAAGCTTCATTGTATCAATTTTTTGCTTCATTGAAGCATTTGAAGCTTCGAACTTGTATATACGTTAAAATACGTAAAAACGTCAAATTTGTGGCCCGATTTAACTTTTCATTAACTTTAAGGGAATAATACAACGAAAACAGTGTCCCAGAAGGAAAAGAAAAGCAAAAACAAAGCAAAACGGCTCTGTGAGCGGCAGTTTTTGGAGTAACTATTATATTTAATCACAGAAAACGGAGCAGATATTTAATCATAGAAAACGGAGCAGGAGTAACTATTATATTTAATCACAAAACGGAGGGGTAACTATTATATTTAATCACAAAATGGAGGGGTAACTATTATATTTAATCACAAAATGGAGGGGTAACTATTATATTTAATCACACAAAACGGAGCAGGGGTAACTATTATATTTAATCAGTGTTCAGTCGCAGCCAATATATTAAATATTGACCTCATAGATAATTTTTCTATTCAACTTGTTTATATGTTGAGAGTCTCGGTCTGTCCTTCACTGCCGCCAACAGTAGTGAAGTAGTTGGGTTGGTGTGAGATGAACCATTAGCTCAGAGGTTAAGAGTACTGCTTACTGTTCATGGTGGTCATATACTCCTATTGGTATTATTTCTGGTTATGTGTGTATTCTTAGCCCTTATCAGCCGCTTTAACAAGAGTTTTATTGTGTATATAATGTGCTTTATTTATTAACAGCTTTTAGGAGAATTACAATATTGAAAACGATCGTATTTTTATTATTATTAACAATGTCATTATTTTATGCTGTCAGTCCATTAATTTACACATGACGTCTCAATAAGGTTAAACAGGGACAATTTCAACAGTTTATTGATCTTTATTGGGAATTCATCACAGGTTCAGGAAAAATACATCATGGATACTAGAGTTGAGCACTTGGAGGCTTTATTAATACACTACACCATAAAACAAGAGAAACAATATTTGTAATACAATAAAGTACACATTAGGGTGTGAACTACACATACAAGATTATTATATAGTACATAATGTAATAGACCTGAGATGTCTGGGGTCAGGTTGGATGAGGGTGATTAATCTAAAGTTTATTCACTGAAATTTTAATATATAGAAAAACTTTTTCTTTTAACAAAAAACGAAGCTACTGTAGTATGTGGTCTACAGAGCTGGAGCTACTGTAGTATGTGGTCTACAGAGCTGGAGCTACTGTAGTATGTGGTCTACAGAGCTGGAGCTACTGTAGTATGTGGTCTACAGAGCTGGAGCTACTGTAGTATGTGGTCTACAGAGCTGGAGCTACTGTAGTGTGTGGTCTACAGAGCTGGAACTACTGTGGTCTACAGAGCTGGAGCTACTGTAGTTTGTGGTCTACAGAGCTGGAGCTACTGTAGTATGTGGTCTACAGAGCTGGAGCTACTGTAGTATGTGGTCTACAGAGCTGGTGCTACTGTAGTATGTGGTCTACAGAGCTGGAGCTACTGTAGTATGTGGTCTACAGAGCTGGTGCTACTGTAGTATGTGGTCTACAGAGCTGGTGCTACTGTAGTTTGTGGTCTACAGAGCTGGAGCTACTGTAGTATGTGGTCTACAGAGCTGGAGCTACTGTAGTATGTGGTCTACAGAGCTGGAGCTACTGTAGTATGTGGTCTACAGAGCTGGAGCTACTGTAGTATGTGGTCTACAGAGCTGGAGCTACTGTGGTCTACAGAGCTGGAGCTACTGTGGTCTACAGAGCTGGAGCTACTGTAGCCTCCTGTCACATTGGTGGTGCTGGTGATGTAGCCTCTCGTCATCTGGTGGTGGTGCCTCAGTCATCTGGTGGTGGTGGTGGTGGTGCCTCAGTCGTAGGGTGGTGGTGGTGCCTCAGTCGTAGGGTGGTGGTGGTGCCTCAGTCATCTGGTGGTGGTGGTGGTGATGCCTCAGTCGTAGGGTGGTGGTGGTGGTGCCTCAGTCATCTGGTGGTGGTGGTGGTGATGATGCCTCAGTCGTAGGGTGGTGGTAGTGCATTCAGTCATCTGGTGGTGGTGGTGGTGCCTCAGTCATCTGGTGGTGGTGGTGGTGCCTCAGTCATCTGGTGGTGGTGGTGGTGCCTCAGTCATCTGGTGGTGGTGGTGCCTCAGTCATCTGGTGGTGGTTGGTGCCTCAGTCATCTGGTGGTGGTGGTGCCTCAGTCATCTGGTGGTGGTGGTGCCTCAGTCATCTGGGTGGTGGTGGTGGTGCCTCAGTCATCTGGTGGTGGTGGTGGTGGTGCCTCAGTCATCTGGTGGTGGTGGTGGTGCCTCAGTCATCTGGTGGTGGTGGTGGTGATGATGCCTCAGTCGTAGGGTGGTGGTGGTGCCTCAGTCATCTGGTGGTGGTGGTGGTGATGATGCCTCAGTCGTAGGGTGGTGGTGGTGCCTCAGTCATATGGTGGTGGTGGTGGTGATGATGCCTCAGTCGTAGGGTGGTGGTGGTGCCTCAGTCATCTGGTGGTGGTAGTGCCTCAGTCATCTGGTGGTGGTGGTGCCTCAGTCATCTGGTGGTGGTGGTGGTGATGATGCCTCAGTCGTAGGGTGGTGGTGGTGCCTCAGTCATCTGGTGGTGGTGGTGGTGCCTCAGTCATCTGGTGGTGGTGGTGGTGATGATGCCTCAGTCGTAGGGTGGTGGTGGTGCCTCAGTCATCTGGTGGTGGTGGTGGTGCCTCAGTCATCTGGTGGTGGTGGTGGTGCCTCAGTCATCTGGTGGTGGTGGTGGTGCCTCAGTCATCTGGTGGTGGTGGTGGTGCCTCAGTCATCTGGTGGTGGTGTTGCCTCAGTCATCTGGTGGTGGTGGTGCCTCAGTCATCTGGTGGTGGTGGTGATGATGCCTCAGTCATCTGGTGGTGGTGGTGGTGCCTCAGTCATCTGGTGGTGGTGGTGCCTCAGTCATCTGGTGGTGGTGGTGCCTCAGTCATCTGGTGGTGGTGGTGCCTCAGTCATCTGGTGGTGGTGGTGCCTCAGTCATCTGGTGGTGGTGGTGCCTCAGTTATCTGGTGGTGGTAGTGCCTCAGTCATCTGGTGGTGGTGCCTCAGTCATCTGGTGGTGGTGGTGGTAGTGCCTCAGTCATCTGGTGGTGGTGGTGCCTCAGTCATCTGGTGGTGGTGGTGATGATGCCTCAGTCATCTGGTGGTGGTGCCTCAGTCATCTGGTGGTGGTGGTGGTGGTGCCTCAGTCATCTGGTGGTGGTGGTGGTAGTGCTTCAGTCATCTGGTGGTGGTGGTGGTGGTGCCTCAGTCATCTGGTGGTGGAGGTGGTGGTGCCTCAGTCATCTGGTAGTGGTGGTGGTGGTGCCTCAGTCATCTGGTAGTGGTTGGTGCCTCAGTCATCTGGTGGTGGTGGTGGTGCCTCAGTCATCTGGTGGTGGTGCCTCAGTCATCTGGTGGTGGTGGTGGTGGTGGTGCCTCAGTCATCTGGTGGTGGTGCCTCAGTCATCTGGTGGTGGTGGTGCCTCAGTCATCTGGTGGTGGTGCCTCAGTCATCTGGTGGTGGTGGTGGTTGGTGCCTCAGTCATCTGGTGGTGGTGCCTCAGTCATCTGGTGGTGGTGGTGGTGGTGCCTCAGTCATCTGGTGGTGGTGCCTCAGTCATCTGGTGGTGGTGCCTCAGTCATCTGGTGGTGGTGGTGCCTCAGTCATCTGGTGGTGGTGGTGGTGGTGCCTCAGTCATCTGGTAGTTGTTGGTGCCTCAGTCATCTGGTGGTGGTGCCTCAGTCATCTGGTGGTGGTGGTTGGTGCCTCAGTCATCTGGTGGTGGTGGTGGTGCCTCAGTCATCTGGTGGTGGTAGTGGTTGGTGCCTCAGTCATCTGGCGATAGTTGTGGAGGTGGTTGGTGCTTCAGTCATCTGGCGATAGTTGTGGTGGTGTAGGAGAGGGTCCGAGGTGAGGGAGGGGGTGTAGGAGAGGGTCCGAGGTGAGGGAGGGGGTGTAGGAGAGGGTCCGAGGTGAGGGAGGGGGTGTAGGAGAGGGTCCGAGGTGAGGGAGGGGGTGTAGGAGAGGGTCCGAGGTGAGGGAGGGGGTGTAGGAGAGGCTCCGAGGTGAGGGAGGGGGTGTAGGAGAGGGTCCGAGGTGAGGGAGGAGGTGTAGGAGAGGGTCCGAGGTGAGGGAGGGGGTGTAGGAGAGGGTCGGAGGTGAGGGAGGAGGTGTAGGAGAGGGTCCGAGGTGAGGGAGGAGGTGTAGGAGAGGGTCCGAGGTGAGGGAGGGGGTGTAGGAGAGGGTCCGAGGTGAGGGAGGGGGTGTAGGAGAGGGTCCGAGGTGAGGGAGGGGGTGTAGGAGAGGGTCCGAGGGGCGGGAGGGGGTCCGAGGTGAGGGAGGGGGTGTAGGAGAGGGTCCGAGGTGAGGGAGGGGGTGTAGGAGAGGGTCCGAGGTGAGGGAGGGGGTGTAGGAGAGGGTCCGAGGTGAGGGAGGGGGTGTAGGAGAGGGTCCGAGGTGAGGGAGGGGTGTAGGAGAGGGTCCGAGGTGAGGGAGGAGGTGTAGGAGAGGGTCGGAGGTGATGGAGGGGGTGTAGGAGAGGGTCCGAGGTGAGGGAGGGGGTGTAGGAGAGGGTCGGAGGTGAGGGAGGAGGTGTAGGAGAGGGTCGGAGGTGAGGGAGGAGGTGTAGGAGAGGGTCCGAGGTGAGGGAGGGGTGTAGGAGAGGGTCCGAGGTGAGGGAGGGGGTGTAGGAGAGGGTCGGAGGTGAGGGAGGGGGTGTAGGAGAGGGTCCGAGGTGAGGGAGGAGGTGTAGGAGAGGGTCCGAGGTGAGGGAGGGGATGTGGGAGATGGTCCGAGGTGAGGGAGGAGTTGTAGGAGAGGTGTCGGAGGTGAGGGAGGAGGTGTAGGAGAGGGTCTGAGGTGAGTGAGGGGTGTAGGAGAGGGTCCGAGGTGAGGGAGGGGTGTAGGAGAGGGTCCGAGGTGAGGGAGGGGGTGTAGGAGAGGGTCCGAGGTGAGGGAGGGGGTGTAGGAGAGGGTCGGAGGTGAGGGAGGAGGTGTAGGAGAGGGTCCGAGGTGAGGGAGGGGTGTAGGAGAGGGTCCGAGGTGAGGGAGGGGGTGTAGGAGAGGGTCCGAGGTGAGGGAGGGGGTGTAGGAGAGGGTCCGAGGTGAGGGAGGGGGTGTAGGAGAGGGTCCGAGGTGAGGGAGGGGGTGTAGGAGAGGGTCCGAGGTGAGGGAGGGGTGTAGGAGAGGGTCCGAGGTGAGGGAGGGGGTGTAGGAGAGGGTCGGAGGTGAGGGAGGAGGTGTAGGAGAGGGTCCGAGGTGAGGGAGGAGGTGTAGGAGAGGGTCCGAGGTGAGGGAGGAGGTGTAGGAGAGGGTCCGAGGTGAGGGAGGAGGTGTAGGAGAGGGTCCGAGGTGAGGGAGGGGGTGTAGGAGAGGGTCCGAGGTGAGGGAGGGGTGTAGGAGAGGGTCCGAGGTGAGGGAGGGGTGTAGGAGAGGGTCCGAGGTGAGGGAGGGGTGTAGGAGAGGGTCCGAGGTGAGGGAGGGGGTGTAGGAGAGGGTCCGAGGTGAGGGAGGGGGTGTAGGAGAGGGTCCGAGGAGGGTCGAGGGAGGAGGTGTAGGAGAGGGTCCGAGGTGAGGGAGGGGGTGTAGGAGAGGGTCCGAGGTGAGGGAGGGGGTGTAGGAGAGGGTCCGAGGTGAGGGAGGAGGTGTAGGAGAGGGTCCGAGGTGAGGGAGGGGTGTAGGAGAGGGTCCGAGGTGAGGGAGGGGGTGTAGGAGAGGGTCCGAGGTGAGGGAGGAGGTGTAGGAGAGGGTCCGAGGTGAGGGAGGGGTGTAGGAGAGGGTCCGAGGTGAGGGAGGGGGTGTAGGAGAGGGTCCGAGGTGAGGGAGGGGATGTAGGAGAGGGTCCGAGGTGAGGGAGGGGGTGTAGGAGAGGGTCCGAGGTGAGGGAGGGGGTGTAGGAGAGGGTCGGAGGTGAGGGAGGAGGTGTAGGAGAGGGTCCGAGGTGAGGGAGGGGGTGTAGGAGAGGGTCCGAGGTGAGGGAGGGGGTGTAGGAGAGGGTCCGAGGTGAGGGAGGAGGTGTAGGAGAGGGTCCGAGGTGAGGGAGGGGGTGTAGGAGAGGGTCCGAGGTGAGGGAGGGGGTGTAGGAGAGGGTCCGAGGTGAGGGAGGGGGTGTAGGAGAGGGTCCGAGGTGAGGGAGGGGGTGTAGGAGAGGGTCCGAGGTGAGGGAGGGGGTGTAGGAGAGGGTCCGAGGTGAGGGAGGGGGTGTAGGAGAGGGTCCGAGGTGAGGGAGGGGGTGTAGGAGAGGGTCCGAGGTGAGGGAGGGGGTGTAGGAGAGGGTCCGAGGTGAGGGAGGGGGTGTAGGAGAGGGTCGGAGGTGAGGGAGGAGGTGTAGGAGAGGGTCCGAGGTGAGGGAGGGGGTGTAGGAGAGGGTCGGAGGTGAGGGAGGAGGTGTAGGAGAGGGTCCGAGGTGAGGGAGGGGGTGTAGGAGAGGGTCGGAGGTGAGGGAGGAGGTGTAGGAGAGGGTCCGAGGTGAGGGAGGGGGTGTAGGAGAGGGTCGGAGGTGAGGGAGGAGGTGTAGGAGAGGGTCCGAGGTGAGGGAGGGGGTGTAGGAGAGGGTCGGAGGTGAGGGAGGAGGTGTAGGAGAGGGTCCGAGGTGAGGGAGGGGGTGTAGGAGAGGATCCGAGGTGAGGGAGGGGGTGTAGGAGAGGATCGGAGGTGAGGGAGGAGGTGTAGGAGAGGGTCCGAGGTGAGGGAGGGGGTGTAGGAGAGGGTCGGAGGTGAGGGAGGAGGTGTAGGAGAGGGTCCGAGGTGAGGGAGGGGGTGTAGGAGAGGGTCGGAGGTGAGGGAGGGGGTGTAGGAGAGGGTCCGAGGTGAGGGAGGGGGTGTAGGAGAGGGTACGAGGTGAGGGGGGGGGGGTGTAGGAGAGGGTCGGAGGTGAGGGAAGAGGTGTAGGAGAGGGTCGGAGGTGAGGGAGGGATGCAGGAGAGGGTCCGGGATGAGGGAGGAGGTGTAGGAGAGGGAGGGGTGTAGGAGAGGGTCCGGTGGTGGTAGTGGTGGTGGTGCCTCCTGTCATCTGGTGGTGGTGCTTCAGTCATCTGGTGGTGGTGGTGCCTCCTGTCATCTGGTGGTGGTGTTGCCTCAGTCATCTGGTGGTGGTGGTGCCTCCTGTCATCTGGTGGTGGTGGTGGTGCCTCCTGTCATCTGGTGGTAGTGGTGGTGGTGCCACCTGTCATCTGGTGGTGGTGGTGGTGTTGCCTCAATCATCTGGTGGTGGTGGTGCCTCCTGTCATCTGGTGGTGGTGGTGCCTCAGTCATCTGGTGGTGGTGGTGGTGTAGCCTCAGTCATCTGGTGGTGGTGGTGCCTCAGTCATCTGGTGGTGGTGGTGGTGGTGCCTCCTGTCATCTGGTGGTGGTGGTGGTGTAGCCTCTGTCATCTGGTGGTGGTGGTGCCTCAGTCATCTGGTGGTGGTGGTGGTGGTGCCTCCTGTCATCTGGTGGTGGTGGTGCCTCCTGTCATCTGGTGGTGGTGGTGGTGTAGCCTCTGTCATCTGGTGGTGGTGGTGCCTCAGTCATCTGGTGGTGGTGGTGCCTCAGTCATCTGGTGGTGGTGGTGGTGGTGCCTCCTGTCATCTGGTGGTGGTGGTGCCTCAGTCATCTGGTGGTGGTGGTGCCTCAGTCATCTGGTGGTGGTGGTGCCTCAGTCATCTGGTGGTGGTGGTGGTGCCTCCTGTCATCTGGTGGTGGTGGTGGTGTAGCCTCTGTCATCTGGTGGTGGTGTAGCCTCAGTCATCTGGTGGTGGTGTAGCCTCAGTCATCTGGTGGTGGTGTTGCCTCAGTCATCTGGTGGTGGTGGTGCCTCCTGTCATCTGGTGGTGGTGGTGGTGTAGCCTCAGTCATCTGGTGGTGGTGGTGCCTCAGTCATCTGGTGGTGGTGGTGCCTCCTGTCATCTGGTGGTGGTGGTGCCTCCTGTCATCTGGTGGTGGTGGTGCCTCCTGTCATCTGGTGGTGGTGGTGCCTCCTGTCATCTGGTGGTGGTGTTGCCTCAGTCATCTGGTGGTGGTGGTGCCTCCTGTCATCTGGTGGTGGTGGTGCCTCCTGTCATCTGGTGGTGGTGGTGCCTCTGTCATCTGGTGGTGGTGGTGCCTCCTGTCATCTGGTGGTGGTGGTGCCTCAGTCATCTGGTGGTGGTGGTGCCTCAGTCATCTGGTGGTGGTGGTGCCTCCTGTCATCTGGTGGTGGTGGTGGTGTAGCCTCTGTCATCTGGTGGTGGTGTAGCCTCAGTCATCTGGTGGTGGTGTAGCCTCAGTCATCTGGTGGTGGTGTTGCCTCAGTCATCTGGTGGTGGTGGTGCCTCCTGTCATCTGGTGGTGGTGGTGGTGTAGCCTCAGTCATCTGGTGGTGGTGGTGCCTCAGTCATCTGGTGGTGGTGGTGCCTCAGTCATCTGGTGGTGGTGGTGCCTCAGTCATCTGGTGGTGGTGGTGGTGGTGCCTCTGTCATCTGGTGGTGGTGGTGCCTCCTGTCATCTGGTGGTGGTGGTGCCTCCTGTCATCTGGTGGTGGTGGTGCCTCCTGTCATCTGGTGGTGGTGGTGCCTCCTGTCATCTGGTGGTGGTGGTGCCTCCTGTCATCTGGTGGTGGTGGTGCCTCCTGTCATCTGGTGGTGGTGGTGGTGTGCCTCAGTCATCTGGTGGTGGTGGTGGTATTGCCTCAGTCATCTGGTGGTGGTGGTGCCTCCTGTCATATGGTGGTGGTGGTGTTGCCTCCTGTCATCTGGTGGTGGTGGTGCCTCCTGTCATCTGGTGGTGGTGGTGCCTCAGTCATCTGGTGGTGGTGGTGGTGCCTCAGTCATCTGGTGGTGGTGGTGGTGCCTCCTGTCATCTGGTGGTGGTGGTGCCTCCTGTCATATGGTGGTGGTGGTGTTGCCTCCTGTCATCTGGTGGTGGTGGTGCCTCCTGTCATCTAGTGGTGGTGGTGGTGGTGCCTCAGTCATCTGGTGGTGGTGGTGGTGCCTCAGTCATCTGGTGGTGGTGGTGCCTCCTGTCATCTGGTGGTGGTGGTGCCTCCTGTCATCTGGTGGTGGTGGTGGTGCCTCCTGTCATCTGGTGGTGGTGGTGGTGCCTCCTGTCATCTGGTGGTGGTGGTGCCTCCTGTCATCTGGTGGTGGTGGTGCCTCCTGTCATCTGGTGGTGGTGGTGCCTCCTGTCATCTGGTGGTGGTGGTGCCTCCTGTCATCTGGTGGTGGTGGTGCCTCAGTCATCTGGTGGTGGTGGTGGTGCCTCCTGTCATCTGGTGGTGGTGGTGGTGCCTCCTGTCATCTGGTGGTGGTGGTGCCTCTGTCATCTGGTGGTGGTGGTGTAGCCTCTGTCATCTGGTGGTGGTGGTGCCTCAGTCATCTGGTGGTGGTGGTGCCTCCTGTCATCTGGTGGTGGTGGTGCCTCCTGTCATCTGGTGGTTGTGGTGGTGTAGCCTCTGTCATCTGGTGGTGGTGGTGCCTCCTGTCATCTGGTGGTGGTGGTGCCTCAGTCATCTGGTGGTGGTGGTGTAGCCTCTGTCATCTGGTGGTGGTGGTGCCTCCTGTCATCTGGTGGTGGTGGTGCCTCAGTCATCTGGTGGTGGTGGTGGTGTAGCCTCTGTCATCTGGTGGTGGTGGTGGTGTTGCCTCAGTCATCTGGTGGTGGTTGTGCTTCAGTCATCTGGTGGTGGTGGTGCCTCAGTCATCTGGTGGTGGTGCTTCAGTCATCTGGTGGTGGTGGTGGTGGTGGTGCCTCAGTCATCTGGTGGTGGTGGTGGTGGTGGTGCCTCCTGTCATCTGGTGGTGGTGGTGGTGGTGGTGCCTCAGTCATCTGGTGGTGGTGGTGGTGCCTCAGTCATCTGGTGGTGGTGGTGGTGGCCTCAGTCATCTGGTGGTGGTGGTGGTGGTGCCTCAGTCATCTGGTGGTGGTGGTGGTGGTGCCTCAGTCATCTGGTGGTGGTGGTGGTGGTGCCTCAGTCATCTGGTGGTGGTGGTGCCTCAGTCATATGGTGGTGGTGGTGGTGGTGCCTCAGTCATCTGGTGGTGGTGGTGGTGCCTCAGTCATCTGGTGGTGGTGCCTCCTGTCATCTGGTGGTGGTGGTGCCTCCTGTCATCTGGTGGTGGTGGTGCCTCCTGTCATCTAGTGTTGGTGGTGGTGGTGTTGCCTCAGTCATCTGGTGGTGTTGCCTCAGTCATCTGGTGGTGGTGGTGGTGCCTCCTGTCATCTGGTGGTGGTGGTGCCTCCTGTCATCTGGTGGTGGTGGTGGTGTAGCCTCTGTCATCTGGTGGTGGTGGTGCCTTCTATCATCTGGTGGTGGTGGTGCCTCAGTCATCTGGTGGTGGTGTTGCCTCAGTCATCTGGTGGTGGTGGTGCCTCCTGTCATCTGGTGGTGGTGGTGCCTCCTGTCATCTGGTGGTGGTGGTGCCTCCTGTCATCTGGTGGTGGTGGTGCCTCCTGTCATCTGGTGGTGGTGGTGTAGCCTCTGTCATCTGGTGGTGGTGGTGGTGTAGCCTCTGTCATCTGGTGGTAGTGGTGCCTTCTGTCATCTTGTGGTGGTGGTGCCTCAGTCATCTGGTGGTGGTGTTGCCTCACTCATCTGGTGGTGGTGTTGCCTCAGTCATCTGGTGGTGGTGGTGGTGCCTCCTGTCATCTGGTGGTGGTGGTGCCTCCTGTCATCTGGTGGTGGTGGTGCCTCCTGTCATCTGGTGGTGGTGGTGCCTCCTGTCATCTGGTGGTGGTGTAGCCTCAGTCATCTGGTGGTGGTGGTGCCTCCTGTCATCTGGTGGTGGTGGTGCCTCAGTCATCTGGTGTTGGTGGTGGTGGTGCCTCCTGTCATCTGGTGGTGGTGTAGCCTCAGTCATCTGGTGGTGGTGGTGCCTCCTGTCATCTGGTGGTGGTGGTGCCTCAGTCATCTGGTGGTGGTGGTGGTGCCTCAGTCATCTGGTGGTGGTGGTGGTGTTGCCTCAGTCATCTGGTGGTGGTGGTGCCTCCTGTCATCTGGTGGTGGTGGTGGTGTAGCCTCAGTCATCTGGTGGTGGTGGTGCCTCCTGTCATCTGGTGGTGGTGGTGCCTCAGTCATCTGGTGGTGGTGGTGGTGCCTCTGTCATCTGGTGGTGGTGGTGCCTCCTGTCATCTGGTGGTGGTGGTGGTGCCTCCTGTCATCTGGTGGTGGTGGTGGTGCCTCAGTCATCTGGTGGTGGTGGTGCCTCCTGTCATCTGGTGGTGGTGGTGCTTCTGTCATCTGGTGGTGGTGGTGGTGCCTCGTCATCTGGTGGTGGTGCTCAGTCATCTGGTGGTGGTGGTGGTGCCTCCTGTCATCTGGTGGTGGTGCCTCTGTCATCTGGTGGTGGTGGTGGTGCCTCCTGTCATCTGGTGGTGGTGCTTCTGTCATCTGGTGGTGGTGGTGGTGCCTCAGTCATCTGGTGGTGGTGCTTCTGTCATCTGGTGGTGGTGGTGGTGCCTCAGTCATCTGGTGGTGGTGGTGGTGGTGCCTCCTGACATCTGGTGGTGGTGGTGCCTCCTGTCATCTGGTGGTGGTGCTTCTGTCATCTGGTGGTGGTGGTGGTGGTGCCTCCTGTCATCTGGTGGTGGTGCTTCAGTCATCTGGTGGTGGTGGTGGTGGTGCCTCCTGTCATCTGGTGGTGGTGCTTCTGTCATCTGGTGGTGGTGGTGGTGCCTCCTGTCATCTGGTGGTGGTGCTTCTGTCATCTGGTGGTGGTGGTGGTGGTGCCTCCTGTCATCTGGTGGTGGTGGTGGTTGCCTCAGTCATCTGGTGGTGGTGGTGCCTCCTGTCATCTGGTGGTGGTGGTGGTGTAGCCTCTGTCATCAGTCTGTCACTTGTTCTTCACTTCTGTTAGGTTAGATGATATAAATAGTTATATAGATTTAATAATAAATAGATAGATTCACAGACTTACTAATTGGCAAAGCCATCAGATACTTATTTACAGTAGGGTCCTTTGCTTAGGCTAGGTCTCTAATGAGTAATAGAATGTCTACACGAGAAGTAGTGAAAGTTTTCTGATAAATTTAACAAGCATAGAAAAGGAGAAACGCAGCTCTTATAATGTCAAGATTAACCTCGCTCCCTTGTTTTAAATAATCGTTAATTTGGCTTTTAGCTTCTGTGTTAAGGCAGAGTGTATTGATGATCAGGAATAGTCTAAGTGACTTTGTATGAGTGCCAAGCAAAGGTTGCTGCGGGCATCAGCTGAGACATATGACATTTATATAAACAAATTGTTTATCCTAACATTAGTTTTACTTATTATATTATCTACAATTTATTCTCCAGATGAAGAAAGTCAAGAGTTAGTCCAAGGTATTTCACTCAGTTTACAGTTGAGATGGGTTCAGTCTCACATTGTAGTAAAACTCCCCAAAGTCGGACTCGGTCTGAATTACCGGTGCACATGCCGAGTTGTAATTGGCCGCCTGGCACAACACCAGTCTCTCACCAACTGCCAGATAATGTGATGGCATCCAGCCAGTGCTGGATTTAGGCACAAGGTAAGTAAGCTACAGCTTAGGGCCTCACATTATGAGGGCCCTCTGAATATGTTTGAGATACAGTAAGTAAAAAGATTTGTTATGAACCAAACTGCCCTGGCTTAAATAACTTATTTCATTTGCATGTCAGAAAATTCAGTCTAATACTGTTAATAATTTTAAAGTATCATTTGGAAACCATATTAATTAATTTTTCAATTCACCCGTTCACTGACTCATGTTAGCTGTGTGGCAGTTGATTGCTGCCTAGATGCAGTAAATTTGGTTGTTGTTGTGTAACAATATATACTTTCTTCTCAGCCTCTACAAAACCCTGGGCAGCACTCAAATTAGTCTTGAATCCTGACTCTACAGTACCAAAACATCTGCTGACACTAAACTAGGTGGGAAGCAAAGGCTACTGCAGCCATAGGCCCATAGGTGAGTTATACACTAATTCAATTATGTACTGTAATGATGCTTTTACTCACGTCCTTACTAATGTATTAATGACAGTGAAGAAGGTGAAACAAGAAGAAAGCTGATATTCTTCCTGAGAAAACTGAGGAACTGGAATGTGTCTTCATGTTCATTAGTTAGATCATTTCCACAAACCACCAAGACCCTACAGGACCCACACATTGGCCTTAGCACATGTACAAAGCTTTACACATTGCTCACTAACTTCTTGAAATAAATCCTAGAATGTTTTGATGAAATTGAACTCAAAGCAAAAGGAGACCTGCCAGATGTAGAGTACAGGTGTGTGAATAAAAGAGAGGAGACCTGCCAGATGTAGAGTACAGGTGTGTGAATAAAAGAGAGGAGACCTGCCAGATGTAGAGTACAGGTGTGTGAATAAAAGAGAGTGAGAAAAAATAAGTCAGTGATGGTGATGCAGCAAATGATGATGACAGGATTTCTCCAAGAGACAAATTTTGAGTAAAATCTTTTATTCCCATGATGGATGCCCTTGAAATAGGTGTGAAAAAAGACAGTCATGTACAGCACAATAATGTTGCAAAAATATATAATTTTTTGTTGATTTAGAAGAGGAACAGTTGTGTGACAGAGTAAAGTTTCTGGTGAAAGACTATCCTGATGATATTGGGGAAGTAAAGCTTTTTAATGTTTATACCAAGAAAAATTATTCTAATAAAGGATATTTATGCCACTAGGACCTCTATCAAGTCATCTTCCAAGATAAGATTCATTTGGCTTTCCCTAATGTAGAAGCAATAGTGTGGCTACTTTTCAGTCTAATACTGTAGTCACAAACTGCTCAGGGGATAGGTAAATTCTGTAGCTGAAAAGGATTAAGAATGAACTATGGACATCAATGCTGTGAGAAAAGTTCTCTGCATTAAGCATTATGTGAATAGAAAGTGAAAAATTTGCAGCTTATCCTTGGACGACTTCATCCATGACCTTGCTCTTGGGAATCTACGAAAGAAAATGTTTTAAATTTCATGTGATGTTCAACCAGAAGAGACAGTGCCAGTTGCATTACTGCTTCCATTTACTAAGGTTGAAACTGTTTAATTTCTTTATATAATAGTATGAGTAACCAGAGAACAGATTATATCAACTGTTACTCAACTCCAATGTGACGAATAACTTCTGTTACCAATATTGTCACGTATACTTGGAGTACACTTGACTAACTGTAGACTGTAGAATGGTCACCTTAGACTGGACCTAGACTGGGTCCTCTTAATCTACGCTTTGCCAAGTATGTAACAATATCTTCTTTGTAACAGTATAACACAGTAATGGGGAGAACATAATATCTCTACCTTTACCAACTGTGTATCTGTTACTTGTTGTATAACAACTACTTGTGAAGCTGTCAAATATGTAACAACCTTCCTGGGTTGTCACCACTTGTAACAATCACTTGTGAAACACGTTACCTTATATTCTAGACGTAGTAAAATATAGATCAAAGTTTATTGGGTCTTCAGTAACTTAATCCAATAGGTTCCTTTTGTGTATTTATTATAAAAGGTTTGTATGTACACTTTCAAAAAGGATTATCACCGTAACTGAATCACTGTAGCTATGAGTGTTAAATGAGGACGGAGGCTATCTTAAAGTAGCTCTTCTGAAATACGTCCAATTGATGTGAGAGTGGGACTGATCTTGAGTAGGGACCCTCGAGGGAGAAAGGAAATATATCCGACGTCCTCCCTCGAGGAAAGACGGAAGCACATCAACGATGGCTCTAAATAATGTCTTCCTCTCGTCAGGGTTATCAAACTACTGCCCGCAATAGGTGGCCAGGGAGCCAGATACTTGTCTCTTAGCTCAGCACTAAGTGACGTGACTTCCCGTGGACACACCTTATCACGTGCTCTGAACATGAACCTCACAACTAGTGGAGAGTTACAGGGGGTGATAGTTATACAAGTCTAATGTAATTAACCCACATTTTTATAAATACTTCTGCCTATAAGACAGGGGCTAATACAAGGGTTGATCTGTGCAATGTTTTATGTTAAAAGTCTTCAATTTCATGTTTGCTAGTTGGGAAATCATAATGTATTTTATAATGCAAATAAGGCTTTTTCTAATATGTATATGCTATTTAGATTATAAGCTGTTGATTGCATCTTTGCCTATGTATACTGTACAGTATATGTAAATATATAGTTTTAAAAATAATTATTGACCTTTATGTTAGAATGTAATACACCCTTTGTCACTATTATATACTTTATTTTTTATGGTATGGAGCCTCTAAATCGTGACATAGCTTAGGGCTTCAGCATGTCTTAATACAGCCCTCCATCTAGCACTGATTGTAGTGATTATACAGTACAGTACAGTACAGTACAGTACAGTGCAGTACAGTACAGTCAATTTAAGTTTAGTGTAATACAGTACAGCACTGTACATGTTACTACCTTAATGTTAATCATGTCAGACTAGCCAAAGTGCAGTGCCTCTCTCCACCCACCAAGGCTCCAGCAATCATATAGGAAAGTAAGTGTCCTGGAGTGTTCAGTTGTTATTATGTTTTTAAAGGGTAATATCTAATGAAGGGAAGTGTACAGATGAGGTGTGTGTGTGTAAGATAGGTGTAAATATGGAGGAGAAAGTAGAGATGTCTAATAAATGTTAAAGAAGAGGTACTGCATGAACCAACCTTCTGGAAAACATGTAACAACACACAAGTGAACATACTGGACGTGGCATGTTGTATGTTTTACCTTGATAAGAGATGAGTTTATCTTGGGCCACTGCAGGATGAGTGAAGGAAGTGGGTGAACTTTTGACAGTTCCTGTGTCACAATAAAAAGTGAGTTAGTGAAATACTGTACAGGCATCCCTCAAGGTACAGAAGCTTGAGTAATGCAAATTAACATTAAAGGAACTAAAAAAATATATGGAATAATCTTTGAGATACAGAGAAAACTTCCATTAGTTACTGGGACACCGCACAGTACAGTACTGGTATTGGTTTGCTCAGATCCCATGAAGAATATCCACCCCAACTTATTACATCTAAATATTAACCACCTTAATGCTATTTGTGGGGATGAGGTTAGGTTAGGTTAGCATTTGGGTGGTTAAACTTTAGGTGAAATAAACTAGGGTGGAGGTGATCCCACTATTACAAGGTGCAGTAAACTTGGTGGTGGGGGGGACCTTTCAGTCTTATACTGTGTTTTCCTTTTAATTTGTATACATGTTAAAAGTTTTATAAGGTAAGATTAAAATTTATAGACCACAATATTTTGTGCACAGCAAAGTTAGCCACAGATCTGTAACGTGCAGTTAAGGGTCCAGGAATTTTGGGTGTATGTCCCATACTGTACTGAACCTTAAATTTCCCATTGAAATACATAGAATGATTTAACATGATTCAACACCTCCCACACCTGCTGTGCTGATAGTGAAGTGAAAGAATTAAACATTAAACTTTGACATGACTATCACAGATTCATATCATTCTTGATGGCAATCTTTTTTTTTTTAAGAAAAAGTAATACTGTACAAGTATTATAACTAATTAAGATGAAACACTTTCAAATATTATTGGTAAAGGTGGAGGAGACAGTTACCACCAGAAGTAACTTATGGATCTGAACCAAAATTCCTGGAGATACTATTTGCATGACACTGAACCTGACCTAACCTTATCTAACATCCTAACCTGTGGACACTTTCAGCAGACACCAGAAAGAAGTTGGAAGCCTTTTCAAAGTGGTGTTATAGGAGAATGATAAGAAAAGGCTGCACTGAGAGACAAACAAATGAAGAAGTACTAAGATTAGCAAGAACTTCAAGAGAAATACTTGAAATGTACAGAAAGACAAAAATGAGACACTTGGTCATATAATGAGGGATGAGGGAATAACAACAAATATTAATGGGCAAAGTTGAGGCAGAGACTGGGATGGATGAAATAAATTAATAACTGGGTTCCCAGAGAGATACACAACCTCAGAGGTTTGGTAAAAACAGCCCAAGAACATCTAGAGTGGAGGAGTCCTCCGCTCTAAATAATATTGAAAAATGAATATCTCGGTTATCCTTAATTTCCGGCGGAATATCATAGAAGAAAAAGGTCTTAGAGTTGTTTAAGTATTACGAAGAACATATTAATAACAGCGACAGAAAGACCGGTGCATAACTTAAATTTCACCCCCAATTTTCACTGATTATATTAGAGAATATTGTATTATGTTGGGGAAAAATATTAAAATGGGTGAAGTCATGAGCTAACCTAAGACAACCTGACCTGACCTATGTGTTAACTCGCCTATATCTACAAAACTAAGCATTAGCACAAAGTCAATAGAAGGAGAAGCATAATGAGTGAACAAAACTGTGGTATAACAGCAGTTTGGGACAATATGGGTCTCGAGTTGACCAATGTGTTTTACTGAATGTTTGGGACACTTCTTTTGTAAGGTATCCCTCGCAAATTACTGAAATATACCTGAATCATCATAGAAGAAACGTGTCTTAAACTTGTGTGAACACATTGGTCAACTACTAGGGGTCTTGTCCATAACTGCAGTTTACCAAAACTCACTGACGGTCACCAGCTTTATTAACTTAGTTACAAGAATTAAACTAAGCCCATACCTGCAGCCGTAGTTGTGTTCACCTGTAACAGGTAAAGGTCACAGCTTCACCAATTGGTTTGTTTACTAATATTCTGTTTCTCAGCGGCGCAGTTCCTTTACCTTTATCGCATTTTACCCTCTAACAACGTCATTTAATGGCCTATATATTATGCTACAATTTATTTAACCTTGTCATACTGTCGTATATAAATATATATACAGCTGTGTTAAAAACGTTTATGCATTAAGGAACATCTTTCTTATCTGTCCTCGACCTCGGGCTCGAACCCGGGAGGTGGTGGGGAGAAGTGCTGTCCACAATGGCCAGAGTCTAGACAAGTATGAATAACTGTACCAGGACTGGGAGGTGGTGGGGAGAAGTGCTGTCCACAATGGCCAGAGTCTAGACAAGTATGAATAACTGTACCAGGACTGGGAGGTGGTGGGGAGAAGTGCTGTCCACAATGGCCAGAGTCTAGACAAGTATGAATAACTGTACCAGGACTGGGAGGTGGTGGGGAGAAGTGCTGTCCACAATGGCCAGAGTCTAGACAAGTATGAATAACTGTACCAGGACTGGGAGGTGGTGGGGAGAAGTGCTGTCCACAATGGCCAGAGTCTAGACAAGTATGAATAACTGTACCAGGACTGGGAGGTGGTGGGGAGAAGTGCTGTCCACAATGGCCAGAGTCTAGACAAGTATGAATAACTGTACCAGGACTGGGAGGTGGTGGGGAGAAGTGCTGTCCACAATGGCCAGAGTCTAGACAAGTATGAATAACTGTACCAGGACTGCACTCTAGCCAAGTGACAAGCTTGCCAACTCAAATTATGTGAAAATGAATTTGCCAATCTTATACCTTTGAACATTAGAGTTCCCAAACACATCAGTTATAGGGTTTATTATGGCCAATGTATACTGCATATCACGTATGAGGAGTGTAGCTGTCTGTTCACAATTATGTTGCCTCTGGTGCCCCAAATACCCTTCTGATTAGAAAGCTGATCTTGGTCATGTTTTACCATTATCCTCTTCACCACTGATCGGCTCGTTAACCGCTTGGGCGGTCGGTCTCGTCTCTGATACGTACTGTTGGCAAGTACTGGTCATGTACCGGCTCCACATGTACCTGAACCTGCTCCAGTGTTGGTCAAGTCTGGTCTTGAAAGAACTTGTGGGGTAACGGGTTATTGGGTTCACACTCAGGATGGGATGGAGAGATGAAACTCACAATGTGCTCTCTGTATACATGTTGTATTGGATGTACAGTGCAGCTTGGTGCTGGGAAGGCAGCATGGTTACAAGCGTGATGTAGAGAGAGCTGGTTGGTGAGGACGCTCAGAGGAGGACCAGCTTGTGGGTCGCCATGCTCTCCGGCGGGAGCGAGGACCGCCAGGCAGGCGGAGGCGGAGGAGGAGGTGTTGCTGGCTGGTTGGTGTAGGTAGAAAGAGAGAGATCACAACGAGGTCAGGTCTTATGTAGCAGGGGTAGGCGTGGCTTAGTAGTTGACCTCCGTGATGTATGGCGGCGCTGGTTGACCCAGACCACGAGGCATACACTGTGGAATTCGCGGGGTCGGCTACTCAGCGACAAACAGCGTTTGTAGGGGAGAAATCCACTACAAACTCACACTCGGTGCCGTTGTAGTGGACCAGAAATTACTCCGGACCAGAAGTTACCCCTCACAGTTTTCTGGAGTTAAGGCACTGGACTGAGTAGTGCTGTTGTGGATATTTCCCCTACAACTACAACTGCCGTTTGTCGCTGACCATCCGATCCCTTGTCGAGTTCCCCAGCCAAAGCCTCGTGATCTGACAAAGCGGGGTCGGCTATCAAGCCACGCCTACCTCCGCTACATAAGCTCTCAACCTCGCCATGAACTCCCTTCTTCTACCTACAACACGCAACACCTCTTCTGAGCAAGCTCCTCAGCCTCGCCGTGAAGGCCTCTCTCTACTCCACGCTCCCGAACCAACAAGCTCCTTAGCCAACCAGCTGCCTCAGCAAGCTCCTAACCACGCAGCAACTTCCCAGCACCAAACTGCACTGTACATTCATATATATTTATATACAGAAAACGCATTGTGAGTTTCTTTTCTCCAACCTATCCTGAGTGTGAGACAACATCACGAAACCCAACAGTGCCATGGGCAGTAGGGCACTGCCTTATTGCCCTTTGAGATGAAATTAACGTGTATGAGAAACATTACAAAATTAACATGAGAAACACTACTAAATGAACGTACACTGAGACACACTACCAAATTCATGAAGGGAAAAAGAGAAACATTACTATCATGATATTTTTATTTACTGATTTAATGAAAATGTTGACCCCACCATAGACTGTGACGCCCAACACATGAAGGCCAGGACAAGGTAGTAATAACAATAACACAAAAAACCTGTCAATTGCTGCAAAATATTTATCATTGACACTTTTAACTATACCTATTAAAACAAGTTATAATTATACAAACCAATTATACAGGGTTATTATCATTAATAACCAAACACACAAACGTAGAATATACACAAATTTCAATAATACAAGCACAGGTTCCTAAAATAAATAACTAAATGAGATAATATAAAATATACAACAAATAAGGATTAATTTCTTTAAGCACTGTACATACCCTGGCCCCTGTATGAGCAAGGTGAAACAGGGGGGTTAAATGATGATACTTGTTTTTTCTCCATTTTAATCTATTCCCCACAAACCTGTATTAAGCACATCTCATCTCCCATGTTTACGAAGATCCGATTTTTTGGGGTTAGGTGACTAATGTAACAGAGGGAGTAACACCTTATAGAGAATATAATCGCTGTTTTATAGTAGGGTGGTATACAGTACTATTAACAGAAGCAGTATACTTTCTACCATTAACAGAAGCAGTATACTTTCTACCATTAATAGAAGCAGTATACTTTCTACCATTAATAGAAGCAGTATACTTTCTACCATTAATAGAAGCAGTATACTTTCTACCATTAACAGAAGCAGTATACTTTCTACCATTAACAGAAGCAGTATACCTCCTACCATTAACAGAAGCAGTATACCTCCTACCATTAACAGAAGCAGTATACCTCCTACCATTAACAGAAGCAGTATACCTCCTACCATTAACAGAAGCAGTATACTTTCTACCATTAACAGATGTAACTAGTACAGGTAAATAACCAACTAGTACAGGTAAATAACCAACTAGTAGAGGTAAATAACCAACTAGTACAGGTAAATAACCAACTAGTAGAGGTAAATAACCAACTAGTTCAGGTAAATAACCAACTAGTACAGGTAAATAACTGCAACAATTACCAGTGGAAATTTCGCACATAACACTTGTATTTTTAAAGGGTGGGTGAGGGTTTAACAGCATAGTTCTGTAGTTTTCTTAAGGCAATTGCTTGACCTTCTACAACCATGTGCAAGCAGGCACGAGTGATAACCGAACAACCACAACTAACTGTCTAGTTAGTCGCGTCATTCCGGCTATCTCTCCCAAAGTCGTCAGCCAGTTTACAAACAGCGTAATTATGTCTCGTGATCTATACCAGATTTGCAATGTTTCACAAGATAATTAACTTGGCATGAATTTCTAGAATACTATAACACACTTTCATGTCTACAGCCACATTCTACAACTAACAGTTTTAAAAGTTATAAATAATATACAATACTTCTTTTTTTTTTAATAATATCACCAGAAGAAAACAGTTTGTATAAGGTAGATAATTATGAAGTAGGGCAGAATAAGGTAACAAATTGTACATCACCAGAGCAGCGAAGAAAGATACCTTTGTAAATTGTATGGGCGTAGGTTAGTGTTAAGTAAGGTAAGTGATGTTAAGGTTATGTTAGGTTAAGTAAGTGTTAGGTTAGGCTAGGTTAGGGTTAGGTTATCAAAACACCGGAAGGAATTATCATTGAAAATAGATACACTATAACCAATTATATAACTTTCACACACACTATAACCAATTATATAACTTTCACACATACTATAACTTTCACACACACTATAACCAATTATATAACTTTCACACAGAACTATAGCCAAGGATTATTTTCTATAACAATTACATAACAAATTATAGCAATTGTAAGATGCTAACTGGATAACTGTACGTGAATTAACTGGATCTGTACGTGTTTAACTGGATAACTGTACGTGAATTAACTGGATAACTGTACGTGTTTAACTGGATAACTGTACGTGAATTAACTGGATAACTGTACATGTTTAACTGGATAACTGTACGTGAATTAACTGGATAACTATACGTGAATTAACTGGATAACTATACGTGAATTAACTGGATAACTATACGTGAATTAACTGGATAACTGTACGTGAATTAACTGGATACCTGTACGTGAATTAACTGGATAACTGTACGTGAATTAACTGGATAACTATACGTGAATTAACTGGATAACTATACGTGAATTAACTGGATAACTGTACGTGAATTACCTGGATAACTGTACGTGTTTTAACTGGATAACTGTACGTGTTTTAACTGGATAACTGTACGTGTTTTAACTGGATAACTGTACGTGTTTTAACTGGATACCTGTACGTGAATTAACTGGATAACTGTACGTGTTTTAACTGGATAACTGTACGTGTTTTAACTGGATAACTGTACGTGAATTAACTGGATAACTGTACGTGAATTAACTGGATAACTGTACGTGAATTAACTGGATAACTGTACGTGAATTAACTGGATAACTGTACGTGAATTTACTGGATAACTGTACGTGAATTAACTGGATAACTGTACGTAAATTAACTGGATAACTGTACGTGAATAAACTGGATAACTGTACGTGAATAAACTGGATAACTGTACGTGAATTAACTGGATAACTGTACGTGTTTTAACTGGATAACTGTATGTGAATTAACTGGATAACTGTACGTGAATAAACTGGATAACTAAGTAATGCTTTATACTATCGGATTGCTTTATAAAAATAATTCCCTTTTGCAATAATATTTCAACTTGGGTAAACTGATTATGTTACTTCAGATGGTGAATTTAACCTCAATATAGTGACTCAGGGTGAAATTAACCTCGATAAAGTGACTCTGGGTTAAATTAACCTATATTAAGTGACTCGGGGTTAAATTAACCTCGATTAAGTGATTCAGGGTGAAATTAACTTCGATTAAGTGACTCAAGGTGAAATTAACCTCGATTAAGTGACTCAAGGTGAAATTAACCTCGATTAAGTGACTAGGGGTGAAACTAACCTAAAAGTGACTAAGTTAGGGTGAAAAAACTTTCTCTTACTAACATTTTAATAATTTCAATAAAACTAAGAACCCTCGATTAACCCCCCAAAATAATCACCCTATGTCACTATCTGAACCTAATGTCAACTCCTTCTACATGACATTTTGAGGACAAATATCAACAACCGTCAACGTATATCTTTGTCTGGATTACAAATTTACTCCAAGATTTTGCCATCATTAAGTAAACCTTTTAATTGATGTGTGGTAATGATGTAAGTGGCGGACGAGATTAAAATAGATCACACGGACTATTCTATGGATAAATATTGTACAGTACACAGAGAGGCGTAGCTGGAGAAAAGTTTATCTCTAAGCAAATTGATTAGTAGTGTCAGCTAATACTCTATGCGCTATCCTAAATTTGACTACAATACTACAGGGTTGAATATAAGCTTTATTATTATAAGGGTCAGTATCGGGCGCCAGGATCAGCGTGTATGACTGATGGCTGTCACAAGGTCCCCCACGTCGTGTGTTTGATGTCCGGCCGTCTCGTAGCGCCCGACAGTGACGCCAAACCCCCTACCCGGTTTGGCAGAGTGTACAGTAAAAATGTCTCCCACATGTTTAGTTAAGAAGAAAAGACACAAATCTATCACACAACAGATAACCTCCACTACAACCTACCACCTAAGGTCTACTTAATATCTCTGGCTGTGTAACCAACGCGGTTTTATGTAGATCTCATCATATCCATTAACGGCATCGATCTATCCTCAACTATATCAACATTCCAATCGACTTATTTCCGTTACCCTGTCGTTGTAGTATTGGTCAATGGATGTTAATATGCTCAACGAATGGGAGAAAGTATGGTGAAAGTTATGTAAGGTAATGGGAGAAAGTGTGGTGAAAGTTATGTAAGGTAATGGGAGAAAGTGTGGTGAAAGTCATGTAAGGTAATGGGAGAAAGTGTGGTGAAAGTCATGTAAGGTAATGGGAGAAAGTGTGGTGAAAGTCATGTAAGGTAATGGGAGAAAGTGTGGTGAAAGTTATGTAAGGTAATGGGAGAAAGTGATGTAAGGTAATGGGAGAAAGTGTGGTGAAAGTTATGTAAGGTAATGGGAGAAAGTGTGGTGAAAGTCATGTAAGGTAATGGGAGAAAGTGTGGTGAAAGTCATGTAAGGTAATGGGAGAAAGTGTGGTGAAAGTCATGTAAGGTAATGGGAGAAAGTGTGGTGAAAGTCATGTAAGGTAATGGGAGAAAGTGTGGTGAAAGTCATGTAAGGTAATGGGAGAAAGTATGGTGAAAGTCATGTAAGGTAAGGGGAGAAAGTATGGTGAAAGTTATGTAAGGTAATGGGAGAAAGTGATGTAAGGTAATGGTAGAAAGTGTGGTGAAAGTTATGTAAGATAATGGCAGTGTGTGGTGAAAGTTATGTAAGGTAATGGGACAAAATGTGGTGAAAGTTAGGTAAGGTAATGGAGAAAGTGTGGTGAAAGTTAGGTAAGGTAATGGAGAAAGTGTGGTGAAAGTTATGTAAGATTATGGCAGTGTGGTGAAAGTTGTGTAAGATTATGGCAGTGTGGTGAAAGTTATGTAAGATTATGGCAGTGTGGTGAAAGCTATGCAAGATAATGGCAGAGTGTGGTGAAAGTTGTGTAAGGAAATGGTAGTGTGGTGGAAGTTATGCAAGGTAATGAGAGAAAGTGTGGTGAAAGTTATGTAAGGTAATGGTAGAAAGTGTGGTGAAAGTTATGTAAGGTAATGGTAGAAAGTGTGGTAAAAGTTATGTAAGGTAATGGGAGAAAGTGTGATGAAAAATATGTAAGGTAATGGGAGAAAGTGTGGTGAAATTTATGTAAGGTAATGGTAGAAAGTGTGGTGAAAGTTATGTAAGGTAATGGGAGAAAGTGTGGTGAAAGTTATGTAAAGTAATGGTAGAAAGTGTGGTAAAAGTTATGTAAGGTAATGGGAGAAAGTGTGGTGAAAGTGATGTAATGTAACAGAAGAAAGTGTGGTGAAAGTGATGTAATGTAACAGTAGAAAATGTGGTGAAAGTTATGTAAGGTAATGGGAGTGTGGTGAAAGTTATGTAAAGTAATGGGAGAAAGTGTGGTGAAAGTTATGTAAGGTAATGGGAGAAAGTGTGGTGAAAGTTATGCAAGGTAATGGGAGAAAGTGTGGTGAAAGTTATGCAAGGTAATGGTAGAAAGTGTGGTGAAAGTTATGTAAGGTAATGGTAGAAAGTGTGGAGAAAGTTAGGTAAGGTAATGGGAGAAAGTGTGGTGAAAGTTAGGTAAGGTAATGGGAGAAAGTGTGGAGAAAGTTAGGTAAGGTAATGGGAGAAAGTGTGGAGAAAGTTAGGTAAGGTAATGGGAGAAAGTGTGGAGAAAGTTAGGTAAGGTAATGGGAGAAAGTGTGGAGAAAGTTATGTAAGGTAATGGGAGAAAGTGTGGAGAAAGTTATGTAAGGTAATGGGAGAAAGTGTGGAGAAAGTTATGTAAGGTAATGGGAGAAAGTGTGGTGAAAGCTATGTTCGGTAATGGTAGAAAGTGTGGAGAAAGTTATGTAAGGTAATGGGAGAAAGTGTGGTGAAAGTTATGTAAGGTAATGGTAGAAAGTGTGGTGAAATTTATGTAAGGTAATGGGAGAAAGTGTGGTGAAATTTATGTAAGGTAATTGGAGAAAGTGTGGTGAAAGCTATGTAAGGTAATGGTAGAAAGTGTGGTGAAAGTTATGTAAGGTAATGGTAGAAAGTGTGGTGAAAGTTATGTAAGGTAATGGTAGAAAGTGTGGTGAAAGTTATGTAAGGTAATGGTAGAAAGTGTGGTGAAAGTTATGTAAGGTAATGGTAGAAAGTGTGGTGAAAGTTATGTAAGGTAATGGTAGAAAGTGTGGTGAAAGTTATGTACGGTAATGGGAGAAAGTGTGGTGAAATTTATGTAAGGTAATGGGAGAAAGTGTGGTGAAAGTTATGTAAGGTAATGGGAGAAAGTGTGGTGAAAGTTATGTAAGGTAATGGTAGTAAGTGTGGTGAAAGTTATGTAAGGTAATGGTAGTAAGTGTGGTGAAAGTTATGTAAGGTAATGGTAGTGTGTGGTGAAAGTTATGTAAGGTAATGGTAGTGTGTGGTGAAAGTTATGTAAGGTAATGGGAGAAAGTGTGGTGAAAGTTATGTAAGGTAATGGGAGAAAGTGTGGTGAAAGTTATGTAAGGTAATGGGAGAAAGTGTGGTGAAAGTTATGTAAGGTAATGGGAGAAAGTGTGGTGAAAGTTATGTAAGGTAATGGGAGAAAGTGTGGTGAAAGTTATGTAAGGTAATGGGAGAAAGTGTGGTGAAAGTTATGTAAGGTAATGGGAGAAAGTGTGGTGAAAGTTATGTAAGGTAATGGTAGAAAGTGTGGTGAAAGTTATGTAAGGTAATGGTAGAAAGTGTGGTGAAAGTTATGTAAGGTAATGGTAGAAAGTGTGGTGAAAGTTATGTAGGGTAACGGTAGAAAGTGTGGTGAAAGTTATGTAGGGTAACGGTAGAAAGTGTGGTGAAAGTTATGTAGGGTAACGGTAGAAAGTGTGGTGAAAGTTATGTAGGGTAACGGTAGAAAGTGTGGTGAAAGTTATGTAAGGTAACGGTAGAAAGTGTGGTAAAAGTTATGTAAGGTAACGGTAGAAAGTGTGGTAAAAGTTATGTAAGGTAACGGTAGAAAGTGTGGTAAAAGTTATGTAAGGTAATGGTAGAAAGTGTGGTAAAAGTTATGTAAGGTAATGGTAGAAAGTGTGGTGAAAGCTATGTAAGGTAATGGGAGAAAGTGTGGTGAAAGCTATGTAAGGTAATGGGAGAAAGTGTGGTGAAAGCTATGTAAGGTAATGGGAGAAAGTGTGGTGAAAGCTATGTAAGGTAATGGGAGAAAGTGTGGTGAAAGCTATGTAAGGTAATGGGAGAAAGTGTGGTGAAAGCTATGTAAGGTAATGGGAGAAAGTGTGGTGAAAGCTATGTAAGGTAATGGGAGAAAGTGTGGTGAAAGCTATGTAAGGTAATGGGAGAAAGTGTGGTGAAAGCTATGTAAGGTAATGGTAGAAAGTGGTGAAAGCTATGTAAGGTAATGGTAGAAAGTAGTGAAAGCTATGTAAGGTAATGGGAGAAAGTGTGGTGAAAGTCATGTAAGGTAATGGGAGAAAGTGTGGTGAAAGTCATGTAAGGTAATGGTAGAAAGTGTGGTGAAAGTCATGTAAGGTAATGGTAGAAAGTGTGGTGAAAGTTATGTAAGGTAATGGTATAAACTGGTTTAAGTTATGTAAGGTAATGGTAGGTGTGGTGAAAGTTATGTAAGGTAATGGTAGAAAGTGTGGTGAAAGTTATGTAAGGTAATGGTAGAAAGTGTGGTGAAAGTTATGTAAGGTTATGGTAGAGTGTGGTGAAAGCTATGTAAGGTAATGGGAGAAAGTGTGGTGAAAGCTATGTAAGGTAATGGGAGAAAGTGTGGTGAAAGCTATGTAAGGTAATGGGAGAAAGTGTGGTGAAAGCTATGTTAGGTAATGGGAGAAAGTGTGGTGAAAGCTATGTAAGGTAATGGGAGAAAGTGTGGTGAAAGCTATGTAAGGTAATGGTAGAAAGTGGTGAAAGCTATGTAAGGTAATGGTAGAAAGTAGTGAAAGCTATGTAAGGTAATGGGAGAAAGTGTGGTGAAAGTCATGTAAGGTAATGGGAGAAAGTGTGGTGAAAGTCATGTAAGGTAATGGGAGAAAGTGTGGTGAAAGTCATGTAAGGTAATGGTAGAAAGTGTGGTGAAAGTCATGTAAGGTAATGGTAGAAAGTGTGGTGAAAGTTATGTAAGGTAATGGTATAAACTGGTTTAAGTTATGTAAGGTAATGGTAGGTGTGGTGAAAGTTATGTAAGGTAATGGTAGAAAGTGTGGTGAAAGTTATGTAAGGTAATGGTAGAAAGTGTGGTGAAAGTTATGTAAGGTTATGGTAGAGTGTGGTGAAAGTATAGCTTTAATCCCTTTAGTATAGCTTTAACCCCTTTAGTATAGCTTTAACCCCATTAGCATAGTTTTAACCCCTTTAGTATAGCTTTAACCCCATTATCATAGCTTTAATCCCTTTAGTATAGCTTTAACCCCTTTAGTATAGCTTTAACCCCTTTAGTATAGCTTTAACCCCATTAGCATAGTTTTAACCCCATTAACATAGCTTTAACCCCTTTAGTATAGCTTTAACCCCTTTAGTATAGCTTTAACCCCTTTAGTATAGCTTTAACCCCATTAGTATAGCTTTAACCCCATTAGTATAGCTTTAACCCCTTTAGTATAGCTTTAACCCCATTAGTATAGCTTTAACCCCATTAACATAGCTTTAACCCCTTTAGTATAGCTTTAACCCCTTTAGTATAGCTTTAACCCCATTAGTATAGCTTTAACCCCTTTAGTATAGCTTTAACCCCTTTAGTATAGCTTTAGCCCCTTTAGTATAGCTTTAACCCCATTAGTATAGCTTTAGCCCCTTTAGTATAGCTTTAACCCCATTAGTATAGCTTTAACCCCCATTAGTATAGCT
Organism: Homarus gammarus; assembly: GCA_958450375.1. Taxonomy (NCBI): domain Eukaryota; kingdom Metazoa; phylum Arthropoda; class Malacostraca; order Decapoda; family Nephropidae; genus Homarus; species Homarus gammarus. The sequence goes on along the minus strand of CAUDMG010002453.1, from coordinate 162,297 downwards.
TTAATCCCTTTAGTATAGCTTTAACCCCCGAGTCACTTATTCCCATGTTAAGTTAAGTCACTCGAGTCAACTAATACCCTTAAGCCAAAGTATTTAATCCCCGGGTTAAAAAATAAGACCAAGCGACGATAAATTATGGATTAGGGTAATTCAGACTGATATAATGTAAATAAATCCCAATTAGCGGATTAGGTTTACGTGCCTGGCAGTCTGGCCCTTATGAACATTCTTTATATTTTGGGTTATCAATGGTGTGTGTGTGTGTGTGTGTGTGTGTGTGTGTACAGGTATGAAAATCACTTATTCTGTACTATTGCCAAACTCAAATGCATACACCAAAAAATATCTTACACACACACACACACATCCTTCTACCACCTCATATGAGCGTTAAAGCAAAAAATAATATAAATAATAAAACGTCATTTTCAAATCAATTACAAATCCTCTAATAATCTGCTTAATGTTACTCTCCTTGCTACTGATTGGTGTGTTTGGTGCGTGGGTGGTCGATCACGCCTCTGTTACACACTGTTGACGAGTACTGGCCAGGGTCGGGCAAAGTGGGCAGCTCCCCAGAGGCCTCCACAATCTGGGGGGCCTCCACATATTACAATATTTTATTTATTTGTTTATTCATTTGGATTATTTTATTTTCATTCTTTAAAATTCATGTTTATCTATTCCATCACGTAAAACTATGTTCAGCAAGAAGCGTGATAGAAATTAGGCTAGCTACTCCTTGAAATTCAAAAATACCTGGTTATATATAGTTAATTAAAAATTTCTCAATGTTCTAATTTCCTCAATATAACTGCATATGGCTTCAAAATTCTCCAAAGAAGTGTTCAAATTTCAAAATTTTCCCGGGGGTCTTACAGCGCCCCCCGGAACTCCCAGATGTTTAGGCTCGCTTCACTCGCCACCCCACCCTCTTGGGTAGTTATAATGACGGGGGCCTCCACAAAGAGGCTGCCCATGGGCCTCCACAGGTCTAAATCCGGCACTGGTACTGGCTCTCTGTTACACACTATTGACAAGTACTGGATCTCTGTTACACACTATTGACAAGTACTGGATCTCTGTTACACACTATTGACAAGTACTGGATCTCTGTTACACACTATTGACAAGTACTGGCTCTCTGTTACACACTATTGACAAGTACTGGATCTCTGTTACACACTATTGACAAGTGCTGGCTCTCTGTTACACACTATTGACAAGTGCTGGCTCTCTGTTACACACTATTGACAAGTGCTGGCTCTCTGTTACACACTATTGACAAGTGCTGGCTCTCTGTTACACACTATTGACAAGTACTGGATCTCTGTTACACACTACCTGTATTGACAAGTGCTATTTAGAATTGGAATAATTATTTGACTATAAATTATATCAACAGTCTCCAGTAATAATTCCTTGGCTATAAATTATATCAACAGTCTCCAGTAATAATTCCTTGGCTATAAATTATATCCACAGTCTCTAGTAATAATTCCTTGGCTATAAATTATATCCACAGTCTCCAGTAATAATTCCTTAGCTATAAATTATATCCACAGTCTCCAGTAATAATTCCTTAGCTATAAATTATATCCACAGTCTCTAGTAGTAATTCCTTGGCTATAAATTATATCAACAGTCAAGAGTAATAATTCCTTGGCTATAAATTATATCAACAGTCTCCAGTAATAATTCCTTGGCTATAAATTATATCCACAGTCTCCAGTAATAATTCCTTGGCTATAAATTATATCCACAGTCTCCAGTAATAATTCCTTGGCTATAAATTATATCCACAGCCTCCAGTAATAATTCCTTGGCTATAAATTATATCAACAGTCTCCAGTAATTATTCCTTGGCTATAAATTATATCAACAGTCTCCAGTAATTATTCCTTGGCTATAAATCACATCACTGGTCCACAGACTCCCCACAATCGTATAATTTTCTGGGTATAACTCATTCTGTATAATTAAAGGAATTATCACATGTAAAGGTTAACAACGAGGCGATTATCATGTCACGAGAGAATGAAAACAAACATGTAAGGCTTATTGGTAAAATGATAATGACACTCTTATAAAAAATTAATAATACCCATAAATATACTACGCTGGTTTAACTAATGAAGTGTTTTAATGATTCAATATTATTAAAACAAATTATTTCAAAACTGCTCTTCTGTAAACTTGTAGTATCAGGGGAGAATCTACGCAACTGAGATTTTGTTTACATCACGACTGAGATGCCCTAGGAGACATATCTAGAGTATAGTGTAACCTCGATATAATGACTTATCTCCCCATGTAATCCATTAGACTTGGGTTTCACATCTAACGTACCTTCGATATAATGGAAAATCCATAATATCGAGGGTTCATTAGATGTGAAACCCCTATTTAATGAACTGTATAGAGATGAAAGTTCATTATATCGAGGTCTCACTGTAAATTTAGACATCTTCACAGGCAGAATCTTTTCCTCCATATATTAATTACGAATAAAAATTATTGAACATGAAAACTCCCAAAAGGTTAAAATTCCTCGTAAAATACAAAATACCCAAATAATTATCAAATAAATACGAATTCCAAGTAAAAAAATAAATAAGAGTTATCCACAATACATAAATTATCAATGTAAATTATTCATCACATAAAAATGGTTACAGTTAAAGTTATTCTTCACGGATGAAATTACGAAAGTTGTTTATAAATTCATCCGTGAAATACAGACAGACAGACAGACAGTGTGGGAATCAGGATGCCCTAACCCATCAGAAAAAGGTATCGCATCTTACTCAGCGCCCGGGTGAGTGTGTGTGTTGAATGATCAATAGCAAATTTACAAGTTGACACAAATGTTTACAGATGCGAAAACAACAACATATTAAAACGCTTTGTAAACTAAGTTAGCAGAAAGGTCTGTGTAATCTGTGCAGTATATACTAAGTGAGTCAGACCTTTACTTGGTAACTTTAAGCTGAATTTTTCTGTACATTAAAAAAAACTGTGTCGCTAAAGTAACACGATTTTGTAAGCTGGTACTAAACGAGCGGGGAAATAAATATAAATGCTTAAACAACAGACCTTCAATAGAGCTTATTTTCCGTAGTGTAAAGGTGGAAAACGAGCCTTATTGAGACACGCAGTTGGGTCCCGTATGCGGTTCACTGGCTCCCACGTCGATAGTATCTTCAACTCAACTCAGTGGGAATGCAACAAACCTTCCTCACACACACACATTAGAAACACAATCTACACAATAAATTAAATATCATACAGTACATTATTATACAGTGAAACCTCCATCTAACGAACTACATAGAGATGAAAGTCCATTATATCGAGGGTCCGTTGAATATGAAACCTCCATTTAACGAACTACATAGAGATGAAAGTCCATTATATCGAGGTTCCGTTGGATATGAAACCTCAGTCTAATGGATTATCTGGAGAGAGAAGTCCATTATATCGAGGTTACACTGTACTTGCTGGTCAACTAAGTCTTTTAAATAACGCATAGCTTTATCATTAATTAGTATGTAACTCAACATTAAGTGCTGTTCACCCACGGGTCTTGTAGCGCAGCGGTGTTGAACAATACTAGCGGAGCAATAAATTCACTGATGAATATTCGTTTTTTCCTCATTATTAAAGTCTTTTGCTGTACTTTCAAATATAAGCAATTTTTTTATCAGTATATATAATTACAGGCAAATTATAGGGGGAAGGGGGGGGGGGGAAATAACATACCTATAATTACAGGCAAATTATAGGGGGTTAGGGGGGAAATAACATACCTACATATAAATTATTTTTACCCCTAAAGACACTTTTCCAAATTATAGATAAAAATAACATCCTTACAGTTTATACTTATAATTTATACATTAGCCTAAAGCCATTCCAAATAAGACACCCTCTTCACGACAACAACAAAAATAATCATGGAATTTAAATCACTTATATCAAAAGTCAGAAGTAAAATTCACATCTACTCTTGTGTCCTCAATAATAACAAATGCAACTACAGTATCACATAAACAAGACTTGGTTCCCGTACTTGGTGAGTCTAGCCTAGCGTGTGGAACCAGCCGAAAGATGAGTGTAAAGTAGCAGAGAAGAAGAAAGGAAATGCTGGAAACAAGACAGCCAATGGTAAGTCACCGCGAAACAAGATCACGTAACTATTGTATTTATCTTCTGCTGAAATGACGGCAAAATTTCTCAAACTTAACCTAACTTAACCTATTTGAAACTACCATAGGCTAGTTAGGTTAGATTATGGTACGGTAGGGATTAGGATATGTTAGGTTAGAGTACGTTAAGGTAAGTTAGGGTACGGTAGGTTAGGTTAGATTAGGTTAGGTTTGGGTAATTTAAGCTTGGGTCATTTACTTTCGAAAAAAAAACAAATATATATATAAATACAGTTTAGTGATCATGTCCGTGGTCCTTAAGCAACATTAACCATATTGCGTGTTAGCCAGTACAGTTTTGCCACATTTGAAAACTTTCCCGTCAGTTTTAACCTTCACAATCATAAGCAATTAAAGCCATCCTAATTATAATCATTATCAATTTACATTATAGGTCTTAATTATCAATATATCAGCCAACAGCTTCAATTAGTTCCAATTTAACATACCATTAACAGGTTAAATCGGTTCCAATTTAACATAACCCCAACAGCTTAAAATCATTTCCATGTCATTATTATGCCTTGAACCATGAACTTAGCTCTCAGGAATATAATAATACTTGTCGGTGTATTGTTCCGCCATCTCAAAAAACTACCGTTACTTAGGGCGGGGAGGAGGTGTTACTTAGGGCGGGGAGGAGGTGTTACTTAGGGCGGGGAGGAGGTGTTACTTAGGGCGGGGAGGAGGTGTTACTTAGGGCGGGGAGGAGGTGTTACTTAGGGCAGGGAGGAGGTGTTACTTAGGGCAGGGAGGAGGTGTTACTTAGGGCAGGGAGGAGGTGTTACTTAGGGCGGAGAGGTCGATGAATTCCCCTGAACGGCTGCGACTCTTCTCTCGGCTGGGTCATCTCGGCTGGGTCGTCAGAATCCTTTATCCGTTGCGTCGTATTTCAACACAATTTCGTAAGGATAGTTTTTTTGAGTGACGGCACAAGAAGAATATTGAAGGCTTAGTTTACAAAAGAAATAAAATAAAATATTAATTTAACTCTTTAAATTTGGAATAATTCACTAAATGCAACTAAAATTCAAAGATATATGCAGAGATGAACTGATTAGAGAGAGAGAGAGAGAGATATTTATCCACCAACAACATAGCACAAGGTTACATGACAATGCTAATGAATAAATAAATATCACGGTAAAGTTTATACACTAGTCACTTAAATGGTCAAATAAACATAGACATCACAGAAGGCAATTTAAATACAGAGATGAATTACTATATATAAATTATTTGTTTAAGTCTTAACAAGGAACGAAAATGGGAGAAAATAATTGAAGAAAGAAGAAAAGAGAGGAGGTTTAATGTGGGTTAATAGTGATGTGTGTGAATAGTATCATCCTAGAGTTTATTTATTGAAGACATGGACACAGCTCCTTAAAGCTTAAGCCCGAGATGATTATAACACAAACCTCTGTTAAACACAACCAAGTCACAATAGATAAACATATACCCATTGTTTTTGTTTTGTTTTTATATATACGGCTCGACTCCTGACTCACGGAGAAACCTGATTGGTCAGTTCCCAAATGCGACGGAAGAATTGCTGTCGGCATAATTATAAAAGTTGACATTAACATCTGCACTTTGAAATTAAATACAATGCTAACACAAATACATAACACGAAGCTGATTGCTAAAGGTAATTTTTTTTCCACAACTATGCGCCCGGTCAGGAAAAAAACCGCAGTATGTCTATAAATGTCACTTCGGATATAATGCTTTAATACAGAGTGACCTAGGTATTTACATATATATGCCAGTGAGCCTACGAAGGAAGGATTCTTTGTCCTCTGTAGAAATTATTTTGTTGGTGTCGTGCTTCGCTTTCGTCTAATCTGAAAGAGACAGGCGTCGATTAGTCGCTTAGTTCTCAATGGCCACACTAAAAATCTGGTATATAATCATAAATCCATTTGTATTATTAATGGTTTTTTTTTAACCTTGAAGGAATATTTTAGATTTGTAATAAAGTGAAATAAAAAAAATTGGGCACTAATCCCTGGAGTGCAACACACGGCCTGAGTACCCAGACTGCGACATACAGCCAGAGTCGTCGTTCAGGTTTCCTCTGTGTCTTCTTCCACCCACACTTCATGCAGTCAGTACCATTTTTGTTACGATGGAGGAAGGTCTTTCATCGTCGATCCTATTCCCTCCTAGCAAGACCCCCGTTACCCATCCTGAATCGGTACGTTACATAACCCGTATGCGCATTTTTCACCACGACTCCCACTTGCTTCAGTAGTGCATATGTTATTATTTACTATGTATCTGTAATTTCAGGCTAAATAAACTGTATTTTATAAAGACATTTTGTTTGTGTTTGTCTGGGGGAGTCTGGGTGATAAATGAATTTGTTAAGGGGCCGCCCACGGGATATAAAAAACGCAGGAATGTAAATCTTGTCGGAAAATAAAAAATTCCTTCCTTATTCTTCACTCCACTTAAATAAAAGCACAAATAAGAATCGTTTTTAATCCATGTGTGTTTGAGATGTTGGTGGTGTAGGCAGAGTGAAGAGGAGTGATATTTTCTCCATACTATAAAGGCCATTCATCATCATGTGTTCCTTGATCATGTTCCCTCTCACACAACATTCAACATTCACTTAATGCTGGAAAAGATGTGTTCTATCATGACATTCCCTCTCAAACAACATTCAACATTCACTTAATCTTTTAGTATCGTATCAGTGAAGACAAGTTTGGAATTCCATTACTGGGAGGCTGATATAGTAAGGAGACACCCCACCCTCTAGAATCCTGACCATGAGAAACATCCACCAAAACAAACCCATATCAGTCATCTCTCTAATTTATGAACCAGGGGACTCATGAACCAGTGAATCTGAGACATCACCCGGTGCACCACCTATGGGGGTTAATACCGTGTTATGTCTCGGATTCACAGGTTGATGAGTCCCCGGGTTCAGAGATGGGAAGAAGAGTCCTGACAGAATTTTTTTTAAGGTGTTTGTATAATTCTTCAAAATTCTCAAAACTAACCAATATTTGTTTCTCTTGGTTATCTCGTTACTTTTCCAGCCATTAGTGGTAACCGGGGTTTTGTTTTTGTAATTTACTCTCCTCACCATGTGTCTGCTTACTAACCTGTCGTGTGGTGAGCCTGTGTACGTTCGGGATGGTTCGCAATAGATAACACCCATCTCACATCTGACTTGAAGTGTTTGAACCTAAGACTTAGTGATGAGAGGTAACCGCACTAACTTCCAGATGAAGAATAATGAAAGAAATTCTACCTAAGCCTTCAACAAACTTTAAGAAAGAATTAAGACTAGAAAAAAATATCCCAAATCCTCATATTGTTAAAAATAATAATCAACTAATCATCCAATCGAACTACTGTATATAATAGCCTTATTGGTGTAGAGGGTAACGATGGTTAGCCGGGATCATTGTGGGAGTAGAGACGTAAACAAACCTCCATAACTGTACTGCATGATTCGCGGATTAATCGTAAAAGGGGTTTAAGTTACCTGAAGCCATTAGTGGTGGATTTGAGAACTAAACAAACGACACGGTGGAATAGGGTCAATTTTAATGACTTAATTTACTGGCGACAGTTCTTTTTAAACCACATCTTAGAAGTGGTTCCTACAGAAATTGGTGGAATCCTTGCTTGGTAGGTCAGGCTTTCTACTGCAATGGTTTGGATCACTGGCTGAGAGAGAGAGAGAGAGAGAGAGAGAGAGAGAGAGAGAGAGAGAGAGAGAGAGAGAGAGAGATCACAACCACAAGGTGCAACTGTTATTGTGCAGCCATTTTACACTCTATCCAAGGCTGCAGGTTTGGCTATTTTGTCACACCTTCAAACAAAGAAAAGAAGAAAAGAAAAAAAACCCTTGGGATTTTACAAGTAACTACAACTTCTCACTGCACATTCTTACACTGTTCTCTGTACATTTTTTACTTATTTACAAACAGTACGACACTGACTACCTCTCGACAGTAAGGTATAACATTATTTCCCTAAGAGATAGTCATCATACCAGTTATAACGACCCGGCTATCTTCACCTAACACGGTACGGCCTCAGTTGACCTCGGTTGACCTCTGATACACCAATCAACAACTGTGAGATAACAAGGGGGAGGGTTGTTCAGGATCCTCACACAAAGACCAATCTTGAGATAACTACCGGAGTGGAGAAATACCGTCAGCGATCTACGTGGCATTTCTCGACGAGTGGATCCTACGAGAGAGCTATTCGCCTCGCCGATTACAGAGGCCGTTTTGCCACGCCTCCCCTCATAGCGTTACCGGCGAGTGAACCCTCGTATCACAGAGCTGGCAAGTGTCAGATTAAAGAAATATTTATATCTGGTATCTGTTATCACCAATATCATACTGCGAGTCAATTCAAAGCTGGTACCATTTTTTATCCTTGTACTTGAGCATAAGCTGATGTGCCACCGAAGAGAACGCCTCCGCCTCGTTCATCATCTTCTCCGTCTTCTCGTCCAACTGGCCCAACTTCTCTCCTCGTTCGACCATCAACATGCGAGTTCTGGAGATGTCGCCGGCTATGGTCCCGGCCCGAGCGTTCAGACCCTCAAGTTGGGAGGTAGGGCCGGGCAAGTGCTTGGCTACGCTGCGAGAGCCCTTACCGGACGCTTCGCCAACTGTAGACACATGATCGTTGGTTAGGTTAGGTTAGGAACACGCATTGATTATAATCTATAAACCTTTTCATCAGCATCATATATTTCACATTACCTTAAGATTAGTCCCCAGCTTATTACACCTTTTAATTAACCAACCTAATACTGTGCTAACCTAACCTAACTTTACATTATCTAACCAAAATTACCCTAATCTAAATTAACATAATGTAAGTTAAATTAACCTAACCCAACCTAAATCAGTCTACCTAACCTAATCTAACCTAACCTAACACCCAAGTATCATTTGAGTAATTAATCACAGTGAAAAACAAAAGCTTAAGGGTGATTAATCTTCAGGTCACCCCTAAATTTATATTAATTATGGCAAAAAAAAATTCTGAAAAAAAAAAATTTATGGCAAAAAAAAAATTATGGCAAAAAAAAAAAAAAATTACAATATATTCAACAATACATTACTATCTGAGACACATATATTAGGGGTCAAAAGTTTGCTCCGTCCCAAAATGAACCAGCATTGACCCCCAAACAAGACAACAGCACATCTGCACTACATTATTTCCCCGCTAAGCTGGCCCATAACGCCCCGTACATCGTCTATAGCTACAAACAGCTCATTGGTTCCCATCAGTGTTATATCCCCCCCCCCCCAGGACTGTACGTATATAAGCGTGTATTTACATCAAGTTTTTATGATAAATATTTAAAATTTTCTACCATCCTCTATGAAGTGCCTTAAAATCATTTGCATTTTGATAGTCCAGATATATAACATTATTTTAGATAATAACAGATCTGCTTCCCTATTGTGAACATAACTTGAATTTTCTATGAACCAATCAGCTATTAGAATAGAAGAGGGGCGGGGCTTAGGGGTCAGGTTAGCTTGGAAAAAGGTATAGATATCCGCTAGGGTAAACATGATCAGAGAGCCTGTGAATCACCTTTCACCGCGGGAGCTAACTTTTGGCCTCAACTATAGCAAGGTTTTAAAATAGCACAGTACGTTATATTGAATTAGTCGTTAGAGAACAGAGTTTAATATTTATTTGGCATTAGTTATATAAAAAGGTGGAGTTTTAGTGAGATGAGATAGTTGGTCTGTCTGGGGATGTCATAGAACCTGACACTATGTCATGTTTAAGACCCCTTTGCCATAGAACCTGTCACTGTCAAGACCCCTTTGTCATAGAACCTCTCACTGTCAAGACCCTTTGTCATAGAACCTCTCACTGTCAAGACCCCTTTGTCATAGAACCTGTCACTGTCAAGACCCCTTAGTCATAGAACCTGTCACTGTCAAGACCCCTTTGCCATAGAACCTGTCACTGTCAAGACCCCTTTGTCATAGAACCTGTCACTGTCAAGACCCCTTAGTCATAGAACCTGTCACTGTCAAGACCCCTTTGCCATAGAACCTCTCACTGTCAAGACCCCTTTGTCATAGAACCTCTCACTGTTAAGACCCCTTTGTCATAGAACCTCTCACTGTCAAGACCCCTTTGTCACAGAACCTCTCACTGTCAAGACCCCTTTGTCATAGAACCTCTCACTGTCAAGACCCCTTTGTCATAGAACCTCTCACTGTCAAGACCCCTTTGTCATAGAACCTCTCACTGTTAAGACCCCTTTGTCATAAAACCTCTCACTGTCAAGACCCCTTTGTCATAGAACCTCTCACTGTTAAGACCCCTTTGTCATAAAACCTCTGTCAAGACCCCTTTGTCATAGAACCTCTCACTGTCAAGACCCCTTTGCCACAGAACCTGTCACTGTCAAGACCCCTTTGTCATAGAACCTCTCACTGTCAAGACCCCTTTGTCATAGAACCTGTCACTGTCAAGACCCCTTAGTCATAGAACCTGTCACTGTCAAGACCCCTTTGTCATAGAACCTGTCACTGTCAAGACCCCTTAGTCATAGAACCTGTCACTGTCAAGACCCCTTAGTCATAGAACCTGTCACTGTCAAGACCCCTTTGTCATAGAACCTGTCACTGTCAAGACCCCTTTGTCATAGAACCTCTCACTGTCAAGACCCCTTTGTCATAGAACCTCTCACTGTCAAGACCCCTTTGTCATAGAACCTCTCACTGTCAAGACCCCTTTGTCATAGAACCTCTCACTGTCAAGACCCCTTTGTCATAGAACCTCTCACTGTCAAGACCCCTTTGTCATAGAACCTCTCACTGTCAAGACCCCTTTGTCATAGAACCTCTCACTGTCAAGACCCCTTTGTCATAGAACCTCTCACTGTCAAGACCCCTTTGTCATAGAACCTGGGGATTATCAAAGACATTATGACTCAGGATAACTTACAGAGTTCCTCGCGATCTAGTTGAGAGATTCCACCACCAAACAGCCCCTTGAAGAAGCTTTGTTTTGGTGGTTCAGGCATGTCGCAGGGGAGGAACAGCTCCCCTAACAGATCCTGGAGCATCTTGCTGTAAGGTGTAGAGGACGTTTTACTGAGGTAGAATTGTGTATAGAAATTTCTACGGCTTCTTCTCACTTAACTTAACCTAATTAAATCTAGCCTTAATTTAACCTAACCTAATTTAACCTAACCTTAAATTAACTTAACCTAACCTACAAAAGCCTAGTTACAGTCCCCTTTACTAGTGTATTTACAGGGGCTGGTCATATAGCCTAGGTACAGTCCCCTTCACTAGTGTATTTACAGGGGCTGGTCATATAGCCTAGGTACAGTCCCCTTCACTAGTGTGTTTACAGGGGCTGGTCATATAGCCTCGGTACAGTCCCCTTCACTAGTGTGTTTACAGGGGCTTGTCATATAGCCTAGGTACAGTCCCCTTCACTAGTGTGATTACAGGGGCTGGTCATATAGCCGAGGTACAGTCCCCTTCACTAGTGCATTTACAGGGGCTGGTCATATAGCCTAGGTACAGTCCCCTTCACTAGTGCATTTACAGGGGCTGGTCATATAGCCTAGGTACAGTCCCCTTCACTAGTGCATTTACAGGGGCTGGTCATATAGCCTAGGTACAGTCCCCTTCACTAGTGCATTTACAGGGGCTGGTCATATAGCCTAGGTACAGTCCCCTTCACTAGTGCATTTACAGGGGATCATCATATAGCCTAGGTACAGTCCCCTTCACAAGTGCATTTACAGGGGCTCATCATATAAACATTCCACAAATCATTACATTAAGATATTTGTTTTAATATTGTTTTACACAACAACGGCACACATTATAACACTTACCAGAAATCCGAAGCCAATGTAAACTTCTGTATTTCAGTGGGGGAACATAGGTACATTCCATGGCCATAATTCGTGAAGCAAAAAGTCCTCGCGATTCTGATTGGGGTAAAGATACGAGCGATACTATTATTATATGTATGCTGTTTCCTTAACACCTCAATACATTAAACTAGAACAATTACTATATATTGACGTTTTAGCATTATAAAATGTAGTGAAATTTCAAGTTTGCAAAGTAATTATATGAGAATTATACTTATTAATTACTAGTATTAATTATTTATATAACATGTGGCTGAACTATTTCCCTATAATTTAAGGAGTATTATATTACTGAAGGAAAAACTAATATGTGAACGTGTTACGATGTTCATTTGTTTTTACTTACTTGGCCTTAGACATTGTTGACATATATACTAACCGAGCTTCATATGAGAGACCCCCATTATATATTTCTTCTAAAATCGAGAATAATACCGCCATTGAGGTTGTATTAAATCAGCATTATGTTTTGATATTCGTAATAATGTCTTAGGTCATTTCTGTTCCTAAAATAATTATAAATGACTATCTTGGCACAAATCTCGATAGAATTATTACAGAGGGGTTAAATGCTCTACCTCTGGGTAACCATACATGGTCTATGAATATTGTAGCTGCATTGTTCGTACCCTTGGTGTAGCTTTAAAATTTGTATGATTATTTTGCTGAATAAATAATCTATAACTGCATTATTATTATTATCATTATTATTATTATACGACAGGTATGTTGGCTAGATGGTTCACACTCGTTAAGGAAGAACTTGACCTTATTTCATATCAATCAAACTATCGCCGTGTGTTTAGTGATAGTGTCAACCTATAACACTCCCGATTTTATTAATAGCATCAATGTATTAAACTCTCACTCTGATTATAGCATCGTCACTATAATTATACCAAATTATAGCATTGATACCCCAGTGTGGTATAACAGAACTAGATTATGTACTTATTAATATACTGTAGTCTGGTATATTTCCTGAACAAAAATATATCAATTATTATCGTTTTAATTATATTAGGATATATATATAATCACAGCAATTTTAATTTCTTGTAATTTTATATATTTTACGATTTTTATATTATTTTTTATATAATTTTCAACTATAATTTTAGAATTTGATTTTTTTTTATCGCATTTTACTTTTGGCAATTTCCTATAATTTCCAGTCTTTTAAAAATAGATTAAATGTAATAAAAAATGAAGTCGTTAAGTATTATTAAAATATATCTCGTTCTGTATTTTTTTTTTATTTACAGAGAAACTTCCATAAAAAGGCCCCATAGGTCAGCCATTACACCACATACACCCAGCCATTAACAGATTACCAGAAGTTCATTGTCAAATCTTTCATTAGTTCTCAAAAGCCAACTAGCTATACAAATTTCTGAAATGAATGATAATTATTTTTCTAACTATTATCTAATGTGATTTTTTATATTAATTGGTTTATAAAGAGAAGGAAAGAGAAATTGGTTCCTTTATGTCAATGTTGAGAGTCTCAGAAAAATGTCCTTCCTTGCTCCTTTCCTCCCTGCCTGCGTGTCTGCTTTCATACCTCCAATTCACAGTGTCTCAGGGAGCAGGCAGGGAGGGCAGAATCAAGGGCATTTTTCTAAGACAATATATATACCATTTTCATAATGTATAAAGAATAAACTGCTAATATATGCAGAGTAAAAAAAATATATATAAATTCAATAATTATAATAACATGGGTGCATATCTATGTCTGTACTACTGCATGAAAAAGTTGCAATTGAGTGCAAAAGAGAACAAAATTCAGTGCAACATGTGCAATTTGATATATATATAAAAAATGCAGAAAAGGAGAAAGAATCATTATATCATTGCAGTAAAGTATTAAAACCTTGCAATAGTCTCGGTGTTGCAAGTTGCATCGTGGGTAATTGTACATCTCACACTTTATGTATGATGGTAGTGTATATTATTAATTCCCATATGTTGAAAAATTCCATTACAACTTCCTGGTTTAATTCTCAATATACATACATCAATACAAACTGGTTTTCTAAAATGAGTCTTTCGTAATTATTAAACTCAAAGGCAAGTTCCGAATTATCTTTCTGAATGCCGAGTTATTTTTCCGAGAACTCAATTTGTGGTGGACTCGAGTGGAATCAACGATCTGGTGGCATTGTTGGCTGTTCTTGGTCGAATTGCCTTATTGTTTACTATTATTGTTTACCTCAAGTATCTGGGTACATTGTTTGTACGATTTATGCCAATTTTGTCTACTTCCTGATGCTTCTATTTGTCACCTCACCTATATTAATGTTACTTCTGCCATAGAAAATCTTACATCTTCTCCCATATACATCAACCAACATCAGATATATATACATAGAACTATTTAAATCTCACTATATACATTTTCAGGAGAGCTACAGTGTGGTAGTCATACCTAAAGTCTAACTAATTTCAAAATCAATTATTAAAGGTATTATATGAATCTATTTATATACAATGTGTTTTTATTTCAATTCTATGTCATTTCTCATGATTTTAATTTGTATTTTTAATTTTAGTCTGTGATTCAATGTTGTAATCTGTTTTTATTATTAATTTTTGAGTTTATTAGTGTGTGTGTGTGTGTGTGTGTGTGACTACCATTAAACTTACATAAGCCACATGTTACGAATGTTTACTTACCATTAAAAATTTCCTAAAAATCTATATAACTAAATTCTATCATCTATATTCTAACTTAATCTCTATATCAAAATCAAATACTAACTAAATATTTAATATATACTGTAAAAGTCCATATAACTCAATATATATCATCACGTGTCTATATGTATCTAATAAGTATATATGTTCGAGTAAGTTTCATGATCAGGCGTCAATGACCATTTTCTCTGGCGACGTTTTATTGAATCAAATTAAACGTCAACATAGAAAATGTCAACTCACTAGCACCCTTCGATAACATCTTACTCGTAACGTTGAAATTTGCATCACCTGAAGAATCTCCACCCTAGTTTATTTCAACTGAAGATTAACCACCCTAATGCTGTTTGGGGGGATGCGGTTAGGTTAGCGTTGGGTTGGGTTGGGTTAGCATTAGGGCGATTCATCAGAAGATATAAAATAAGCCGAGTGAAGAATCGTCACGTGATTCAATATTAGCACACACAGGTGAGTCATGGTATAAGACCCGTGAACACCTCGTATCTATCTGCAAGCAAGATGGATAAATCATCACACAATACAGCAAATAATCACAGAGACACACATTTGCTGGGATGAGAATTGTCGTCATCATGAGCAGACAATATTGTGAGAAAACACGTCACTTGTACGGGAGCTTACAAGACAAGTAGCACGTCACACCTTCTCAGCAGTATATAGGTAGTAAGTCATTTCAATGTACTCAAACCTTGATAATAAAATATACTGATTTATTTCTCACTTTACAGGAGAAGTTTTTGGTCCCATAGTCCCGTAAAATCACCTTAACTCAATGAATGTTAATTAATTGCATATTTACATAATCCAATACGTTTATATAATTTTGTAAAACTATTCCTAATTAGAAGACTTAGGAGTTCATTTTATTAGTCAAGATTTGAGAGAAATGATTTACTCTTAAGCTGACCCAGGGATAGGGGTCATTCACCCTGTCTGGTAACATTAGGTGATGACACTTGACGCATACATCTATTAGCCCGAGTCTCCAGTGCACGCGGTAAGCCTTGCACGGACACTGGGACACATCCACCGTTAGTCTTGCCTGTGTGGAGTGTCTAAATACTGATACATACAGCTCTCTCCTCTACCAACCATATCCATAACGTATTTAAGTGCCCCAGGCGTATAAACTGACCGTATTTATGTGTACGTATGTCTTACACGCATCCGTACACATGATGTCTCATTGAGAAATTATATCCACACACACAAAGACACAAACACACACTCGAGCAATATATCATTAGTAGTGAGGATGTTTGACGATGCAAAATTTAAACTACAAATAACAAAAAACCTGAAGAAAAATCGATAAAAATATAAAGTACAGTGATATCCCCGTTAGCCGGAACAATTGGTGCAGACCACTTCCGGGAATGAGAGATTCCCGGGTAACGAAACGACTCTCTCAAAGCCGGAAAAAATCCCTCATCCCTGGAATTTTTTGGGTATCGAGAAAATTTTCTCGGAATTTTCCGGAAAATGTGCCCCTCGGAAAATCGTTCCCAAAACCGGAATATTCATGAAAATTCCGGCTTTGGGAACGATTTTCCAAAAAAAATTCAATTCCGGGTATCGGAGAGTTCCGAATTTGATCGATCCGGCTTATGGAGTTATTACCGTATTAACATAATCTCGGCCATTTCAAAAGTCATAAAAAATAGAAGCAAATTATACCTCAAGAATCTTTTCAAAATCATGCAGAAAAATTTGATGGTACATGAAAAATCCCCCAAAATATTGACTACATAAGCATTGAGTAATCTTCACTACTAGTAATAGTTATAAAAAATATACTGACTGAAATTGAAAAAAAATTTGAATGGTTATTAAGCGATTATAAGGAAAAGTTGCCAAAGGTGAGACGAAATAATAATTAATACAAAAGATCCTATACAATATATATCTAATTATTATAAGATTTAATTAACTATTCTAACTGTATGGTGGACGACATTATTTGAGTCAGTTATATTAATCCCTCATCTTGGATTCAACACAAAAAAATGAATTCTCTCATTTTTTATCACTTTAATATAAAAATAAATCCAATTAAACAAACTACCAATTTGACTTTAATAAAAATATAACTCGACTAATTGAAAAAATAATGAATATAAATTTCTCATTAGATACAATTCTTTACTTTACTCGTTTTATTCCTCAAAAGACTCAGTAAATACGGGAGAATTTGCCGGGTGTTAAGCCTCGCGTTTTAGCATCGTATGATATGGTCGGTAGAGGGACCGTTACCTGTCCTGGGTGGCTGGTGGTGATTATCTTTCGAACAATTTACTACCATAACTAACTATCAGATGGTTTCCTCTCTCGGCCATAGGGAGTTCTGCAGCGATGAATTTCTCTACTTTAACTAAAAAAAATAAGAAGTAATGCAGTCATAATGAAACCTCTATATAATGGACTTTCACCTCTATATAGTTCATTAGATAGAGGTTTCGCATCTAACGAGCCCTTGATATAATGGACATTCCTCTGTATATCGTCTGTTAAATAGAGGTTTCGTTATAAACTTGCCCCTAATAACTATGAGAAAATTTGGTTGACGTTAGCTTAATGGTGTGGTATCTAGGCCACTGTTTACCAAGCCTACAGTAGAGAATGAACCACCAAGGCAGACACTGAACTTGACCATCTTCACTTCCTCAAATGTAACGTCAGTTGTACCTTCAAAAAAAATTAATCTAATTTTTCTTTATTCTACAATTTTATAACTTAATTAAATTTTTATCTTAGAACTTTACTGTTACTTTGTATACTGTGTGTGTGTGTGTGTGTGTGTGGATGTGTGTGTGGGTGTGTGGATGTGTGTGTGGATATGAATAAGTATGTGTGGATATTTCTATTTGTTATCTTAGTACTTTACTATTACTTCATATCCACAATTTACACACACACACACACACACACACACACACACACACACACACAGTATACAAAACTAACATATTGTCAAAATTATTACAAGTCAATTTACTGTCTATATTAAGTTAACTCTCCCTATTTGAGGTTGGATTATATATCATTAACCTATACAGGAAGTTCATAATTAAGAGCTAAAGGTCAATAATATATTTCATTATATTATTTCAAATTAAACCTTTTTTTTTCAACAAGATACCAAGCCGTGTGAATCACCTATGGCCGAGAGATACTACGATGGATTTGTAAATTGTAACGAACCGTACAAACAAACTAATGGTGTGTAAACATAACATAGCATCATGCACAAACATGCACCAATCAACGAAACAAACATTGAACCACATATTAACACTTGGTCTACCGTAAACAATGGTAAACAATTATTTAGATCTGTATTTTCAACTCCTTATATACGACCTGGTCTGCTTAGGCTCAATATTCGAAATATTTTGTTCTGGGCGTCTCGTGATTTGGAAAGGACAAACATTCAATAGTCGACGTACTGTACATTCAATAGTTGAAGAACATTTAATAGTCAACGTACACTCACACCAAAAAGTATCGGTGCAGGGCGAGATCGACAACTTCCGAAACGATACCCCTCCCCTCCCTCCCCACTAGGTGTTGCCATATGGCTGACACTCAGTGTGTTTGTTTCCTCTTTTCGGATTGTTGCTTTGTGTCGACTGAATGATGAGCGAGGGTTCGGTCTCGGTGAACGTGGGAATAAAACAGAGGCAATATGAAGCAGTAGAGATCTACACCCAGACGACATGGATACCTCAGAGGGAACACGAGGAGCTATTATTGCCCTTCATAACGAAGGGTTCGGCGTCACAGATATTAGCCGGCGGGTTGGTGTCCACAGGAACACCGCTGCACGATGGATTCGACGATACCTCGAAACTGGTGCTACAGATGACAGGTCTCGGAGCGGCCGTCCACGCTGCACCACCCCTCAGGACGACCAGGTTGAGTGGTTTATTTGGTAGCATAAATTAATGTGGCAATATTCACAAGTATCACAAATAATTTTGTTAACAGGGAGCTCCTCATATTTCATACTGTCTATTTATCACTTCCCGACCTTATTTATAACGGTTTGTTTCACTTGACCAGGCCATAGTAGCTGCTCAGCAGGATTACAGGGCTGCCAACATATAGCTGGAACAACTCGCCTTTCCCAATACCTATCGTCACTGGTCTCAAATTGTTCACACTACAATATGCACCGATACTTTTTGTTGCGAGTGTAAATCCAATAGTCGACGTACAACCAATAGTTGATGTACATTCAATAGTTGACGTACATTCAATAGTCGACGTACATTCAATAGTTGACTTACATCCAATAGTCGACGTACATTCAATAGTCGACGTACATTCAGTAGTCGATGTACATTCAATAGTTGACTTACATTCAATAGTTGACTTACATTCAACAGTTGACGTACATCCAATAGTTGACGTACATTCAATAGTTAACGGTCATTCAATAGTCGACGTACATTCAATAGTTCACTTACGTACATTCAATAGTTGACGTACATCCAATAGTTGACTTACATCCAATAGTTGACTTACATCCAATAGTCGACGTACATTCAATAGTCGACGTACATTCACTCATTCTCTTGCCACATCATCACATTCTCCCTCGTATAATTAATCGGCCAAGACTTGCGAGTAATAATTGGTTCCATGGGGACATTTTATCTTCCTGACAATGGATAAATTAATTCACTTGATATATAGAGAAAAATATAAATCCAATTATATAATAGTAATAAATTTTGATTAATTTTAAGCCAATTTAATACAAAATAAATGTGGACAAGAAACATAATTAATTACTGAATCGAAACAAATAAAGCTTAATTCCTTCAAAATAAAGTTTAATTCCTTCAAAATAAAGCTTAATTCCTTCAAAATAAAGCTTTACTTAAAAATAAAGCTTAACCTCCTAGAAATAAAGCTTAACCTCTTGGAAATAAAGCTCAACCTCTTGGAAATGAAACTTAACAAGATCAATAAACATTCGTGAGTCATTGCCGATACCAACATTCGTGAGTAATTACCGATACCAATATTCGTGAGCTGTAACGAGATCAGGTCAAACATAACATAGCATAATACTCTACTATTATCCCTGCATTAAATGTGGTTCATATCTCTCGTTCTTTTACCCTACACGACTAAGTTATTTTACAAAAGAACCCTACCATTAGCCAAAGGAACATAATTGGATCTAGAAAGGTTGAAAAATATTTGGAAATAATTATACAAACGACTAAGAAATTTTTTTAGTCTATTTCCTCCATGGTTAGTACTTTGAAACCTTTATTTAACGGACTATATAGAGAAAGTACGTTATATTGAGGGTCCGTTAGATGTGAAACCTCCATCTAATGAACTATATAGTGAAAGTCCGTTATATCGAGGTTTCCTTATATGTGAAACCTCCATCTAACGAACTATATAGAGTGACAATCCGTTATATCGAGGTTACACTGTACATTTCTACAACTCATAAGAAAAGTTACAACCACAACCCTGGGAAGTTATATAAATTATTATAACAAACAAAACTCGCTTATCTAAATTATCCATCCATTTTATAAAACAGTTTATTTCTATTTTAAGTGAGGTTGACTTTTCTGCGATATTGCACTGCTTGTAGTTTGAGACTGATATATTTTTGAGGTGAATCAGTGTTGCATTTATATTTCATACTTCTACATTATTTCACTTTTTTCTACTTTCACACTGTAGTACTTGGCTCTCCTACAATACACTGTAGTACTTGGCTCTCCTACAATACACTGTAGTACTTGGCTCTCCTACAATACACTGTAGTACTTGGCTCTCCTACAATACACTGTAGTACTTGGCTCTCCTACAATACACTGTAGTACTTGGCTCTCCTACAATACACTGTAGTACTTGGCTCTCCTTAAAAATACACTGTAGTACTTGGCTCTCCTACAATACACTGTAGTACTTGGCTCTCCTACAATACACTGTAGTACTTGGCTCTCCTACAATACACTGCAGTACTTGGCTCTCCTACAATACACTGCAGTACTTGGCTCTCCTACAAATGCTCTGCCTGTTTGCATCACCCTCGCTCGCTAAACTACAAACACACACACGCCACACATACATGCACCACACATACACACGCCACACATACACACAGCAGTAAATTAACTATTCCCTAAATGATACTGCTCTATGATATTTGTAAATAAAAAGACAAACAAAAATATGCCCTAATGCTGAAACAAATGCCCAGTTTTGACCTATCTTGGGGGCATTGTGTTTTATCGCGTTACTTAAGGCATCAAATCTTCTCAAACTAGTAATTTCATTAGACTGACAGGCAGACAGACGTATGTGTGTTACTGATAGCATTCATACATACATACATACATATATACATAAACACAATATACATACACATATATGCTCCCCTCCTCCCCACACAGCCTCACTTAACAAAATGCAACACTGATTTATATATATATAAGACCCAAGGTACTCATGAAATATAGACTTAATTATTGCTTCACCCATTAACGAGAAATAACAGAGGCAGTGTAAGAATAATGCCACTGAAAATGGATACAGTATAAAATAATCAGGAAATTTCTGCAAAATTCTCTAAAAAAATATATATATACTGGTATATATATATATCTAATGTGCGAAAAAATTAGGAAATTTTTGTGCTGAAAAAATCACGAAATTTTTATAATTTTGCTGAAAAAATCACGAAATTTCTATAGTGTGCTAAAAAAACATTCAATTTATGCTCAAAATATCATGAAATTTAAAAAATGTGCTAAAAAAAATCA
This sequence comes from Homarus gammarus, assembly GCA_958450375.1. Lineage (NCBI taxonomy): Eukaryota > Metazoa > Arthropoda > Malacostraca > Decapoda > Nephropidae > Homarus > Homarus gammarus. The sequence continues at coordinate 140,650 of CAUDMG010002453.1, read as the reverse complement.
GGAAATTTCTGTGCTCAAAAATCAAATTTCTCTCACATGCTCAAAAACTCACAAACCCTAAAAAAAAATAAATAAACATCGCCAGTATCCATTTTCCTCCATCTTAATGTTTACCCCTATGAGACCCCACAAATTAATCCCATTGATGCTCTGGGCAGAGGCTATAGGTTATCAACGTTGACGGCCGAACATTGATGCTTGGCTGCGTTACGGTGCGGGTAATTGATGTCGTACAGTCATGCACCAGCGATATATTTCTCGCCACACCGTCAATGTATTCTAATACTGCCTCTGTTAATAAAGTTTCAATTAATCACCTAAAATTACCTATAGTTACCTCTGGATGTTATTTCTCTATAATATGATCTTGAACTTTGCTTTTCATCAATTAAAATAATAATTATGTCAACCAACTTGGTAAATTCTTAATAAATCCTGACAAATTCTTCATAAATTCTACATGGAGAGAAAAACAAGGTGGGGTTAACCAAGATGTCAATAAAGAAGATTTTGATAAATTATAGTTTAACGTACGTCTATAGCTACTGGATCAAATAATATTTAATGGCATTCGAAATAAAAATATTTGGCTATGGTTACACTGCAGGAGAACTGTTTTAATCTAAGACGCAAAAACGTCCAATGCCGGAAAAGTACAAACGGCAAGATCGCTGTACCGTTTAACCCCAGACGACGCGGGCCAATCCGCTCCGACCTGACCTAACCAATGCCAGGTCAGGTCAGGTTAGATGCGATTGGTTAGCGTCGCCCGCCGTAGAGAGACAGCAAAACACATAGGGTCCAGCGGTCATGCTCGCAGTGCTTTCCACGCATAACACACGTGGCTACTAAAACACATTAATGCAAGGTGAATCAAGAGAACGTTTACCTTGAAATAGGGACTTTTCTCCTCCTGCGACAAGGCATATCAAGAAAAATAAAATATGAAGGCAAAAATATTTCAAGAGTAAGAAAAAAAAAATGCTGGAACAATTGTTGATGTAAGTAAGAGTTCGGTGCAGTGACAGGTGAGGGATGTCATAGCATATAATATAACATATACCGCACTGGACTACTTATTGAAATGTGCAAGAGTGATGTGGGTTCGTGTGATCGACCTCAAAAAAAAAAACATAAATAAATTAAGAAGAGTTGTACTAGAGGGCCGTGGCGACTAGTCCAAGTCCGGCGCTTGAGTCATTCCTGTTGAGTCATTCCTGCTAGAGATCCGCGTACACAAATGACAACTTAACACGACACAAACCACACCAAACCTGACCTAATGTAACCTATTGATATCAGGTCAGGTTTAGGCCGCATCTGCCGGCTCTCTAGCGCGTACCAAGAGCCGGGACTCGGTCTGTCGCCACTTCCTTGCTAAGAGTTAATGTTGGCCATGACGCATCAGACAAGAGTCAAACTTCAGCAATGCCAATGACAGCTTCTAGCACTAAGATAAAACCTACCACCTACCAGCAATGAAGGCAAGTGCAGAGCAACACAACATGCAGTGCAAAGCAGGGATGAGGTGTGGTCGGGTGGTCAATATGGTGTACTGTAAAGTGGTCAATATGGTGTACTGTACTCAAGTGGTCAATATGCTGTACTGTATTTAAGTGGTCAATATGGTGTACTGTACTCAAGTGGTCAATATGATGTACTGTACTCAAGTGGTCAATATGATGTACTGTACTGTACTCAAGTGGTCAATATACTGTACTGTACTCAAGTGGTCAATATGATGTACTGTACTCAAGTGGTCAATATGATGTACTGTACTCAAGTGGTCAATATGATGTACTGTACTCAAGTGGTCAATATGATGTACTGTACTCAAGTGGTCAATATGCTGTACTGTACTCAAGTGGTTAAAATACTATACTGTACTGTATTCAAGTGGTCAATATGCTGTACTGTACTGTACTCAAGTGGTCAATATGCTGTACTGTACTCAAGTGGTTAAAATACTATACTGTACTGTATTCAAGTGGTCAATATGCTGTACTGTACTGTACTCAAGTGGTCAATATGCTGTACTGTACTCAAGTGGTCAATATGCTGTACTGTACTGTACTCAAGTGGTCAATATGCTGTACTGTACTGTACTCAAGTGGTCAATATGCTGTACTGTACTCAAGTGGTCAATATGCTGTACTGTACTGTACTCAAGTGGTCAATATGCTGTACTGTACTCAAGTGGTCAATATGCTGTACTGTACTGTACTCAAGTGGTCAATATGCTGTACTGTACTGTACTCAAGTGGTCAATATGCTGTACTGTACTGTACTCAAGTGGTCAATATGCTGTACTGTACTGTACTCAAGTGGTCAATACACTGTACAGTACTCAAGTGGTCAATATACTGTACTGTACTGTATTTAAGTGGTCAATATGGTGTACTGTACTCAAGTGGTCAATATGGTGTACTGTACTGTATTTAAGTGGTCAATATGCTGTACTGTACTCAAGTGGTCAATATGCTGTACTGTACTGTACTCAAGTGGTCAATATACTGTACAGTACTCAAGTGGTCAATATACTGTACTGTACTGTATTTAAGTGGTCAATATGGTGTACTGTACTCAAGTGGTCAATATGGTGTACTGTACTGTATTTAAGTGGTCAATATGGTGTACTGTACTCAAGTGGTCAATATGATGTACTGTACTCAAGTGGTCAATATACTGTACTGTACTCAAGTGGTCAATATGCTGTACTGTACTGTACTCAAGTGGTCAATATACTGTACTGTACTCAAGTGGTCAATATACTGTACTGTACTCAAGCGGTCAATATACTGTACTGTACTCAAGTGGTCAATATTCTGTACTGTACTGTACTCAAGTGGTCAATATGTTGTACTGTACTCAAGTGGTCAATATGCTGTACTGTACTCAAGTGGTCACTATGCTGTACTGTACTCAAGTGGTCACTATGCTGTACTGTACTCAAGTGGTCACTATGCTGTACTGTACTCAAGTGGTCACTATGCTGTACTGTACTCAAGTGGTCACTGTGCTGTACTGTACTCAAGTGGTCACTGTACTGTACTCAAGTGGTCACTATGCTGTACTGTACTCAAGTGGTCACCATACTGTACTGTACTCTACATCCTGGTTCCATTTACACACAAAATTAAAAAAAATAAAAATTATAAGATGACAATTAGTTTTAGTAAATTAATTCTGTAAAACATTATATTTACAACAAAAAATTCTCCTTGTGTTGAAATTAATGTTAACAGATAAGTTAACATCCAATTTAATTATTATATCACATCATGGTCTATGTTAAAATGAACCATAACAGATAAACTAGCACGTTAAAATGACCAATTATACGTTAAAATGAACAATAACGACCAATTACACACTACAATGATCTAACAAGGAGCATTAACGATCAATTACACGTTAAAAAAGGCATCAACGACCAATCACAGTACACATTACAACGACCAAACGACCATACCTTTGCCCACCATTATGCAATCATCACATAAAACAAGAAACAAGAATATCCGTTTATAATAACATTCACAAGACCTTTATGCATGCACTGATTAGTATTAGCCCTGAAACCCACATCTCTCTGGTCCAGGCAAGGAGCCCTGATAATGGTATAGGGGTCGACACACTTCCTTCATTTAATTACTAAATCACAATCGGAATTTCACTGTTTTGGAGATTTTTATTATTATTATTATTTTTTTATTTTTTCATTATTTTGATTTTTTTGGGTAATTATTTCATTTTGTATTTTTTTCTGTTATTTTGATTATTTTTTTGTATTTTTTTCCATTATTTTGATTATTTTTTGTATTTTTTCATTATTTTGATTATTTTTTTGTATTTTTTCATTATTTTTATTATTTTTTGTATTTTTTTTCCATTATTTTGATTATTTTTTTGTATTTTTTCATTATTTTGATTATTTTTTTGTATTTTTTTCCATTATTTTGATTATTTTTTTGGTATTTCAATATTTTTTTTATATTTCGTTATATTTAAGAGATGATTCATAAGGTTTTAAGGCATTCTCGGTTAATTTTGAGGAACGAATCATTAATCTTCACGTTGGTTTCTTCATGACGATTATATAAATTTTTCGTTAAATTTGAATTATGAGTGATTAATTTTTTTAAGGGTTTCATTTGATTAATTTATGAAGCAGTGAGTTGATTTTTTGTTTTTTCATTTGATTAATTTGTGAAGTAGATTTGAATTTTTTTTTTTTTATTAAAGTTTTTCATTTGATTAATTTACAAAGCAGTGAAGGCTATAAAAGAGATGTGCGTCCCATGAGGCAGGAGTGTAGTGTATTGACTTACTGATCAGTGTCCTCGTTAACGAACATTTGCTGACCCCAAATTGACAGCATAGGATCAACTATGCCAGTCTTCCTCGTCTGAAAACTATGTGTTGGGGAAAAGATGGTAGAATTAAGTGTCCGAGGAGGAGGAGGAGGGGGAAGGAGCAGGCATAAGAAGTGTGTCTGAATGTTTCTCTGATCCAAAATAAAACTCTCCATAAAGTTCGGATGATAAATCTTTCCGTCCAACTTGGTGAGATATTAACGTCGATTCGATTAATAATTTCTCGTAACATTGGGTCAAATGAGTGTCACGTCCCCCTGGTGGCAAACAGACCCAACTAATTTTGTGTCTTATAACTCATATCATCTATTGACTTCTGACATCCGACTGTACTTACGACCGCCGTTATTGCATCGTTTCGTAAAGTAAATTAATCGCTTAAATCCTCACGTGGGAGGGGGGGGGGGGATTTATCACACGAACCTCGGAGAGAAAAAATACCTGATGGGCACAACAAATTATTATTTATTTGTTAATTAAAGAAACTCTAAAACTAAAAGACAAAGTTGTGGCTAGACAGTCATTTGTTTCGTCTTTTTAACATGTGGAGTTTATAGATGATATAAGTCAAATGTTTATAGAGAATCAGATGCCCTGAGCACCACTTGAGCTATGGTATTAAATCTAATTATAATTCACCTGATAATCCTTTAACCTCACCTGGGATTACAGCGCAACTTCGATATAATGAACTTCTCTTTATATATATACTCCGTTAAATGGGGAGGGGTAATATCTAATGGAACCTCGATATAATGGACTTTTTGCCTTATGTAGTATATTAGATGGGGGTTTCATATATACGTAATGGAACCTAGATATAATGGATTTCCTCTCCATGTAGTTTGTTAAATAAAGGTTTCACTGTAAATAGAACTGATCACCATTTGAATAACCTAACCAAACCTAACCTAACCCAACCCAACCTAACCTAACCCAACCCAACCTAAGCTATTAAGGTGAGGGCGAAAATAGTCCTTAACCCCAAATGACAACAGAGAGAATAGGTTAAATTATGACTTATTATATGAGTCACCTAAGATACGAGAGCAAAATGATAAGTAATTATTTATGCCTCATCCATAACAAAGAAATAATGATGGACTCTTATCACCCAACATGACAGAATATGACATAAAACCTAACCTAACCTAACTCCCATATAACACACCACCAAGAAATTGTTCGTAAATTAATATCAAGTTTAATTTTCTTCCTGGGATTCCACAAGGCAGTGTACTATTCCCTACGACGCTTAACTCAAGTGATGCTCTGAGCTACGAGACAAGATGGAATATATCTCTTTGGCATGACAATAAAAAAGAAAGAGATGTAATTTGATACATCTTGATTATTATGATCAATACATAAATACTGAACTCTGTGTTAAAATCTATTGTTCCAGTTCTAAGATTCATTAGGGAGGGAGAACTCATATTGGGTATCTAATGTTATTCTTTAGATGAGAGTAGTGGGCTGTTAAGCTGGGCCCCATTCAGTAGTTAAGTGTTAGAACTGGGCACCATTTAGCAGTTAACTGTCAGAATAAGGCACCATTCAACAATTAACTGTTAAAACTGGGCACCATTCAGCAGTTAAATGTTAGAACTGGGCCCCATTCAGTAGTTAAGTGTTAGAACTGGGCACCATTCAGCAGTTAAATGCTAGAACTGGGCCCCATTCAGCAGTTAACTGTCAGAATAAGGCACCATTCAACAATTAACTGTTAAAACTGGGCACCATTCAGCAGTTAAATGTTAGAACTGGGCCCCATTCAGCAGTTAACTGTCAGAATAAGGCACCATTCAACAATTAACTGTTAAAACTGGACACCATTCAGCAATTAACTGCTAGAACTGGGAACCATTCAGCAGTTAACCGCTAGAACTGGGAACCATTCAACAATTAACTGTTAGAACTGGGAACCATTCAGCAGTTAACCGTTAGAACTGGGAACCATTCAGCAATTAACTGTTAGCACTGGGAACCATTCAGCAGTTAACTGTTAGAACTGGGAACCATTCAGCAGTTAACCGTTAGAACTGGGAACCATTCAGCAGTTAACTGTTAGAACTGGGAGCCATTCAGCAATTAACTGTTAGAACTGGGAACCATTTAGCGGTTAACTGTTAGAACTGGGAACCATTCAGCAATTAACTGTTAGAACTGGGAACCATTCAGCAGTTAACTGTTAGAACTGGGAACCATTCAGCAATTAACTGTTAAAACTGGACACCATTCAACAATTAACTGTTAAAACTGGACATCATTCAACAATTAACTGTTAAAACTGGACACCATTCAACAATTAACTGTTAAAACTGGACACCATTCAACAATTAACTGTTAAAACTGGACACCATTCAGCAAGTAACTGTTAAAACTGGACACCATTCAGCAAGTAACTGTTAGAACTGGACACCATTCATCAATTAACTGTTAAAACTGGACACCATTCATCAATTAACTGTTAAAACTGGACACCATTCATCAATTAACTGTTAAAACTGGACACCATTCAACAATTAACTGTCAGAACTGAATGTGATAAGACCTGCCCAAATAATACCTAAGTAACGTCACTAAAACGTGATATATAAACAATAGTGACCAAGAACTCCCATCAAGGAAACATTATTTACGAAACTGTGAACATGAGTGATTAATCGGAGAGGGGGGGGGGGGGAGATGATTTATGTCACCGTTTCACTCCGGTAGAAAGATATCGTAAAATAAATAAATTAATTAATAGGTGTAAAACTAAATCTCTCTTTGTGGTTAACCAATATTGACCTTAGAAAAAAAAATTACCCTAAGCTGGATTTAAGCTGTGGGGTCTTATATCCTAAGCTGGGGTTAAGCTCTGGGGTCTATATCCTAAGCTGGAGTTAAGCTCTGGGGTCTATATCCTATGCTGGAGTTAAGTTCTGGAGTCTATATCCTAAGCTAGGGTTAAGCTCTGGGGTTTACTGTATATCCGAAGTTGAGTTAAGCTTTGGGGTCTAAATATACCCTAAGCTGAAGATAGCCCTTGTGGTCTATATCCTAAGCTGGAGTTAACCTCTGGGGTCTATAAATATCAGAAGAGCTCTCAAACTGAATGAGGTATCTTGAGTTAAAAGCACGAGACGAGCTGCTAAAACAAACAATAAACAAACAAAATCACTATTGCCTGAAAAAAAAAAAAATCACTATCGCTTCAAAAACAAAATCACTATCGCCTAAAAAAAAATCACTATCGCTTCAAAAACAAAATCACTATCGCCTAAAAAAAAAATCACTAACGCTTCAAAAACAAAAATAAATTAGCCACCCTAGTTATGAAAACATATTAACGATTAACCTAACTAATTCTGTTGAGGTTAACACTACAATACAAGTCACACTAAATATTGATGGATTCTGTACATCTTGAAACAGAAACAACAGGACAGTTAAACCACCATATAACGAGCTTTAATATAATGGTTTTTCTTATATATAATCCCAAAGATGTTTTATATTTAATGGACGTTATTATAGGGGTTTAATTTTACGGACTGACCTATCATATTCTGACCGTTATATTGGAGTTTTACTGTCAGTTAGTACGAGATGATGTTGTTTTTGAGTGAGTGGAAAGGAAGTTGATTAATGGGGCTATAGTTCATTAATGTATCTAGAGTGTTGTGCTGGTGGGGTTATGTTTACAGGAGGTGTTATCATACTTACATGACTGGGGTATAAGGAAGGCTATTTGATACAGTCTAAACAAAAATAATCATTATTTTTTCTACACTATGGTTCACCAAAATACAATCTATATTTTAAAACACTTTTATATTTTTTTTACTATTGTCTATTAAATACGAGAGTAGAGGCAAGAAAGCCTTATGCACTAATTTTTGTAAAAAAAACAAAAAAATTAAATGAAAAACCAAAAAAAAGTCAAAATTAAATTAAAATCTTGATAGCCAGACAGAGCAGCCACAAATAAACAGCTTTCTTGAGTCTACAGAGAGATGCAAGGAAGGAGATTAACTTTATACTGTACTCTTATATACAACTAAACCATGAAAAAGATTTATATAGTTGTGTATATACTGGATTATAACCTTACAGTATGGCCAACCTCGGGAACCAGCTTGGCCACCCATGTGTCAAATAAAACTTGTACTGCCATGCTGGGCCAACTGACCTTATTGTCTACATTATGTAGTATATATATATATCACAAATCAAGTACTGAACTAGTCATAGGTGAGGGAGATACATGATTGGTGGGTTACCTGAGGCAGAGTACGGTACTAACCTTAAGTCTACCAGCGGCAGGAAGTCGACGTAGATCAGCTGACGCAAACTTGGCAAACTAAAGACAGAAATATGTCCCGTTGCCACATAGCATACCAAGCACACGCTGTCTGTAGGGGAACAACCAATGCTGTTTATTAATACGGTTAAGTGAGGTTAAGTGACACATTAGTACATACCATAGCAGACACTGTACTTGACACACCTACACTTCCTCAACTATAAAGTTAGGTACCCATTCACACCTGGGTTAAGTGAGGGGTGCCTGGGATCGAACCAACGTCTCTTAATACACGAGATTAATATTGTACCCTCTTGTCCACTGCACCCCTAGAGCCAGGATTAAGGAAAGACTAACACACACACATACTCTCTCTCTCTCTCTCTGGAATCATTCACGTACAATCGGGTCAAAAGTTGGCTCCCTCCCAAAATGAGGCAACGTCGACCCCAAACGAGACAGGGTATTCAAGGTCAGTTACTTCAGAGCTTCATTCCTCTGACTCTGTTTCACCGCAATGGGGAAATTTTATCCACGACTACACACAATTGACATAATTAACCCACTGATAGTAAACACCAATTTGGACCCTAATGACTTCAAGTACAACCTTTACAACGTTCATCAAGAGAATGCTATGAAGAGTGCGGCCAAGTAAAGTTTAACAGCTTCACTACGTCGACGCCAGATGATTTTATTCAGCAGAGACAGGACGCACACACACATGCATGCACACACACATAGAAGGTAAGTCATAGGTTAAGCTCACATGTACAGGGAAGCATCACAGGTCAGGTCAGGTCAGGTCAGGTTTCAATAAAATTTGGAAGAAACTTTTCTATATTTCAACACCTCAAATACCAAATCAAACTATACACACACACACACACACACACACACACACACACACACACACCAACTCTTACGAAACTAACCTTTTATCTGAATAATTTCTGACTTGACGACAAAAGACACCTCCGTGATTATCTGTTTGTACACACAGTTCTGCGATGGCAAGGCCACTACCCTAGCCACCTTTTCTGACGCGATGACGATGAACTGTCTATCACCCCACGTCTGCTCTGCCGAATTCGTGGGAGACATTCTGTTGTCGACGAGCGATTTGGTTGGCGTTCCTGCGACAGATGGACAGTAGTATGGGGGTGGGGTGGGAGGTTAATTGGTGAATGAGAAATAGGAGAATAAATGGGATATGGACAGAAAAAACATGAAGAAGAAACAAACGGGAACACAAATACATGAGAAATAGACAGAGAGTAACACAATAATTGAGAAATAGACAGATAATAACACAAATACATGAGAAATAGACAGAAAGTAACACAATAATTGAGAAATAGACAGATAATAACACAAATACATGAGAAATAGACAGAAAGTAACACAATAATCGAGAAATAGACAGAAAGTAACACAAATACATGAAAAATAGACAGAAATTAACAATAACTTCGATTGATTTTACTAATTTTAAAACACAACAGATAAGAATAATTTATCTTGGGTTAAATCTGACACAAGACCTATCAGATTTTAGTGTTATTGAGTTAAAATCTGACACAAGACCTATCAGATTTTAGTGTTATTGAGTTAAAATCTGACACAAGACCTATCAGATTTTAGTGTTACAGAACTAAAATCTTACATGAGACCCCATCAGATTTCCCACCACAAAGAAATCTGGCAAAAATCCTTACGTTCCAATTTTCTTTCCCTGTTAGCGTCCTTCCATGACTCATACTGGTAAGGGATTAGGTCGCCATTGCAGTCTAGGAACGACATCGCCAGCACTGACCCCTTCAGCCGAAAAATGGTTCCTGGAAGATACGAGGTCAAGGGTCATTAACGAGGTCAAGAGTCATTAATGAGTTCAAGATCGTTAGCTAGTTAATTATACCAGTTTAAGGTTATTATGTCGTTAATTATACCAGTTTAAGGTTATTAGGTCGTTAATTATACCAGTTTAAGGTCACTACGTCATTAATTATACCAGTTTAAGGTTATTACGTCGTTAATTATACCAGTTTAAGGTTATTACGTCGTTAATTATACCAGTTTAAGGTTATTACGTCGTTAATTATACCAGTTTAAGGTTAATACGTCGTTAATTTTACCAGTTTAAGGTTATTAGGTCGTTAATTATACCAGTTTAAGGTTATTACGTCGTTAATTATACCAGTTTAAGGTTATTACGTCGTTAATTTTACCAGTTTAAGGTTATTAGGTCGTTAATTATACCAGTTTAAGGTTATTAGGTCGTTAATTATACCAGTTTAAGGTCATTAGGTTGTTAATTATACCAGTTTAAGGTTATTAGGTCGTTAATTATACCAGTTTAAGGTTATAAGGTCGTTAATTATACCAGTTTAAGGTCATTAGGTTGTTAATTATATCAGTTGAAGGTTTTAAACACTCTAGCAAATATTTATAAACTGTAAACATTTGCAAATTGTAAACATTAGAAAAACTACAAACATCGATAAAGTGTAAAGACCCATCAAATAAACATTGGACTAACTTACCGCTGGGTGAAACAGTGGCAGGTGTAGTTGCTCTAGTTTCTTGTGATGGCAATGAAACCATAACTTGTATTACCGACCCTAGACTAGTGCCGACCCATAGAGTAGGTGCCGTTTGGGTATCTGTCGACATAAACAATGGAAGATGGTTTAAGAATAGTATGGTGTGTAGTGAGAGTATGGTGTGTAGCAAGAATATGGTGAGGTGGTGTGAGAGTATGGTGTGGTGGTGTGAGTATGGTGTGGTGGTGTGAGTATGGTGTGGTGGTGTGAGTATGGTGTGGTGGTGTGAGTATGGTGAGGTGGTGTGAGTATGGTGAAGTGGTGGTGTGAGTATGGTGAGGTGGTGGTGTGAGTAGTGTAAGGTGATATTAGAGTACTGTGTATGGTGATAAGAGTACAGTGTATGGTGATAAGAGTACAGTGTATGGTGATAAGAGTACAGTGTATGGTAATAGAGTACAGTTTATTGTGATAAGAGTACAGTGTATGGTAATAGAGTACAGTGTTTGATAATAGAGTACAGTTTATGGTGATAAGAGTACAGTGCATGGTGATAAGAGTACAGTGTATGGTGGTAATGGATGTTGAGATTATTTCAATGCCTCAGAAAACAGAGAGAGAGAGAGAGAGAGAGAGAGAGAGAGAGAGAGAGAGAGAGAGAGAGAGAGAGAGAGAGAGAGAGAGCACTCACCATTTTTTCTGGTATAAGAGTCGACAAACGCTAAACACTGTATCGCCTCGCTACTAATATTCTCAAGGCTGCTTATGCTGGAAGATCGAGAACGGCTGAACGATCCGTCAAGCTTGTCTGTACATATCCGAGGGTGGGTTTAGGTGTGTGGGAGGGGGGGGGGAGGGAGGGAGGGGGTGAAAGACCATAGATTAGAAGGTGTATATTGCCATCTAACGAGGTGATTGAACTCATGTGAGCATCTATGACCAACATTATGTATATCATCAATTATTCTACATCAGATCAACATTAAATATATGTATATTAATTGTATATAAGTATTTGATCTTATATAAGAACTTTATAATACAAAAAGATTAATTAAAGGCAAAAGCAGTCACTGATAAAAGCTGCAAGACTTAAGAAGCTTCTCTCTCACTGTTAAAAGTATTCTAGCCATATTACAATACCATAGCGACATCTAGCCATACCTCTCAGACATCAAAAACAAACCTTAAGTCTAGCCATATTCTTTACTAGCCATAACAGAGCCGGTACAGCCATAACAGAGCCGGTACAGTCATAACCAGAGCTGGTACAGCCATAACCAGTGCCGGTACAGCCATAACAGAGCCGGTACAGCCATAACCAGAGCCGGTACAGCCATAACCAGAGCCGATACAGCCATAACAGAGCCGATACAGCCATCAAAATCAATACCAGAAGCCATAACAAACAACATATCTCACATTACATGCACATCTCTTCCACATATTTCGTGCACATCTCTCCCATACATGCACATCTCAACACACCCCCATACAATAGGTAGTTAAGTAATTCTTCAAACGTCTCAACGCATCATTACAGAACTAACGAAGAGGAACCATGCTGCTATCACGTTAGGTTCACAGTATCAACGACAATGAGGCGTTTAAATTTGCAGCTTACAGTAAAACCTCCATCTACTGAACTATATAGAGATGAAAGTCCATTATATCGAGGGTCCGTTAGATGTGAAACCTCCATCTAATGAACTATATAGAGATGAAAGTCCATTATATCGAGGGTCAGTTAGATGTGAAACCTCCATCTAATGAACTATATAGAGCTGAAAGTCCATTATATCGAGGGTCCGTTTGATGTGAAACCTCCATCTAATGAACTATATAGAGATGAAAGTCCATTATATCGAGGGTCTGTTAGATGTGAGACCTCCATCTAATGAACTATATAGAGATGAAAGTCCATTATATCGAGGGTCTGTTAGATGTGAGACCTCCATCTAATGAACTATATTGAGATGAAAGTCCATTATATCGAGGGTCTGTTAGATGTGAAACCTCCATCTAATGAACTATATAGAGATGAAAGTCCATTATATCGAGGGTCCGTTAGATGTGAAACCTCCATCTAATGAACTATATAGAGATGAAAGTCCATTATATCAAGGTTCCGTTAGATGTGAAACCTCCATCTAATGAACTATATAGAGATGAAAGTCCATTATATCAAGGTTCCGTTAGATGTAAAACCTCCATCTAATGAACTATATAGAGCTGAAAGTCCATTATATCGAGGGTCCGTTTGATGTGAAACCTCCATCTAATGAACTATATAGAGATGAAAGTCCATTATATCGAGGGTCCGTTAGATGTGAGACCTCCATCTAATGAACTATATAGAGATGAAAGTCCATTATATCGAGGGTCCGTTAGATGTAAAACCTCCATCTAATGAACTATATAGAGCTGAAAGTCCATTATATCGAGGGTCCGTTAGATGTGAAACCTCCATCTAATGAACTATATAGAGATGAAAGTCCATTATATCGAGATTTCACCGATATTTCCCATTTTTATAACATCTTCATTCCTCCGCTGATGTCAATATCGACCAATGTTTCTTAACACATGTCGTATCTCTATACAAATTAACCTCATATTAAAACCAACAATATATATGTTCATACAGCATATGTTGGTCTGATGAAAACATAGTCAGTATATATCAACATCAAACAAACTTAAAGTTAAATGCTATAAATTAATATTAAACATTATATAAACAGACATTAAACACACTGAACTAACAATGAACACGAAATATAATAAATACCACCAAAAACACCACGAGACATAAGGAAACAACACCTAAACATTTATAATCATACCACCAAACATACCAATAAACATAAGGAACACCAAAAACACCACGAGACATAAGGAAACAACACCTAAACATTTATAATCATACCACCAAACATACCAATAAACATAAGGAACACCAAAAACATTAATAAAAAAAAATTCCAACATTTCTTTCCTAAACATCCAAAAAAAAAATAAACACCGACTGACGCCCAGGCAAATTTCTCAACGAGCATAAAAGGTGAAAATTCAGTCCAAGATGATGAATGTAACCAACCAGGGAGGTGGAAAAGAGACTGTGGTTGAAGACTGGTGATACTAAAATAAATATTAATTATGGGTAAATAGGGTTAGGTTAGGTTTAGGTTAGTGGCAGATGGATGGGAGGGAAGGAGGGGGGGGTGGGTGGTTAGAGTGGGGGGGGTGGGGGTGATCTCTCTACATAGTTAAATAATATAAATATAGACCCCAAACCCCCCCCCCCCCCCTAATGCTAGCTTAAATAAACAAATATTAAAATGTTTAACCCAATCGAGAAAAAATAAACATCGGATTGGAATATAATAATTAAGTGACCCCCACGACCTAAGTCCTGATGTATGATGATTATTTCATTGTGATGTTAGGTTATATTACGATGTGATGTTATGTTATGTGGTGTTATGTTATGCTATGTTATGTTACGATGTTATGTTATGTTACGATGTTATGCTATGTTATGTTAGGTTATGTTACGATGTTATGCTATGTTATGTTAGGTTATGCTACGATGTTATGTTATGTTACGATGTTATGTTATGTTATGTTAGGTTATGTTACGATGTTATGTTATGTTAGGTTATGCTACGATGTTATGTTATGTTACGATGTTATGTTATGTTATGTTAGGTTATGTTACGATGTTATGTTATGCTATGTTATGTTATGCTATGTTATGTTATGCTATGTTATGTTATGTGATGTTATGTCATGATTGGTGTTATTATTTAGTCATTTTCTATATTCATAACTTATAAAGGAGTTAAAAATAGCTACCCCCTATCCCTTCAGTACGCCACTGCCTGCAAACAACTCGTAACTATTATTTAATAAGGTGTCGTTTTACTTGGATGATCGTCTGTTTTTAAGATTTTTTTTTTATCATATAGGTTAGGTTAGGGTTAGGTTTAGGTTAGGGTTAGGTTAGGTTAGGGTTAGGTTTAGGTTAGGGTTAGGTTAGGTTAGGGTTAGGTTTAGGTTTAGGTTAGGGTTAGGTTTAGGTTTAGGTTAGGGTTAGGTTAGGGTTAGGTTTAGGTTTAGGTTAGGGTTAGGTTAGGGTTAGGTTAGGTTAAGGTTAGGGTAGGGTTAGGTTAGGGTTAGGTTAGGGTTAGGTTTAGGTTTAGGTTAGGGTTAGGTTAGGGTTAGGTTTAGGTTTAGGTTAGGGTTAGGTTAGGGTTAGGTTTAGGTTTAGGTTAGGGTTAGGTTTAGGTTTAGGTTAGGGTTAGGTTAGGGTTAGGTTTAGGTTTAGGTTAGGGTTAGGGTTAGGTTAGGGTTAGGTTTAGGTTTAGGTTAGGGTTAGGTTAGGGTTAGGTTTAGGTTTAGGTTAGGGTTAGGTTAGGGTTAGGTTAGATTAAATTACATAAAACAAGTGATTGGCCAAGTGGGAATTTACCAAGTGGGAATCGTCCCAGTGGGAAATGGTCTAGTGGGAATCAGCCAAATGGGAATTGGCCAAATGGGAATTGACCAAGTGGGAATCATCCTAGTGGGAATTGACCAAGTGGGAATCATCCTAGTGGGAATTGACCAAGTGGGAATCATCCTAGTGGGAACTAACCAAGTTGGAATCATCCTCATGGGAACTAACCAAGTTGGAATCAGCCAAATGGTATAGAACTGTAAATATAATTCGATTACATTCACCTCCTTACAACTTCAATCCAAAATGCAGAGAAATGCTAAAAAAAAAAAAACAATTATAAACTAATAATATAATGTGCAACAACAACAATACACACAGGTCAACACGGGAACATCAGATTCATCGTTACTCCAAGTAGCCTTTAGTGTCACTCTATTGGTTTGGGTACACGTGTATAGAGGTATTAAGTGGTGTTTTGTCCAGATCCTATAGGGGTTTAATACTCAGTCCATTATATCGAGGGTCCGTTAGATGTGAGACCTCCATCTAATGAACTATATAGAGATGAAAGTCCACTATATCGAGGGTCAGTTAGATGTGAAACCTCCATCTAATGAACTATATAGAGATGAAAGTCCATTATATCGAGGGTCAGTTAGATGTGAAACCTCCATCTAATGAACTATATAGAGGTCCATTACATCAAGGCTTTACTATATGTTAAGCTAATCAACACCATTTAGTTATATAAACATAAAAACATTAATAATTAATCCAATTTCTGCCTGAGTCAATAGCGTAGTTATGGTTATCTATCTCTTCAAGAAAGCTCGTTGCATTATCTTTAATTTTGTTTTATTTACTACATAATAACTGTGTATTTTATTGTACCATTACCTCCAATTACACCTGGTACAATAGCAGGTGTGCTTTGTAAGATGTGGCACCACTGTGGAAGGCTCATTTAACACCATTAGGGGCCATTTAGGGAGTTTTAATACCAAGTAAACAAACACAATGTTGCCACATCTCAACAAATTCTACCATCAAATGCAGGCAACAGTGGCAACTATGTGTGATAAATTCCAAATTAAATTAAGAAATCCATGAATAATTTAATATATCTCTTCAATAGAATAAATGACCTCACTGAAGAAATTATTTATCGGATGTACAATAAATAACACAGTGGCGTAGGAATGACTTGTACACCTCGATGTTAATCTGATGTCCCTGCGTCCATACACAATGAAAAGTGCATATACAATACTCTCTAATATTTTCAGGTAATTCAATACTGATCTTGTATTTGTGTCGTGAAAATGACTTTTAAAAGGAACGAGCCCCAATTTCTGGCATGTTGGCGAATCTTTTTACGAATTTGTTGTATCGACCGCGGAGCTTGTCCCCAGTTATATGGGTTAAATCTATCGACCAATCGTCCCACTGTAGAGGTATTTATACGTATTACTGTAGTATGTGTGTGTGGTCTACAAGATATTTTGCTAAGGTTAGTTTAGGTTAAAGTTACCACCATTGTACCACACATTACAGTAACACCTTGGGGAGTTTAGATTTGTTTTTCTTCTCTTATCTAAATCAACAAAAAATCATGCACTCGGACACTTATGTTGTTTATATAAGGCGATCACACACACACACAACTCCCATACCAACTGTTAGCGTTGTTGGCTTCGGGGTTTGCTTAGCGGGAATCAGTTTAGTTTCTTGTGTAGCATCTAATTAACTGAACTGGGGTTATACATACTAAATCAGGGTTCTCAAAATGACGTAACGGGACGGAGATTTCTCTAAGAGATAGAAGTCATGAGGGAGAATAGGATTAGTATAACTAGGAGGCCACGGAGACTATAAAATCCCCCCCCCAAATTATGTGATCTCCGGCAAGTGCATCCGATCGACGTACGGGTCATCCACGTCAAATATAAACCTTCCCAGCTTGAAGGTAAAGAAACGACCATAAAGTCTTCAAGGAAATGCTTTTACGGAGTCTAATATAAACCTCCCCAGCTTGGAAGGCAAAATAAGGTGAAATCGTCAATGCATTTTGAGAACCCGACGATAATAACAGTGCCCAACACACCAGACATTGGGTCCCTGTGAGAATTAAAGATACTAAGAGTGAAAGTTAGTTTGTTTCATGTTGTTAAATAAATAGTAAATGAATGAGGAAAGGTTTAAATTATAACAAGACACTACAGTCCAAACTGAAGCTTAAAACACTAGAAGCATAGGGTAGGGTAGGGTTGGGTTGGGTTGGGTTGGGTTGGGTAAGGCAAGGTAAGGTAAGGCAAGGTAAGGCAAGGTAAGGTAAGGCAAGGTAAGGCAAGGTAAGGTAAGGCAAGGTAAGGCAAGGCAAGGTAAGGTAAGGCAAGGCAAGGTAAGGTAAGGCAAGGCAAGGTAAGGTCAGGTCAGGTCAGGTCAGGTAAGGTAAGGTAAGGTAAGGTAAGGTTAGGCTTCAGGGCCAGGTATTTGTAAGGACATAAGGCAACCTAAATAAATAAAAAAAACAAGAGACTTATATCCTTCAAGTGACTCGGGGCAAAACATGAAACAAAAAAAACAAAATAAAAAAAATCACAAATAAATCGACAATATTAACGAAAAATTTCAAGTTTGTCAAAAAAAAACAAATCTGAAACTATTTAACCAAAACGCAAGATCAACATAACTACCTAAACAATCCTCATTAAGTAACAATAAACAGAAATAAACAAAACAATTGTCTATAATTGGTTGCTTATGTTGAAAGATTAAACGGTGGTTAAAAGATTGAGATTAAATAGAGAGGGGCGGTAACCTAGCGAAGTATAATCCAACCAAACGGTGGATTAAAACCAACAGGAACGGGGAATAATAGGCGGCTAGATCATGCATAAAACAGCCAAACAGACAGCAAAAGACACCATTGAATATAAGACGTTAGACTATCCGGGGCGTATGAATCGCATCGCTTAGGGGGCCAAAATGCAACAAAATCTACAAGAGGCGGAACAAGAAAAAGCTGATTATCCCGACTACAAATTCATGTCCAAAAAAAAAAAATAAAAATAAAAATAGTTATGTAAGAAAAATTACAGCATTAAAAGAGAGAGAATTATGTTTTTATTTTAATTGTTTGGTGGGGTTTTTTTGAGTGGGGGGGGGGGGGGTGGTCTTCTGTTTTAGAATGGGGCGGCTCGAATGACAGGTGATAAATGATACGTTAAGCTTGAATCATGATTGGCTGAGACTATCTTAAGCTTGAATCATGATTGAGTATCTTAAGCTTGTATCATGATTGGCTGAGACTATCTTAAGCTTGAATCATGATTGGCTGAGTCTATCTTAAGCTTGAATCATGATTGGCTGAGTCTATCTTAAGCTTGAATCATGATTGACTGAGTCTTATCTTAAGCTTGAATCATTATTGACTGAGTCTTGTCTTAAGCTTGAATCATGATTGACTGAGTCTTATCTTAAGCTTGAATCATGATTGACTGAGTCTATCTTGAGCTTGAATCATGATTGACTCTATCTTAAGCTTGAATCATGATTAAGTCTATCTTAAGCTTGAATCCTGATTGACCGAGACTATCTTAAGCTTGAATCATGATTGACTGAGTCTATCTTGAGCTTGAATCATGATTGACTCTATCTTAAGCTTGAATCATGATTGACTCTATCTTAAGCTTGAATCATGATTGACTCACTCTTATTCACTCCTTTATTATTGTTCCTGCTTCATTCTTCCTTCTTATCATTCATTCATTATTTCTTTCATTCTATCCCATTCACTATTCCATCATTCTATCCCATTCAATATTCCATCATTCTATCCCATTCACTATTCCATCATTCTATCCCATTCAATATTCAATCATTCTATCCCATTCACTATTCCATCATTCTATCCCATTCACTATTCAATCATTCTATCACCTGTAAGAAGGATATTACCTGGAATTTTGTAATACACCTGATAAAATGCCGCCCCCATATACCAAAACAGGAAGGATTTAGGAGAATATTGTTTGTATGTATGTATGTATGTATGTATGTATGAGGTGTAAGTGGTTTGGTATTTTGGTGAGCTATTTTGGCCTTTGGTGCTAATGAGTAATTTATATTGTAAAACAGATTGTCAATATTTTTTTTAATTTTGAGGTGGAATTTTATTTCTATGAGTTTATGAATAAATATGAGTTAATGAAAGCTAAGTTGTTTTGATACACACACACACACACGCATGCACACACACACACACACACACACATATACACTATATATAATAATGATAATGGTTGCCCCTCGTGTAACGAGGATGGCCGGTCCAAGGGCCACCTTGGCGTGAATTTGTTAAGGTGTAGAAGCTGTCACCAACACAAAAACTACACCCTGAGTTAACGAGCTGCATGGCCCAGTGTTTAAGGTGTAGAAGCTGTCACCAACACAAAAACTACACCCTGAGTTAACGAGCTGCATGGCCCAGTGTTTAAGGTGTAGAAGCTGTCACCAACACAACAACCACACCCTGAGTTAACGAGCTGCATGACCCAGTGTTTAAGGTGTAGAAGCTGTCACCAACACAACAACCACACCCTGAGTTAACGAGCTGCATGACCCAGTGTTTAAGGTGTAGAAGCTGTCACCAACACAACAACCACACCCTGAGTTAACGAGCTGCATGACCCAGTGTTTAAGGTGTAGAAGCTGTCACCAACACAACAACCACACCCTGAGTTAACGAGCTGCATGACCCAGTGTTTAAGGTGTAGAAGCTGTCACCAACACAACAACCACACCCTGAGTTAACGAGCTGCATGATCCAGTGTTTAAGGTGTAGAAGCTGTCACCAACACAACAACCACACCCTGAGTTAACGAGCTGCATGACCCAGTGTTTAAGGTGTAGAAGCTGTCACCAACACAACAACCACACCCTGAGTTAACGAGCTGCATGACCCAGTGTTTAAGGTGTAGAAGCTGTCACCAACACAACAACCACACCCTGAGTTAACGAGCTGCATGACCCAGTGTTTAAGGTGTAGAAGCTGTCACCAACACAACAACCACACCCTGAGTTAACGAGCTGCATGATCCAGTGTTTAAGGTGTAGAAGCTGTCACCAACACAACAACCACACCCTGAGTTAACGAGCTGCATGACCCAGTGTTTAAGGTGTAGAAGCTGTCACCAACAAAACAACCACACCCTGAGTTAACGAGCTGCATGACCCAGTGTCAAGGAATAGTCAGAGAAGACCGGACAACTCACCAACTGCACTGGCTAACCATTACCCCGGAACACGATCCGTAAATCGATTAACATCCAGGTTCCCAATTACTGCTGGGTAGACAGAGGCAAATGGCGTAAAGAAACTTGCCCATAGTTTCATCCTGCCCGGGGATAGAACCCGGGTCCACTCATTTGCCAGGTGAGCATGCTGACCATTACACCACACACACACAGACAAACACACACACACACAGCACACACATATGAACATGTATGTTGATTTAAGCCATTAAGAGATACTGTATTATGCAATGCTCAACATCTTTTCATAAACTCTTATAAAAACTTCCCCAATTTGACCACTACAACAATATGTTCCAATATTCAAATACATCTAATGTAGTCATTAAATTTGAAAATAAAATACACCTAAAGATTTTCATTAACTATTTTTTTAATATAATGTTATTTTAATGTGTGTTTACAGATTGGAATTTTAGTATTAGACCAAATCTATAATTCGTGGCATATCGTACAAAAATACCAAATCACTCGTCACAAGCTCAGTAAAAACACGATTAAAAAACACAAAAACAGGTTTATTTTGGCCTTTGTGGTTTTTTCTGCATATACTGACCCATGCACTACCTCTATGGCTTCTATACACACACCCAGACATAGATACAAACACACATAACTAATATCAGCCTAATACAGAGTCTGAATATGTCTTAATGTCAATAGAATAATATCGAGAAAAAATAAATCAAGGCAATTTTACAACATTTTATATTATTGTATATTTAGTTGGATAAAGTGCAGGAGCGAGCTGACTGTTTAGTATCATGCATCATTGACGGTAAATATAAATAAATGAACATTTAAATCTCTCTCTAATACATTCTTAAGCCAGGATGTGAGAGTATGTGAGGGTGTGTGGTGTGTGGATCTGGGGTGTGTCTCTCTTGGTGTATAGTCCTAGAGCCTACAGAATGCGGTAGAGAAAGATAGAGCCTTGACACCTCCATTTAAAGTGATAATAATTACATTCTGTGTTGCAATTGGCAACTTGTGACTTAATTTACTGAGTTTACGAGACAAAACGGGTCAGACGTCGCGCACATAACCACACGACGTCACAGTAACAAAAAAAAAAAAAAAACCGAACTTGTTGCAAATTGCTTCACTTTTTGGTGGCTGTGGTCACCGTGACATCCTTCCATAAACGGAAAGTGCTTGACAGCGTAGTGGGGAGGGAGCAGCGGTTAAGTGTGACTTACATGCAACGTATTATATTAAAGCCATAAAGTTTTACCACCAGTGTGAGGTGCTAGCCATTATGAGTTCATCGTCAAGTAACACTGATGTCTCTCTCTAAGCCATTATGAGTTCAACGTCAAGTAACACTGATGTCTCTCTCCTAGCCATTATGAGTTCAACGTCAAGTAACACTGATGTGTCTCTCTTAGCCATTATGAGTTCAACGTCAAGTAACACTGACGTCTCTCTCCTAGCCATTATGAGTTCAACGTCAAGTAACACTGATGTCTCTCTCCTAGCCATTATGAGTTCAACGTCAAGTAACACTGATGTCTCTCTCCTAGCCATTATGAGTTCAACGTCAAGTAACACTGATGTCTCTCTCCTAGCCATTATGAGTTCAACGTCAAGTAACACTGATGTGTCTCTCTTAGCCATTATGAGTTCAACGTCAAGTAACACTGATGTCTCTCTCCTAGCCATTATGAGTTCAACGTCAAGTAACACTGATGTCTCTCTCCTAGCCATTATGAGTTCAACGTCAAGTAACACTGATGTGTCTCTCTAAGCCATTATGAGTTCAACGTCAAGTAACACTGACGTCTCTCTCTCTTGGGGGACAGAGTAAACAAACTGATAAATTACAGATCAAATGGGCAGCAGTTCCTAACCTAACCTAACCTAACCTCACCTAACCTGACCTGACCTGACCTAACCTAACCTAACCTAACCTAATCCAACATAAACACGAAGAATGGTCTGTTGGTTTGACTTGGGTTGGATTAGATCGGATTGAGTTGGGGTGGCTTGGGGTGGGGTGGGTTGGGTTGGGGTGGCTCGGGTTGGGGTGGCTCGGGTTGGGGTGGCTCGGGTTGGGGTGGCTCGGGTTGGGGTGGCTCGGGTTGGGGTGGCTCGGGTAGGGGTGGCTCGGGTTGGGGTGGCTCGGGTAGGGGTGGGTTGGGGTGGCTCGGGTTGGGGTGGCTCGGGTAGGGGTGGCTCGGGTTGGGGTGGCTCGGGTTGGGGTGGCTCGGGTTGGGGTGGCTCGGGTTGGGGTGGCTCGGGTTGGGGTGGCTCGGGTTGGGGTGGCTCGGGTTGGGGTGGCTCGGGTTGGGGTGGCTCGGGTTGGGGTGGCTCGGGTAGGGGTGGCTCGGGTTGGGGTGGCTCGGGTTGGGGTGGCTCGGGTAGGGGTGGCTCAGGTAGGGGTGGCTCGGGTTGGGGTGGCTCGGGTTGGGGTGGCTCGGGTTGGGGTGGCTCGGGTTGGGGTGGCTCGGGTTGGATTGGGATGGCTTGGGGTGGCTTGGGTTTGGGTGGCTTGGGGTGGCTTGAGGTGGGTTGGGGTGGCTTAAGTTGGGGCAGCTTGGGTTAGGGTGGCTTAAGTTAGGGTGGCTTGGGTTGGGGTGGCTTAAGGTGGGGTGGCTTGGGTTGGGGTGGCTTAAGGTGGGGTGGCTTGGGTTAGGGTGGCTTGAGGTGGGTTGGGGTGGCTTAAGTTGGGGTGGCTTAAGTTGAGGTGGCTTGGGTTGAGGTGGCTTGGGTTGGGGTGGCTTGGGTTAGGGTGGTTTGGGGTGGCTTGAGGTGGGTTGGGGTGGCTTAAGTTGGGGCAGCTTGGGTTAGGGTGGCTTAAGTTAGGGTGGCTTGGGTTGGGGTGGCTTAAGGTGGGGTGGCTTGGGTTGGGGTGGCTTAAGGTGGGGTGGCTTGGGTTAGGGTGGCTTGAGGTGGGTTGGGGTGGCTTAAGTTGGGGTGGCTTAAGTTGAGGTGGCTTGGGTTGAGGTGGCTTGGGTTGGGGTGGCTTGGGTTAGGGTGGTTTGGGGTGGCTTGAGGTGGGTTGGGGTGTCTTAAGTTGGGGTGGTTTGGGTTGGGATGGCTTGGGTTGGGTCTATTATGATTGGTGCCCACTTGATCAATTGCCAAGTAAAAACTTCTGAGGTCAGCTACAGTGGTTGTGTCAGCTACAGTGGTTGTGTCAGCTACAGTGGCTGTGTCAGCTACAGTGGCTGTGTCAGCTACAGTGGCTGTGTCAGCTACAGTGGTTGTGTCAGGTACAGTGGTTGTGTCAGCTACAGTGGCTGTGTCAGCTACAGTGGCTGTGTCAGCTACAGTGGCTGTGTCAGCTACAGTGGTTGTGTCAGCTACAGTGGCTGTGTCAGCTACAGTGGTGGCGTCAGCTACAGTGGCTGTGTCAGCTACAGTGGTGGCGTCAGCTACAGTGGTTGCGTCAGCTACAGTGGCTGCGTCAGCTACAGTGGCTGCGTCAGCTACAGTGGCTGCGTCAGCTACAGTGGCTGCGTCAGCTACAGTGGCTGTGTCAGCTACAGTGGTGGTGTCAGTTACAGTGGTTGTGTCAGCTACAGTGGTTGTGTCAGCTACAGTGGTGGTGTCAGTTACAGTGGTTGTGTCAGCTACAGTGGTTGTGTCAGCTGCAGTGGTTGTGTCAGCTGCAGTGGTTGTGTCAGCTACAGTGGTTGTGTCAGCTACAGTGGTGGTGTCAGCTACAGTGGTTGTGTCAGCTACAGTGGTTGTGTCAGCTACAGTGGTGGTGTCAGCTACAGTGGTGGTGTCAGCTACAGTGGTGGTGTCAGCTACAGTGGTGGTGTCAGCTACAGTGGTTGTGTCAGCTACAGTGGCTGTGTCAGCTACAGTGGTTGTGTCAGCCAGGTAGGTCAAGCTTCCCTGAGCCAACAAACAGTAAGCAGTGTTACAGACGGCTCACAAAGCTGACCTCACACCACATGTTAAGCTTTAAAGAGATCACACTGGTCCATAGAGATATAACTGTATCTAGAGATAGTTCTTCATTCAACCTCTTTAGAGAAATCAGCCAATCTACTTGTTTACAAAAACTACGGAGAATGTGAGAAAAACAATTACACAGTTATTTACACGAGACTGCAAATACAAGTGATCAAAAATGATTTTGAAATAGAGCAGAGGCCATAGATGTATAGAGCAAACACAGAGATGTACTATATAGAGTATAGGAACGTCACCTACAAGTAAGGAAGTCTCAAGGTGAGAGAGGGACGTGGGGAGGGAGGTAGGAGGGACAACACTACCAAGATTTAGTCCTTATAGCCTACTAGTTGTTACCGTAGATTTTCAAGACCAGAAACTTGAAGCAGGAAAGTCTGCGAAGATCTGAGACAGAAGTTTACACTAAGTTTCAATGTGAGATTTTCTAAGCAAGAGTTTCAATGTGAGAATCCTACCTGTAGTCCCTACTGTTAGGTACTGTATTAATACCTAAGAAAGAAATTATGTCAATAGAAAATAATTTAAAGAGTTTTAGAGAAGTTAGCAGTGCAGTTAACATTGTTTCATATGGAAAAAAATGACTTGAAAGCTTACCACTAACACAGCATATATTTGACAGCTGCATGACAACAAATATTACCAACTTGATTACTTTTTGCAAATGCAATACTGTACATGACAATAAGACTCTGCCAGTCCTACAGGAATGAAACACGTCCAAGTGTCTGGTTCCGAGAGGAGGCGGGGGACGTCCTCCGTGCGAGACGCTCGACTATCTCCCGGGTAGTCGAGATCGTGGCGGCGAACTCGCGGCGCGACGTGCGATCGCGCCGACCCGTCGAGGCCGTCGCGAGCGCAACGCGTCCGGGTTCCGGCGACGTCCCCCGCCGCCGCCTCGTAACTAACTCGTACCACTACGTCTAACACTTTCCAAATCTAAACAAACAAAGAGGGACTTAAGTTTCGATCATCTTAAACAAACCCTAATGATAATTCAAAAACCACGAGGCACCATCACACCCGACCGTGTGGCCGGACCATAAAGCCGGCGGCACTGAGCATTCACCCCGAGCCACAACGCAGTACGGTGTGATGGTGTTATGGCCTACAAGGGTCCAGGGAGGGAGGATTAACGGTAGGTGACGTTACTACCAAAACTGGTGTAGAGCCTGGTGTGTGAGAGAGACAGTGCCCTCTGCTCTAGCCGCGACCCACCACCACTACCGCTGCTGCCGCCACCACCACCACCAACACTGCCACCACCCACACTGCCACCACTGGAGGGTGCCGAGTGGGGCCCCCCCGGCGTGGGTGGGGGGCTGCAGGGGGGGTCCTCTGGGGTGGTGGTGAGCCCTCCCCCTCCGCCCGCCGTGGTGAAGGCCCTGACCAGGCGCGCTCGAGTACCTTGGCTCCTGCAGCGCCGCATGTTGTCCCCTCGCTCGCTGCCCAAACGACGCATGCCGCCTGCCCGGCCTCCCCCCGTAGGCGACAGGCACACCCCGTTCAGCTAGAACACATGCCCGCCCCTCAGTAAAGAGCCACTGTTACTGCCACTATGTCCTCCAGCAGCAGCAGCAGCCTGTGGTGACCACCTGGCCCAGGGACTAAGTGCTGTGCTCCGTCATGCACGGCCACCCCCTCCTCCTTGTACTCAAGCAACAAACTCTCCTGTGTCAGTCACTCTACGGCCTCGTCTTCCATCGCGTCTTAATCATAAATATCGTCAACTGAGACTTGACTAAAAAAGACCAAAAATGATGTAATGTTAAAAAAGGCCAAAAATGATGTAATGTTAAAAAAGGCCGAAAATAATGTGATGTTAAAAAAAGGCCAGAAATGATGCAATGTTAAAAAAGGCCAAATACCGAAGCTCTGAAGCCATAGTGTGTTGAGACAGAAGAGCTGGAGGAGTGCTAGATTATTTATTAGGGTTTATCTACCACAAATAATAAAAGTTCTGAAAAAAGAAGAGAAAGTGGGTGATGAACCTGTGCTGTGAGCTACAACACACACTGAAGTTATTACCTTCCATACATTACAACAAGCACAACTTCATTCACGGTGAAAAATGTTATCTGAGAAGCAATTACCAGAAGGCATTGGAACCTCCTACAGTTATACTTCATAAAACATGAAATAGAATATGAAACAATGACAAAGAGAAAATATTTTGCTGTTGGAATGAGGTGTACAATATATTCTGTGTGAGATAACTGAGGTAATTCTATGGATATTTTAGTGGTGAGAAATTTTCATCAATCTTGCGGTGTTTGAAGGCGGCCGCTGACTTGAGACAATTACCGATAAGTTACACCTGTTCGCTAGTTCCACATTCCATTTCCAAAACTACAAAGCCTTCTGAACTTGGTAACCACAACAGGCTGACAGTTTTAACAATAATATAACTGTTTATAAAATTTACATAAAGTTAATTGAATTTTATAGTAACTCTAATTATGACCGGCGATCCACGAAGGCTAAGAGAGAGTTAAGGTGGTCGTGTTTACAACTTTTGGTGATCATGAGGTACACTCTCTCTCTCTCTCTCTCTCTCTCTCTCTCTCTCTCTCTCTCTCTCCTTCGTGGCCAAGCAGCGATCTCCGTCCGCGTGTTGTCTCCGTGGCGACGACGACAATACGCGCAACGGGAAAATTTTGAATCCGGTTATGAAAATTGGAACTTGTTGACCAAGAGCAAGACAGACATCTATCTAGGTAACTCTTTTAAGTTATTTACAAGTACTTTACCCTAAGAAGCCTTTATAGCAGAGGATTATATATATATATACCACTACACAAGGAAGGCCAAGTTAAGCTTATTACAGGGTTTTCAGCTTGATCCGGCAGCTTCAACTGACATCTGCGCCGGTACAAATGACTTCTGGAATAAATCTCTATCAAGAGTTGTCGACAATAATTAATGTTTAAGTATTGTATCTGTACTGAACACTGTAAGTCTACTGTACTGTATACCATCCACCTCCTGCTTACATCAGGTTAGAGCTGAGTCTTCCTCCTACAACACACAGCAAAAACCCTGTTATCAGCGGACTACTGTACTGTACTCATGTTTATAGATGCTACTAAAAAAAGATACATAACTACACTACAGTCATCGCAGATAAGCCCCGGGGGATACCTCAAGGCGTTCATCTCTTGCTCTTCTCCACAATGATTTAATAACATTGTTTTATTATATATCTGAAGGGGAAGAATATTGAACTGTTATTGACTGTGTCCTATGATATAAAACTGAAGGGGAAGAATATTGAACTGTTATTGACTGTGTCCTATGATATAAAACTGAAGGGGAAGAATATTGAACTGTTAATGACTGTGTCCTATGATATAAAACTGAAGGGGAAGAATATTGAACTGTTATTGACTGTGTCCTATGATATAAAACTGAAGGGGAAGAATATTGAACTGTTATTGACTGTGTCCTATGATATAAAACTGAAGGGGAAGAATATTGAACTGTTATTGACTGTGTCCTATGATATAAAACTGAAGGGGAAGAATATTGAACTGTTAATGACTGTGTCCTATGATATAAAACTGAAGGGGAAGAATATTGAACTGTTATTGACTGTGTCCTATGATATAAAACTGAAGGGGAAGAATATTGAACTGTTATTGACTGTGTCCTATGATATAAAACTGAAGTTGTTTGTGTTTTAGGCTTGTAGTCAGGGCAATTCCCAGCTTAGGATTCAACACTTCAGCTTAGGATTAAACACCCAAGCTTAGAATTCAACACCCAAGCTTAGGATTAAACACCCTCTTAAGAGTGAACACTTCAGCTTAGGATTAAACACCCAAGCTTAGAATTCAACACCCAAGCTTAGGATTAAACACCCTCTTAAGATTGAACACTTCAGCTTAGGATTAAACACCCAAAGCTTAGGATTCAACACCCAAGCTTAGGATTAAACACCCTCTTAACATTGAACACTTCAGCTTAGGATTGAACACCTCAGCTTAGGATTGAATACCCAAGCTTAAATTTCAACACCCTCTCAGGATTAAGCAACCCTAATATAGGATTAGACAACCCCTAGCTTAAAACTAAACCCCATCTTAGGATTACATACCCCAAATTAGGATTCAATAACCCTCAGCTTAGGTCTAAACACCCCCAGCTTATCCACGAGGACTGTAGCTAGCCCACCTACAATCCTCCAGCAAGCATCTGCCCCTTCACAACAAGTTCTACAGCGCCATGTCTTAGTTATACATTCTTCCAAGCCACCAAGAATCTACTACTTGTTACACTCCAATATTTACCAATGATTATGAATGGACTTCTAAAAAATTTAAGGCAACTGCGGTCTCCATTGCAATTCGTGTTAGGCATGTTTGTGTTTGCGTTATTTACAGTGCTGGTGGCGTTGGGTGGAGAGTTGGAGCAGTTTGGGGGGGGCGCTGTAGTGGACGTAGTAGCGGGGGTGTGACAAGAGGACGTAGAAACTGGGGAGGAAGAATCCGATACATCCCTCTACGATGCAGCGTACGGGGGGGGGGAGGAGGAGAGAGGACAGAAACGAGGAATAGCGGTTAAAGAACATGATAATTTACAGGGATTCTCTAAATGCCAATGATATTACAAAAAAAAAAAAAAATCACCTAAGATAATAAATAACACACTTACCAAAGATATTAAATATACGACGAATACTTCATATCACCCGGATGATGATAATAATAATAATAATAAAGAAACATTAGTAAAAGTGTAATTAACAAACCTTTCAAAACACAAGGCATCATATCATCTAAGTGAGGGGGGGAAAAAAAATGAGATATTAAATCACAATCCCTTAGAGAAGACAAGACAATCCTCATCTACAGAAAGTGTGTGTATATACTGTAGTGCGTCTTTCCCTAAATACTGTAGAAATATGTGCATGGTGCAGCAGAAGCATTCACGAGTCATGGAGCACCTAAATAGACCGACATTACGGGGGGTATTTGTGTTTCTTTTATCAATGGTTAAAATCAAATATAATAGTGTATCTCCTTAAGTTAATGGAGAGAGTTAATAGGTTTATGTGACAAAATGCTTTCGGGATTTGTGTAACCCTTTTAACCCTTTGATGATGATTTAACCCTTTGATGATGACGATTTAACCCTTTGATGATGCTGTTTTAACCCTTTGATGATGATTTAACCCTTTGATGGCTATTTAACCCTTTGATGATGCTTTAACCCTTTGATGGCTATTTAACCCTTCGGGACTCAAAGGATTACCATACTGGACATTTTATAGCAAAGGAAGACCCCAATGCAGGATGATTTTATTCAGCTCAGAGGTGACCCCATACACAAGGGGTCATTCATATAACTCTAGGGGTCGCTATACAAACTGGTTGTAAATAATGAAACCAGTGTCCCCAATACTAGAGGTCCGTACGGCTAAAACCAGCGCAGGTTATACAACACACTATACACCATGTATTATTTTACATAGTAGAGTATGTATCAATCCCAACCAGTATGTATCCATGAGAAAATGGAACACATAGTGACTGTATTTCATGAATAACTAAGATCATCAGACATCTTACATCAGTGACCCAAGGATGAACGAACCTCTAACATAACCCAAGGATGAACGAACCTCTAACATAACCCTAACGTAACCTAACCCAATGACCCAAGGATGAACGAACCTCTAACATAACCCTAAGGTAACCTAACATAACCCTAACGTAACCCTAACCTATCCTCTACACAAGCAATCCCTTGATAGTGGTCCATTTCAGATTTTGACTTCAATATGAATAAACAAATCCCTCGAAAGCAACTATGGGGTCACATAGGGGGGGGGGGGGGGGTTTAGAGGTCACGTGATGTTGTTTTTCAGAGGTGTGTGTGTGTGTGTGTGTGTGTGTGTGTGTGTGTGTGTGTGTGTGTGTTTTCTGCAAAGGATTACAAAAATTTAGATCATGTCAAGTTAAATGTGTATGTATGTATGTATGTATGTATGTGTTTGCTTTACATTGACACACACACGCACACGACCCCATGACTAACATTAAAAAAAAAACAATATTCGCCACAAATTCTTATCAAAACAAAATCTCCAACAAAACGCTCCATGACTGAGAGGTGAATGCAGGTGCTCACTACAATATATATATACATCATGCGGCCGTTAGTTTGTGAGATATCATAAAGAAGTGTAAGCAAGCCTCCCCTGCGCCTGAAATACAACCCAAGACCCCGTGAGACACAGACATCCGTGGTTATGGCTTTTCACAATATTATTCGACTCCTTTCCATAGGGTGTTTGTCCCCCTCGGTTTTGTATCTGGGGGTCGGGTTTGTATGTCTGTTTCGGACTAAGCTTCCGTCTTGGGGTGCGTCTGTTGATCGATTCCCCCGTTGACATCGGGTACTGATAAAATATGGCGTGTGTTATTTGGCATTGTTCGAGAGGCCGATGACCCTGGCTAGATGAAGCCTTGGTTAACAGATCAACATTAAAAATTGCTAAAAATCATTTGTTCCTTAATGCTTCGAACAAGATGGTTTACCACAACAAAAATACATGTCTGGGTGTACATAATGAAACCCCATGTACAGAACATCTTGGAATAATGTACACACACAAATACACAGCCTTACTAATTTTTGGGGAGATCGATTGAATAATAAGAGTTTCTTCATTCCTTGGTGTGTGCCGTCAGGTGAGGACAAAGTTACAGTGGTAGTAGAAATATTCAGACCATCTCCACGTAAAGGCTTTAAGTCAAGGTGTTTATATTCTTCTGAGACAATGTGAGTAATTCCTAAGTCAAGATTAATGAGAGAAAATTGTACATCGGGTTTCAATAGTCATCGTCCAGATGAAACTAACAATTGATCATATACCCTGGCAGGTGAGGCACAATATAACCCCCCCTCCCTCACCCAAAATAAAACATGAAGATTATGTTGTGGGTAAACCATCTTGTTTATAATGATATGGCAGATCATTACTGGTGAGACAATATTTATCACCCTCAACGCTGCAGCACAACAGCGTCTCATCAAGAGTCCCGTGGGTCGGCCTCGGGTCAAGCTAAGATACCATTACACACTGCACACTCTCTTTACTCTATTAGATTATTTTAATGTTCCAACACAAAACTCTACTGTACTGTACCTGTTAAACAAATCTTTATAAATTTGGGTAATTGATTTCAAAGTGAGATCCAGTCGTACTTTGTTAGTTTACAGTGTTAGCAGAGAGGACCAACACACACAGAGGTAACAGTGTCTTGGCCGCGCCCGGAGGAGAACAAAACAACATACCCTGCAGTGCGTGTGACGACCCTCTCTTGGTGATGTGGCTGACAAAAGTCTTGAATGCTCCTTTGCTGTTTGGACTAGTTACGTTGGCCGGCGTGGCTACGAGGTGGCCGGGAGTCTGAACGGGGGTGACGTCCGAACCCTGGGCCTTGTGAGAGTGTCTCCGGCGGTCGGAGGAACTCTCGTCCTTCTCTACGGGTGAATCCGACGGAGGCCCGGCGGTGCCCTGGGAGACGCTGGAGTCGTAGCTGTTGAGGGATCCCTTACTGCTCTTCTGTTTGGCCTCCGACAGTCGTACTTTACGCCTCGGCGGAGGGACGGGGTTGCCGTCCTTGTCGAAGAGTGCCAGAGCGGATTTTCGATCGGCTCCTTCCTCGGCGTTTTGTTCCATCACCCCGAGATCTTGTTGGATGATCTTGGCCTCGTCTATGGGGCTCGGTGTCGGTCTGGGACTGGTCTTTGGGGTTCCTCTGGGACTTATCCAGGGACTCACCGAGAGAATGCCGGACCTCTTATCTAAGGTGTCCCTCTCTTCACCTTCCTCGTAGTCCTCCCTCACCTCCTCCGCCTCTTCAGTATCGTCGTAGTCATCGGTTTTGTCGTCGGCCGTAGCTTCCATTTCTCTCTCCTTCACCTCCCCGTCGGGCCCGATGACGGCAATTTCATCCGCGTACAAGTCTGAATTGTTCTCTAGGGCGGCGGTCTGTTCCGAGGAGAACGCCTTCCTCAACCTGGCATCGAGCTTTGTCAGCTGTTCCTTCAGCCTGAAGCGAGAATGTCGCTTAGAATCGTTGTTGTTCGTCCTGCCGTCGTCAAACTCGACTCTGGACTGATGCTCGGGAGTGACGGATCTCGACCTCGGTTGGTCGACTCTCAACTCCTGGCCGACCGAGGGCTCGTCTCCGTCGTCGCCGAGACCTTCTTCCTCCGTCTCCGCCCGGCCGGTGCCCTCGCTCGCCTTCTTCACCAGAAGAAACTCCCCCTCATCTCTCTCTTCTTTCTCACTCTCCATCCCTCTACTCTCCTTCCGTCCCAGGACCTTCATAAACTCCACCTTCGTTTCAGACTTCCCATCCGACATTCTCTTCTCATCCTTGATCTTATCCACTCCTTTACTCTCCTTCCTCAACAGTTTCTTAAGCATCTCTGAGTCTCCTTTACCCTTGCTGTCACTGCGAGAAACTGACCTCCTGGCCTCCTCCCTGGCCAAGGGGTCCGTCTCAGTCCTCTCGTGATGGAAATAAAATGTGGAGCCACCGACATCGATTATATCCTTGAAGGGGAGAAAGTTTGCACACTAACATGAGTACATTTATAACCCCTTGAGTACGACGTCATAACCCCCTTGAGTACGACGACATAACCCCATCGAGTACGTTATTAATTCTATTCAAATCGTAGCTCTTCGGATGGAAGTATTTTGGAGAGGTTGAGTCAACGTACTCGAGAGGTTAAGTCAACGTACTCAAGTGGTTGTGGCTGTACTCAAGTGGTTAAGCTGACAAGCACAGATGAAAGCACAGTTAGAATTATGAGAGTAACTCTACATTACCGTTGAAGCTTAATCAATCAGCTTAATCTATAAGCTTAATCTATAAGCTTAGTCTATCACCTTAATCTATAAGCTTAATCTATAAGCTTAGTCTATCACCTTAATCTATAAGCCTAAAGCCTCCTCCATTATCTCATACATTTGCAGCATCAGTCAGCTCTATGAATGTTAACCCTGATTGCCACCTAAGACTTCAATTATGGAACCTTTGAACACAACCTAACCTAACCTACAAATAAGTGATATATGAACATTATACAGATAAGCTTAGAAGATTAAGCTTACCTATCACATTCTAAACAGTCGTACTAAAACCACTAAACCAGACCACTCTGCTCCACTGTACAATACTATAACAAACTATTAACTACTTAATTACCTTACAATAAAACTCAAATACAGTTAAACCTCTATTTAACGAACTATATAGAGATAAAAGTCCATTATATTGAGGTTTAACTGTATCTTACATAATATTCCTGATATAGCAATAAATTTTATGGCCTAATTTTATTAACTATAATTTCAATATATAAGATTTACTCAATGGGCTACTTTACAAATTATTTTTCTATGGTATAATGTAGCTGACCCTCTTGTTAATTAGGTTAGGTCAGGTCAGGTCAGAGGTTAAAAGTTATTATGATGTGTGTGTGTGTGTGTGTGTAATGTGATGCGTCTCATATAGTAGCACTAAGATAGTGTTGAGGTGCATGGCTCTGCTTGTTATCTCTCGCTTTCAGCTGTTGCCACTGACAAGTGTTGTGGTGAACGGGACAGCAGCTCCGAGTCAGTCTTCTCCTGCCAGCACACAGCCTCTCCATTGCAAAGACTCCTACTGAGCCTCCTCGTGGCAGCACACGGAAACTGGGTGTCTAGCGACCCAGGCTAATACAGTAGGGGGTCTCGGAGCAACAGGGGGCCCCAGAGGTGCGGTGTGCAGGCCCACCGCGTGTGGACAAGTCCTGGCACCCACCAACCCGTCCCACTGTCTTATGGGTTAACTGGTAAAGTGCAAGACTACGGGAGTCAACCCCTAACGAAAAAACTGTGTTTGGAGTCACGCAATAGGCGAAGCGCAATAAACCGCGTTCTCGGCAGACTCCTGCGACCCCGCTCAGCAGTCGGTCATCATGGGTCTCCTATGCCACCGACAGTTGCTGGGGGAGGTCGAGGTAGTGGGAGTGGTGTTTGCGCTCCATCATCCCCACTCAAAATCCACTCATTGCGCAGGCCCTTTGCTCCAATCACCCTCATCATCTCATCATCATCATCTCGAAAAGACCTACGGCGATGGGAACGAGTGGGGGGCACAGGTCAAGGATGCGACTGGAAGTGTTTATCTCCGACCTGCACGTAGGCGGTGGTGGAGTGATGGTCGCTGAGACAGGGCAGTGAGTCTCTTCGGCAGCTTCCATCATGACAAGCGGATCCCAACTGCTTCCTAACGGAGGGACCTCGAAAAGGTGGTCCTAAACAAATGCTGTCTGACTTGTTCGGGCGGCCCGCTGCAGCCGTCGTGTCATCCCATAATACAGTCGAAAGGATCAAAATAATCAGCCTAAGAAAGAACTTAATATTGCTACCTGGAATGTCAGAACCTTATTGGACGGAGGGGAGATAGAAAGACCAAGGAGAAGAACTGCCCTGGTCGCTAATGAACTCAAGAGATATAACATAGATATTGCTGCTCTTAGTGAAACCCGACTGAGTGGGGAGTACTCGCTGAGGGAAGTGGGGGAGGGCTACACCTTTTTTCTGGTGGGGGCTCCCAGAAGATACGCGCCGTGACTATGGGGTGCGTTTCTCTGTCAATACATCACCCCTTTGCCACATCCCTGAGACGCCTGCTGGAATAAACGAAAGGCTCATGACATGGCGCATTCCTCTGGTCAAAGGTCGACCATCTTCAGCTCTTATGCACTGACTCTTGATGCTAATGAAGAAACAAAAGACCGCTTCTATGGTATATTGGAAACTGCTCTTGCGGATGTACCACCAACTGACAAAATTCTTCTTTTAGAGGATTTCAATGCTAGAGTTGGCTCAAACTATGAAACATGGGACAAAGTTCTGGGCAAGCATGGAGTAGGGAAGATGAACAACAACGTACTCCGACTCCTTACACTGTGGTCAGAATACAACCTTACGATCACTAACACCTGGTTCAAGATGAAAACCAAATACAATACCTCATGAAAACATCCTCGATCAAACCACTGGCACCTCCTTGACTATGTTATTAGTAGCCAAGATGACCTAAAGGAGGTGCAAATCACAAGAGCCACGAGGGGTGCAGACTGTGGCACGGGCAATAGGCTAATAAGATTCAGGATTTGCATAATTCGACCCCAACACCTGAGGCAAGGCCCCAGTCGTAAACTTAACATCAAAACCCTCAGTAATCCTGAATCCTCTAACTCATTAAAAAACAAGATCACCAAAAAACTCCCAGCTCATGAAATTATGGAACCTGGCACTGTGGAAGATGGCCGGGAAGAGTTGAAGACTGCAATGAGTGAAGCTGCAATGGAAACACTTGGCTTTTCTAAAAACCGACATGAGGACTGGTCTGATGAGAACTCACCTACCATCCACGATCTTCTCAAAACCAAAAAATTGCCCACGATGTAGTGCTATCAAATCCTCAATCACAAACACTAAGGGACCGCTTAACCAACATCAGGTCAGAAACACAAAGACTGTTACGCATCATGGAAAATGACTGGTGGGTAAAAAAAGCACAAAAAATTCAAGCCTTTGCTGATGTCAATAACACACACGGCTTCTATGAGGCAGTTAAGTCCATTTATGGTCCACAAAGAAGAAATGTCACGCCAGTAAGATCTTTAGCTGGCACCACACTCTACAAAAGCAATCAAATGATTGCAGTAAGATGGGCTGAGCACTTCAGCACACTTCTAAATCAAATCAATCCAATAACACCTACAGCACAGGATAACATCCCACCCATGCCGACCCTGCACCTCCTGGATGAAGCCCCACTCCTACAAGAAGTGGACACTGCAATATGAGGGCTGAGCAACAACAAGAGCGCTGGACCTGACGGCATTACTGCTGAAATCTACAAACATGGAGGTCCCCATCTGACTGAGTGCCTCCATAGCCTCTTACTCACCATATGGGCCACAGAGACCAGCCCCAGGATTGGAAAGATGCAAATATCATAACAATCTATAAGAATAAAGGTGACAAAGCAATCTGTGGTAACAGCAGGGGCATCTCCCTCATTGCAGTTGCTGGCAAGATCCTGTCAAAAGTCATGTTATCAAGACTTATCCAACACCTAACAGAGAACACTCTTCCTGAGCCCCAATGTGGATTCAGGAAGGATCGCAGTACAATAGACATGATCTTTGTAGCTAGGCATATTTAATTAAGGAGTCGAGAGCTAGACCTTTACACCGCCTTCATTGACCTCTCCAAGGCTTTCAACACAGTAAACGGAGAACTGTTATGGACTATGGTGGAGAGGGTCGGTGTACCACCAAGGTTTTTAAACATCCTCCGCCAGACGCATGATGGAATGCAAGCCCGGGTACTTGTGGGTGGTGTGTGGACAGAACCATTTAGTGTCCTAATGGGCGTAACACAGGGCTGTGTGCTGTCACCTGCGTTGTTTAACATCTTTTTGCTGGCTGTAACACAACTCTCACACAATGCCCTTGGGCCTGATGCAGGTGTGGGCATACGGTACCGTCTCAATGGTAGCCTTTTTAATATTAGACGTCTGGAAGCCTACAGTATGCAGATGACTGTGCAATAATGACAACAGAGAATCTATGCAACATGCAATGGATCTGATCTCTGGTATTTACAGCTCGCTTGGTTTGCAAATTAACACCCAGAAGACTGAGACTTTTGTCCAGCCCACTGTTACACCAATAGAAGCATCACAATTCTACATAAATGGAGATCCTATCAAAATAGTAAACCAGTTTAAGTACCTTGGTAGCACTCTCACACCCACCTGCTCACTGGATATGGAAATTCAAACCAGAATCAATTTAGCCTCAGCTGCATTTGGACGTCTGACAACAAGAGTCTTTCTCAACAATGACCTCAAATATGGAACGAAGACTGCAGTTTATCTCGCGGTCTGTATATCTACGTTATTATATGCCTCAGAAACCTGGACACCCTACAGACGCCATATCCAAATGCTGGAAAACTTCCACACTAGAT
Source organism: Homarus gammarus (assembly GCA_958450375.1). Classification (NCBI taxonomy): domain Eukaryota; kingdom Metazoa; phylum Arthropoda; class Malacostraca; order Decapoda; family Nephropidae; genus Homarus; species Homarus gammarus. Next base: position 102,697 of record CAUDMG010002453.1, on the reverse strand, counting down.
GCCTTCAGCGTATCTTTGGAATATCCTGGGAAGAAAGAGTGACTCGTGAAGAACTATATCGCCGCTCAAACACGACCAGCATTGAACCATGCCAGACCACCGGTTTCCAGGACAAATAATATATGCCAAGCTCTCACATGGAAACCGCTCGGTGGGAGGACAGAAAAGAGATATAAGGTCCACTCTAAAACTCTACTCAAGTGCTGTAATATCCAACCAATTTCACTGGAGTAACTAGCCTCAGACCGTTCCTTATGGCGCTCAACATGCCATAAAGGAGCGGAAACACCTGAGACCTCACTGAACCAAAAGAGAGCTACTAAACGAGCCCAACGACATCAGAGGCTCAAGGCACAATTCCTCTCAGTGAACAACATCCCCGTCACCTATACAACAAGATCGGCGCCTCCAGGATTGGACTCCATAGTCATCTACGGTGGCATCAGAGGAATGACACATAACTCATCAATCATCTGGAGCAACGTCGTCATCCACTTCGATGGACTGCAAGCAAGCAAGTATGCATGTATTATGATGTGTGTGTGAGTATGTATGTGACTGTGTACATACCGTGTTCACATATGTATGTATGTGTGTATGTACAGAAAACCAATGAATTGGCTCCCATGGTCTAAAACTCATCTCTTATGTTAACTATAAAACCTAAACCTAACCTAACCTAACCTAAGCAATGAAATCCCCGTAACATAACATCAATTCTTCATGGCGTCAGATTTACCACTAGGACACAGGGTGGTTTAACTCTCCCTTCTACAGTTATTATTCAAGGTTTACTGATACAATACCTCAGCATTCAATTTGGTTAACTACTGTACTAGGCAATTATTCACTAAACATGTATGAATACCATCGATTATTCTTCACTTCTCTATGGATTAATTTAGCCCATATTGAAAAAACAAAAATTGGCTGGATTTGGCATTATTACAAGGACTTAACATTGTATATGGGGGAAATAATTCAAGATTCTTTGTGGGAAATAATTCTTGATTCTATGTGGGAAATAATTCTTGATTCTATGTGGGAAATAATTCTTCACCCCCTGGCAGGATACCCACTGTCACCTACAAGACCTCCCCTCACCCCCTGGCAGGATACCCACTGTCACCTACAAGACCTCACCTCACCCCCTGGCAGGATACCCACTGTCACCTACAAGACCTCACCTCACCCCTGGCAGGATACCCACTGTCACCTACAAGACCTCACCTCACCCCCTGGCAGGATACCCACTGTCACCAACAAAACCTCACCTCACCCCCTGGCAGGATACCCACTGTCAACTACAAGACCTCACCTCACCCCCTGGCAGGATACCCACTGTCAACTCCAAGACCTTACCTCACCCCCTGGCAGGATACCCACTGTCAACTACAAGACCTCACCTCACCCCTGGCAGGATACCCACTGTCAACTACAAGACCTCACCTCACCCCCTGGCAGGATACCCACTGTCAACTACAAGACCTTACCTCACCCCTGGCAGGATACCCACTCACCTCAATGCTACACCACCATCATACCCCCTCCATACCCACCCCCTCCACCCATTCACACAATAACAAACTTTACATTGACTCAAGTTCTGGGGCAATATCCAAACCCGATCTATTCTGACTCTTGAAGAACTGTCGTGACAATGTAATTACCGAGCTTCAACGACTAAGACAATGATATTACTAAGCTTCAATAATTAAGACAATGTAATTACTGAGCTTCAATAACTAAGACAATGTAATTACTGAGCTTCAATAACTAAGACAATATAATTACCGAGCTTCAATAACTAAGACAATGTAATTACTGAGCTTCAATAACTAAGACAATGTAATCACCGAGCTTCAATAACTAAGACAATGTAATTACTGAGCTTCAATAACTAAGACAATGTAATTACTGAGCTTCAACGACTAAGACAATGTTATTACCGAGCTTCAACGACTAAGGGTCATTAAGCTCACAAGGCTTATAATTATGCCAATCTATCAACCATTACATATTCATAGGGACTTATTCTTATCGTACTCTTGTTATGGAAAGACCATTTGAGGTAATCTCATCATTTAATAACTACTAAGAGATAATACTTATTTTTTTTTACACCTATTGACCTCAGTTTGCTTGCGTGTCATCCAACGATCTTTATAAACTGTGGAAACTGACTCTGATTTGGCAGCTAACTGACTCATGTACTTTAGGTAGATCCACAAATTCAGGAAAGATTTTCTTTTCCGATGGTAAATTTGGCAGCTAACTGGCTCATGCAGCTAATTGACTCTAATTTGGCAGCTAACTGACTCGTGAAACTACATCCAGAATATTTACCACCAATTTTTTTTCTATCCGATGATTAATGTCAAGTAATTGAAGTGAAAAATCTTATACAATATGGTAATGAATTCAACTGAGTAGCGGAACAACTGACTCGACCATTAGTCAATTTCTACAGTTTATAGTTAATTGATGAGTTGACAGAGCATAGTTGATGAGGAACACTGTACAGTTAAACCTCCATCTAATGAACTATATAGAGATGAAAGTCCATTATATCGAGGGTCAGTTAGATGTGAAACCTCCATCTAATGAACTATATAGAGGTGAAAGTCCATTATATAAAGGGTTCGTTAGATATGAAACCTCCATCTAATGAACTATATAGAGATGAAAGTCCATTATATCGAGGGTCAGTTAGATGTGAAACCTCCATCTAATGAACTATATAGAGATGAAAGTCCATTATATAAAGGGTTCGTTAGATATGAAACCTACATCTAATGAACTATATAGAGATGAAAGTCCATTATATAAAGGGTTTGTTAGATATGAAACCTCCATCTAATGAACTATATAGAGATGAAAGTCCATTATATAAAGGGTTTGTTAGATATGAAACCTCCATCTAATGAACTATATAGAGATGAAAGTCCATTATATAAAGGTTACACTGTACAGGTAAATCTAAAATAATTATCCCATCAGACTTAGAAAATACAGTTAATACAGTCATCTTACAGTAATACAACACAAGACTAATACTGTATTCCCACTGTAGGTTAATAAATACAGAAAACTCAAAAACTGTATCAAAGAAAACATAAATTACAGAGACATTACAGAATATCGAGTAAATTCTCAAAGAAAGCCGTACGTTACAGTCAAAATACAGCGCTCTGGTCTTTTGATTACAGTATTTCATCTTTACAGTGGGATTTCATTCCTGTATTCTACTTTATATGTTACAGTATTACATAAATTCTACCATTAAAACTAATAAGATTTACGATAAGAACGTACATTTTACGTATCCCTGTATATCAAAATAACACGAATCTTTTCTCGATCGTCATGTTTACGCAGGTGAAAATAAAGGCAACTCAGATGTTATAATCCTATTACTGGGAAATTAGTCTTCTTGCAGTGGATATAGGCCTATGTATGAGCTAAGATAATGTTCATAATAATTCACATAGGCCTATGCATTTCCTTGTCAACTTTGATATGTATAGGAGTGTTTGGTACATCCTTGACCTACCCCTGGCTCTCTCCTCTCCTCCTTGACCTACCCCTGGCTCTCTCCTCTCCTCCTTGACCTACCCCTGGCTCTCTCCTCTCCTCCTTGATCTACCCCTGGCTCTCTCCTCTCCTCCTTGATCTACCCCTGGCTCTCTCGCTCTCCTCCTTGACCTACCCCTGGCTCTCTCCTCTCCTCCATGACCTACCCCTGGCTCTCTCCTCTCCTCCTTGATCTACCCCTGGCTTACTCCTCTCCTCCTTGATCTACCCCTGGCTCTCTCCTCTCCTCCTTGACCTACCCCTGGCTCTCTCCTCTCCTCCTTGACCTACCCCTGGCTCTCTCCTCTCCTCCTTGATCTACCCCTGGCTCTCTCCTCTCCTCCTTGACCTACCCCTGGCTCTCTCCTCCTTGACCTACCCCTGGCTCTCTCCTCTCCTCCTTGATCTACCCCTGGCTCTCTCCTCTCCTCCTTGACCTACCCCTGGCTCTCTCCTCCTTGATCTACCCCTGGCTCTCTCCTCTCCTCCTTGACCTACCCCTGGCTCTCTCCTCCTTGATCTACCCCTGGCTCTCTCCTCCCTCCTTGACCTACCCCTGGCTCTCTCCTCCTTGATCTACCCCTGGCTCTCTCCTCCTTGATCTACCCCTGGCTCTCTCCTCTCCTCCTTGACCTACCCCTGGCTCTCTCCTCTCCTCCTTGACCTACCCCTGGCTCTCTCCTCCTTGATCTACCCCTGGCTCTCTCCTCTCCTCCTTGACCTACCCCTGGCTCTCTCCTCCCCTCCTTGACCTACCCCTGGCTCTCTCCTCCTTGATCTACCCCTGGCTCTCTCCTCCTTGATCTACCCCTGGCTCTCTCCTCTCCTCCTTGACCTACCCCTGGCTCTCTCCTCCTTGATCTACCCCTGGCTCTCTCCTCCTTGACCTACCCCTGGCTCTCTCCTCTCCTCCTTGACCTACCCCTGGCTCTCTCCTCTACTCCTTGACCTACCCCTGGCTCTCTCCTCTCCTCCTTGATCTACCCCTGGCTCTCTCCTCTCCTCCTTGATCTACCCCTGGCTTACTCCTCTCCTCCTTGATCTACCCCTGGCTCTCTCCTCCTTGACCTACCCCTGGCTCTCTCCTCCTTGACCTACCCCTGGCTCTCTCCTCTCCTCCTTGACCTACCCCTGGCTCTCTCCTCTCCTCCTTGACCTACCCCTGGCTCTCTCCTCTCCTCCTTGACCTACCCCTGGCTCTCTCCTCTCCTCCTTGACCTACCCCTGGCTCTCTCCTCTCCTCCTTGACCTACCCCTGGCTCTCTCCTCTCCTCCTTGACCTACCCCTGGCTCTCTCCTCTCCTCCTTGACCTACCCCTGGCTCTCTCCTCTCCTCCTTGACCTACCCCTGGCTCTCTCCTCTCCTCCTTGACCTACCCCTGGCTCTCTCCTCTCCTCCTTGATCTACCCCTGGCTCTCTCCTCTCCTCCTTGACCTACCCCTGGCTCTCTCCTCTCCTCCTTGACCTACCCCTGGCTCTCTCCTCTCCTCCTTGACCTACCCCTGGCTCTCTCCTCTCCTCCTTGACCTACCCCTGGCTCTCTCCTCCCCTCCTTGACCTACCCCTGGCTTACTCCTCTCCTCCTTGACCTACCCCTGGCTCTCTCCTCTCCTCCTTGACCTACCCCTGGCTCTCTCCTCTCCTCCTTGATCTACCCCTGGCTCTCTCCTCTCCTCCTTGACCTACCCCTGGCTTACTCCTCTCCTCCTCGACCTACCCCTGGCTCTCTCCTCTCCTCCTTGACCTACCCCTGGCTCTCTCCTCTCCTCCTTGACCTACCCCTGGCTCTCTCCTCCCCTCCTTGACCTACCCCTGGCTCTCTCCTCTCCTCCTTGACCTACCCCTGGCTCTCCCCTTGACCTACCCCTGGCTCTCTCCTCTCCTCCTTGACCTACACCTGGCTCTCTCCTCTCCTCCTTGACCTACCCCTGGCTCTCTCCTCCTTGACCTACCTCTGGCTCTCTCCTCTCCTCCTTGACCTACCCCTGGCTCTCTCCTCTCCTCCTTGACCTACCCCTGGCTCTCTCCTCTCCTCCTTGACCTGCCCCTGGCTCTCTCCTCCCCTCCTTGACCTACCCCTGGCTCTCTCCTCTCTTCCTTGATCTACCCCTGGCTCTCTCCTCTCCTCCTTGACCTACACCTGGCTCTCTCCTCTCCTCCTTGACCTACCCCTGGCTCTCTCCTCTCCTCCTTGATCTACCCCTGGCTCTCTCCTCTCCTCCTTGATCTACCCCTGGCTCTCTCCTCTCCTCCTTGACCTACCCCTGGCTCTCTCCTCTCCTCCTTGACCTACCCCTGGCTCTCTCCTCTCCTCCTTGACCTACCCCTGGCTCTCTCCTCTCCTCCTTGACCTACCCCTGGCTCTCTCCTCTCCTCCTTGATCTACCCCTGGCTCTCTCCTCTCCTCCTTGACCTACCCCTGGCTCTCTCCTCTCCTCCTTGACCTACCCCTGGCTCTCTCCTCTCCTCCTTGACCTACCCCTGGCTCTCTCCTCTCCTCCTTGACCTACCCCTGGCTCTCTCCTCTCCTCCTTGACCTACCCCTGGCTCTCTCCTCTCCTCCTTGACCTAACCCTTGGCTCTCACCTCTACAACTCCCTCAACCTGACGTAGCACCTTCAGTTTCCCGTAGTTTACACCACAGTCGAGTACCTAAGTTCCTACTCCTTCACCCAGCCAACTGAGTTCCCATCGACACACCTACATCACCTGACAACATTTTAACGCCTTTCCAAGATACTATAAATTTATTAGAGATTCATAAGGAAATTAGTTAAAAACATTTCATAATTTTTTTAACAAGTTTTTGAGGTATTTTAACAACTTAAACGTAAACTAACAAATATTATTCGTTGGTGGAATATTTATATTGTAGATTATGGTAAGTGTTGGTGTGGTACATACATAGACCTGCCTTAATATTTACTTTATAACACACATCCCTAAATAATGGTGAAGTGTGTACATCTAGAACAACACATCACAATATATAAAAGTCTGTTCCACACATCCCTAAATAATGGTGAAGTGTGTACATCTAGAACAACACATCACAATATATAAGAGTCTGTTCCACACATCCCTAAATATCGGTAGTGTGTGTTAATAATGAAAGATATGCAAGGGGCTGTTTCACATCTGCAATATCAAAGCAATAATTCCTTAACAATCATCTTGCTGTGTAAAAAACCTCGATAAATTAATAAAGAATATGTCAAAAAATAAATAAAAGTATAAAATTCCTAATAAGTATGAAATAATGATGACAAACCCGTGATGCGTCCCACACACACACAAGATGAGGTAATGCCTAGGTCTTCCCCCGGCAGGAGAAGACAAGAGACACAACAGAGATCATTCAAAGGTGACAGACCGGATGTACAGTTACGGACACTAGAACAGTTATTTCTATCAAGTAACTGTAGAACACTGACTGGTTACCTTATAAATAATAATTAACTAACCACTTCGAGAAAGATGTTACAATATATTTTTTTTTTTTGGGGGGGGGTGAGTGAATAATGTTAATGCATTCATGAAAACAATTACCCTAACTGAGCCAGAAGAAGAAATGAGATGATGCATATTTAACATCCATAGCAAATACACACAAAATATTCACATTCTTTTGAATATATAATACAATAAGAGTATTAATTAAATTTACAAACAGATCAAAGATTTTATTAATATTTATCACTCCTATCTCTCATAATAACCAATATAAAAAAAAAAAACCAATCTAAGGATTTTAAAACTAAGATGTGGTCGGTTGTGTTAATACGTCAATTACACCGTACCTGGTCAGAGGCAGGCGACTTGCAGCGTTGTTGTTCCTCCTCTTTGGAAGATTCTGTCCGCTTGGGAGATCGGGGAACACGCTGGTATGGGTCAGCCGCTCCGTACAGCTCTGGGGTCCCCATGTTTAGGAGACACGATTTGGCGATATAGTCGACAATTACTAACCCACTCTCGTTCCCGTAGGACAAACTGTAGGATAGGAACACTGTAAGGCTAACTGTAGGATAGGAACACTGTAAGGTTAACTGTAGGATAGGAACACTGTAAGGTTAACTGTAGGATAGGAACACTGTAAGGCTAACTGTAGGATAGGAACACTGTAAGGCTAACTGTAGGATAGGAACACTGTAAGACTAACTGTAGGATAGGAACACTGTAAGACTAACTGTAGGATAGGAACACTGTAAGGCTAACTGTAGGATAGGAACACTGTAAGGCTAACTGTAGGATAGGAACACTGTAAGACTAACTGTAGGATAGGAACACTGTAAGACTAACTGTAGGATAGGAACACTGTAAGACTAACTGTAGGATAGGAACACTGTAAGGTTAACTGTAGGATAGGAACACTGTAAGGCTAACTGTAGGATAGGAACACTGTAAGACTAACTGTAAGATAGGAACACTGTAAAGCTAATTAAGACTTACGGTACCTTGACAGTGTAGGTATACAAACATTATACAGGTGTCCCTTGATTTACGATCTTTCTATGATGTAAATAATGTGTATTAACGATGGTCATCATACTGCTAACATGGAACGCATCTTTCAGCTTTATTATCTCTTGCCAGCTGAGATCTCCCCTATAAAGTGGCCATCCGGAGCTGCGATCTCCCCTATAATGTGGCCATCCGGAGCTGAGATCTCCCCTAAAAAGTGGCCATCCAGAGCTGCGATCTCCCCTATAATGTGGCCATCTGGAGCTGAGATCTCCCCTATAAAGTGGCCATCCGGAGCTGCGATCTCCCCTATAATGTGGCCATCCGGAGCTGAGATCTCCCCTATAACGTGGCCATCCAGAGCTGCGATCTCCCCTATAACGTGGCCACCTGGTGCACTACAGTACCAAGCTTTGTTCCACGCTATAATTATCAGTCAAGTGTGTGGAGATCACTCTTGTTGCTCTGGTTTATGACTGTGAAGTGAGCAGTGTGAGAAGGCTAAGGCACTTATGATAACCGTGTCTCTGAGGTGATGCTTGATACTATAAACAGACTCCCTAGAGGCTGTAAGGGAGTCTAAGTCACATCTCCACTCCCATTATCCTCGAGGGGGGGTCACGTAATGATGACCTGGCTTGTTAATAAGTTCTGTAGATGTTGTTCTATTATTAGTGAAGGATTTTTGTTATAATGAACAGGGTGATGGAATTTTCTGGAACATAACCCCATCGTAAATAGCGGGGGTACCTGTAGACAGTGTAGGTCAACAACAGTCACTAGATGCTTATTACTATCATTTAACAAGCATTACTATCATTTAACAAACTATTAAATACTTAACAACCATGAACTATACTCACAGCCCATAAGAGGAGTTGATGGAGAGCGCTGTAATGACCCCAGGCGGTTCACCCTCCACCCAGGGCGTAAGACAGACCAAATCGGCCTGGAATCCTGACGCCCTCTTTTGCTGACCACTCCTCACGTGTATGGGTGTGAAATAATCCAGCGACGGCTATAAGACATGACTGTATTAGTTCCCCCAGCACTGAGTTGTTGTATATTATGGATAGAATATCTCACGGTGAATTATATCAACACCATTCAATAGTTACTTAGATAAATCTCTTCTTTTTTTTTTTTTATTTAGTAAGGTTGGTAGCCATGTTAGCTGGTTCCCTGATGTGTGTGTAAATAACAGGTATGTTTACTATACCTTGAAGGATAGCATCTGATTGGCTTATTCATTAACCAATAAAATTCCAGGAAATAAATCTTATTTCTCTGAGACACCTAATGATAAAGACTCGGTATTAAACAGTAATATACCTGTTGTATTTTGGTAGCAGACGACAGGGTACCAGTTTAGTGTACTATGTGAGACAGACGTACAGTGTAAATCTTCACCTGTTGGGCTGTATTGAGAGGGGTGGCTGTTAGATATGTACGTCCATCTAACAGCCAATGAGAGGGGTGTCTGTTAGATATGTACGTCCATCTAACAGCCAATGAGAGGGGTGCTGTTAGGTATGTACGTCCATCTAACAGCCAATGAGAGGGGTGCTGTTAGATATGTACGTCCCTCTAACAGCCAATGAGAGGGGTGCTGTTAGATATGTACGTCCATCTAACAGCCAATAAACCACAGCCGGGGGTTCCACTGTATGGTACCAATGACCCCTATGTTACTTTACGTTAAATTATCCACCACAAGTGTGATAGATTAAGGTGGGATTTACGCAATATTGTGATCAAGGTTAAATAAGTTAAATTTATTAGATATGAGGCGTGTGTTTGGGTTCAATAGATCGCTTCATACTTCACGTGCAACGACTAAAATGATTTGTTTATTTTTAGTAAGACTGAGAAACAACAGTCGTGGATCGCTTCATACTCAACGTGCAACGACTAAAATGATTTGTTTATTTTTAGTAAGACTGAGAAACAACAGTCGTGATAGAGAGAGAGATGGAAGAATTAACACAGGCAGTAGTGTTTCAAGGAGATAATTTATTTCTCTAGACTCTGAGCTACCAAAATAGATCTAGTTACCATCATGCGGACTTGCTGTTGCTAAGTTTGGCTACGGAGACTGGCTAGATAAATCCACACGTCTACTAATGATAAAATCTAGTTTAGGGTCACTACGAGGTTCTTAGATATTTTTGTAATTTTTTTTTTATGTGGTTGGTGACGCAGGGCTCACACTGAGGGTCTATTAAACTCACCGATATTTACTAATTAACGTAATAAAAAACACAAAAATCCAACTTGAGTTTATGATACAAGTTTAGGGAAATATTTCTCATTGTTAAAAGTCGTCATTTTTTTTTTTTTTTTTGTTCATTAGTGTATAAAATAAAGGACTGAAATGACGTGTTTGGGAAGAAAAAAAAACTGAAAAAAAAAAATTAAAAACTATGAAAAAAAAAATTAAAAACTATGAAAAAAAAATTAAAAACTATGAAAAAAAAATTAAAAACTATGAAAAAAAAATTAAAAACTATGAAAAAAAAATAAATCTCTAAACTGGAAAACAAAAATCGGCAGCAAGAGACCCATCAGACCTTAGGAGCCATTCAACCACACCACCAAACTCTACGTCACTCCTAAAACCACCAAACGAGCACTCTACTTTCCTGTAGATGGAAGGATAACATGAGGAGTTACCCATCAAACACTCTAGGATGCAGCAGTCACCATCGACACTACCACAACACCATGGGAACACAGGAGAGAGGGTTCAGGGCTTCTCCACATCAAACCAACCAATACCTACTCCCTTTTTCCTTCTATTATTCTGACTCTGACTGACGCCCTTCTTATCACAGCTCTTTTTATCTGACGTTTCCCCGCCCGTTGAGGTGTGGAGGGGGCTGTGGGCTACCTGTAGTGTGGGGCGAGGTGGGAACTCGTACTCCGGGGAACAATCGCCTGACTCGTACACCTCGTATACGATGGGAATCTCCAGACACTGTGAGGGGGTAGAAGAGCGTTAGAATGGTATTACTATTATTACTACTGCTATTATTACTACTACTATTATTACTACTATTATTACTACTACTACTACAACAATTATTACTACTATTATTATTACTACAACTATTATGACTACTACAGTGACCCCTCGGTTAACGAACTCAATCCGTTCCAGAAGGTCGTTCGTTAACCGAAAAGTTCGTTAACCGAAACCATTGTTTCAATGGGTTTTTGGGTAATTGGTTCCAGCTCACCGAAAATTTCCTAAATTCAACAAAAATGGTAGAAAAGTTCACTTACTTTGAGGTGTGTATGTAGAAGGCTCCTGGATGATGATGATGATGATGGGATTTAGAATGGGGGTGGAGGAGAAGGAAGAAGAGAAGGCATTGGGGTGGAAGAGAAGTCACCCCATGGCGCCATTTCACCCATAAAATTTTGGCTCTCTTGGTGTAATTCAAGATTATTTTCTTTAAATCAACATTGCACTGCATTATATTTTGTCAATATGTAAAATAAATTTCAAAATGACCAATAATTTGCTTGGAAACACAGAAAAAAAGCGTTTAGTTGAAGAGAGTCTCAAGCAAGATGTTACCGCCAGTGAAAACAGAGAGAGACTAACGCCTGTTTGCTGTGTTAAGAGGCTGGATGCCGCGCATTAAACTAGTCTCTTTACCTTCAATTATGTTCAATAATTGTTAAAATGACTAAAAAATTGAATATTAAACTTTTAAAATTATTGAATAGTATAAACTTCTTGATATTTACTAAAATAGTAAGGAATTTAAGCCCTAGAACCGATTAATGTATTGGCGGACTGATACTAAAGCTGGTTGCCCGGCCAGTGCAAGTGAAAACATGTTGAGGTCGGTTCGTAAGAACTTCGTAACCGAATTTTTGTTCGTTAACCGAATTGAAGATCCTTATGGAAGGCAGTTCGTTAACCGAGGCGTTCGTTAACCGAGGCGTTCGTTAACCGAGAGGTTCGTTAACCGAGGCGTTCGTTAACCGAGAGGTTCGTTAACCGAGGCGTTCGTTAACCGAGGCGTTCGTTAACCGAGAGGTTCGTTAACCGAGGCGTTCGTTAACCGAGGCGTTCGATAACCGAGGCGTTCGTTAACCGAGGCGTTCGTTAACCGAGGCGTTCGTTAACCGAGGCGTTCGTTAACTGAGGCGTCACTGTACTATTATTACTGCAACTATAATTACTTCTTTTTTTTAACGTGGCCTCCAGCCTCCCCCAATAGCCACACCTTCGCCACCATTTTATTACCTTAATATTAAATATCCTAATACATAAGATAACTATCCTAGCTGTGTTGAGTTAGTTGAGCCGCAGATCTATGCCGCATTCAGTGACTGTTGCCTCATAGTCAATATCTGCAACTGTTGTCGGCTTTGGGGCCGATGTTCTCATTCCCCTGAGGCAGAGCAAAGCCGACCTAAGGAGAGAGAAGGACAGTCATCCAGGCTGTAACATAACTTCTGGGCTGCTGCTTCTGTTCGGAGATCACCTCCACGAGTCTGGCGTAGAAACATCTTGCACTTGGTCCCATCCCACCAGAGGTTGTGAACACTAGAGGAGTGAAGCTGCCTTGATCAACGTTCTGAATTCTCTCCCCGTATGCCCTTATCTGGTCGTTCTCGTTCCTCCTGTGTGCAGCATCGAGAGCTAAGTTACGGTGACATGCGGCCATGGGATCAAAAATCCTGATGTCGAAGAAGGCTCCCTGTCCCCGCGTCCACAATCCTCGAGCACTGACGTCAACACGGGCTTCGTTGGATGAGTTTGAAGTCCTGTGACGGAGGTTCTCACCGTCCAATGGAAGGAGGGTCTATTCTATCCTCACATCGTGGCAGATTTCCCTCACTAGATTTGCTGTTAGATCCCTTACTATTACCACTACTATTACTACTATTACTACTTCTACTACTACTGGTAACAACAACAAGAATGACTTATATCACAGCAGTTAAAATTAAATTATAACACTAAATAAAAAGAGAGAGGAAAGAGGGAGGGAGGGAAGAAGGAGGAAATGAGAGAGAGAAGAAGAAAGTGAGAGAGAAAGAGAAGGAGGAAAGGAGAGAGAAAAAAAAAACACCTCGCTCAACTATCTCCCAAACACCCCCCCCCCCCCCCCCCCCCCACAAAAAAAACAATAATTACGGGAATTTCTGCGACAGTCTCTTGTTTGGAGTATTTAAAGAGTATGACGTGGGCAGTGGCTCCGGCAATACACAGCAGCCTCGACTCGGGACACAGGAAGAGGTGCTGGATGGCGAACGGATCCTCATCGCCGACGATCGTTCGAGTCCGCGGTTTCTCGAACACTTTCGCTGTTTTGAGTTTGTAAAGTATCTGTAGGCTGACAGAAGAGGCGTCCCAGAATTTGATAGTACCGTCGGCATGTCTGTAAATTGGTTGTCAATTAGGAGTTTGTGGATTCAATGGAGTTAAGATATTAGATGACATTTATGGGGGATTTATTAACTAGTCATACATACATACATACATGATACATAAATACATACATACATACATACACACTCCTTCTGATTATAGGGTTAGGTTAGGTTAAGTCAGGTCAGGTCATAGGTCAGGTTAGGCTAGTAATATCCTCATCCTGTTATGATCATCTCTGTGTAGGTTAGGTCAGGTCAGGTTAGGTCAGGTCAGGTCATAGTCAGGTCAGGTCATAGGTCAGGTCATACCAGCAATATCCTCACCCTGTTATGATCATCTCTGTGTAGGTTAGGTCATAGGTCAGGTCAGGTCATGTCATACCAGCAATATCCTCACCCTGTTATGATCATCTCTGTGTAGGTTAGGTCATAGGTCAGGTCAGGTCATAGGTCAGGTCATACCAGCAATATCCTCACCCTGTTATGATCATCTCTGTGTAGGTTAGGTCATAGGTCAGGTCAGGTCATAGGTCAGGTCATACCAGCAATATCCTCACCCTGTTATGATCATCTCTGCATAGGTTAGGTCAGGTTAGGTCATAGGTCAGGTCAGGTCAGGTCATACCAGCAATATCCTCACCCTGTTATGATCATCTCTGCGTAGCTACAAGATGTCGCACCCCATTTCCCCCCGCATATGGGCCAGGCCTTCTCACTAAAACCCTGCCTCTTCTGGCCACGGGCGCCGACGGAATAGAACGCCGGAATGAGGTCTGCGGGACAGTCTGCGAGGTACGTACAGCAGGTGACGGGTGACTCGTGTAGATCCATTGAGTAGGGGTTTTCAAAGCACGGGTAACCTTGAGAGTGAAGATCTACCACCACGAGGTCATTGTGAAGCAGAACAACGAGGGCGTAAGGCTCAGCGAAATCTGTAATGGACGTTGTGTGTTAGTGGCTGACGTTAGGAGAAGTGTCAGCAAGAATCCCCCATCAGGCTCGGAAAGATCTGTAATGGACGTTGTGTGTTAGTGGCTGACGTTAGGAGAAGTGTCAGCAAGAATCCCCCATCAGGCTCGGAAAGATCTGTAATGGACGTTGTGTGTTAGTGGCTGACGTTAGGAGAAGTGTCAGCAAGAATCTAATGGAGTTCAGAGACTCTTAATGCTATGATGGATGTGTTCTAACCTAATCACTGGACCCCAAGCTATCCACTCATCCACACACACCATCCACAACATACACTTGTCTCACAGATCCCAACACACACACACACTATGTAGGAGACTATGTACCCAGCCCTTTTAGACCATATTGTACATTAATATATCAAATTGGTGTAAACTAATAAGGTGTGTGTAGGAGGAATGTGTTTAATTAAAATGAAAGGAAAACAGTTATGTAATTTTGAAGTCTTGTTTGTGGGTCGGATGTGGGTTGGATGTTGGTCGGATGTGGGTCGGATGTTAATATACAAAGTAATAGTAAAGTGCTATGACAATAAGTAGAAATATCCACACATACTTGTTCACACACACACACACACACACACACACGGTATACCTACACTGTCTAGGTCTGGTGAAAATAACACCTGTTGTATTTATATTTTTTTTAAACCAATTGTAAACATGAATATTGAGTTTACTAAATGATTATTATTACTATTGTTTTGTTATTATTATTATTATTATTATTATTACCCTCACCACCACCCTCACCACCGTCACCGTCACCACCCTCACCGTCACCACCCTCACCACCACCGTCACCGTCACCACCCTCACCACCACCGTCACCGTCACCACCCTCACCACCACCGTCACCACCCTCACCACCACCGTCACCACAATATTAAACCGATCGGGTTAACTCACCGCTGGCATAAGGAGTCTCACACAAAGTAGCAAAATCAACCACATTGTGTTCCATCTCAAGTACTGTAGTAGTCTTGCCGTGAATCACCGTTATGCTCGGGGTCCTTCCAGCTCTGTCATTGGTCAGTCCGCCGGAGAAAATCACGAAGGATTCCCTATAGGAGAAATGTTTACGTTATAGATGGGGTGAAATTTTGTAAACATTGAGGGTTGGTGACTACGGCCCTCCGAATATTGTGTAAAAAATGACATTAACATCAACCCTCCCACCTCTATCTTGGTAACCTCACCCTTCACACACCTACACCCTGTTACTACACCCATGACACACCCTGTACACACCTACACCCTGTTACTACACCCATGACACACCCTGTACACACCTACACCCATGACACACCCTGTACACACCTACACCCTGTTACTACACCCATGACACACCCTGTACACACCTACACCCATGACACACCCTGTACACACCTACACCCTGTTACTACACCCATGACACCCTTACACACCTGATACACATGACACACCTTACACCCATGACACACCCTGTACACACCTACACCCTGTTACTACACCCATGACACACCCTGTACACACCTACACCCTGTTACTACACCCATGACACACCCTGTACACACCTACACCCTGTTACTACACCCATGACACACCCTGTACACACCTACACCCATGACACACCCTGTACACACCTACACCCTGTTACTACACCCATGACAAACCCTGTACACACCTACACCCTGTTACTACACCCATGACACACCCTGTACACACCTACACCCTTTTACTACACCCATGACACACCCTGTACACACCTACACCCTGTTACTACACCCATGACACACCCTGTACTACACACCTACACCCTTATACGTTACTACACCCATGACACACCCTGTACACACCTACACCCTGTTACTACACCCAATGACACACCCTGTACACACACCACCCTGTCTACACCCATACACACTGTTACACACCTACACCCTGTACTACACCATGACACACCCTGTACACACCTACACCCTGTTACTACACCCATGACACACCCTGTACACACCTACACCCTGTTACTACACCCATGACACACCCTGTACACACCCACACCCTGTTACTACACCCATGACACACCCTGTACACACCTACACCCTGTTACTACACCCATGACACACCCTGTACACACCCACACCCTGTTACTACACCCATGACACACCCTGTACACACCTACACCCTGTTACTACACCCATGACACACCCTGTACACACCTACACCCTGTTACTACACCCATGACACACCCTGTACACACCTACACCCTGTACTACACCCATGACACACCCTGTAAACACCACACCCTGTTACTACACCCATGACACACCCTGTACACACCTACACCCTGTTACTACACCCATGACACACCCTGTACACACCTACACCCTGTTACTACGCCCATGACACACCCTGTACACACCTACACCCTGTTACTACACCCATGGCACACCCTGTACACACCTACACCCTGTTGATACACTTACCCAGATTTGCTACACTTCCATTCAACCTTCTGGATGGACTTACACGGTTCCTGCTTCCCTTCCTTGTTTGTTTTGGCTGGAAAGAAAAATATAAAGTATTAGGTGTTAGGTTAGGTGTTAGGTTAGGTGTTAGGTTAGGTTAGGTTAGGTTAGGTTGGTATTTTTGGTAATCTGGTTGGATTATATGCATTACTATTCATACATACATGCAAGTAAATCACTGTAGGTGCGCGTGATCCAGGTATATGCTGATAACCACAAGGAAAGAAGAAAACACGAAGTTCCCAAGCGCTTTCGTGTAATTCATATCTTCAGGGGTGAATATAGACTAAGGAGAAGTACATAACAGGGTAAATATATATACAGAGGAGGGTGAGATCAAGTCCACAATGGTCAGGTATTAGGTAATGACCCTACTAATTTTCAAAAAAGCACCGCAGCAGTCGGTAGTCAGGTCAGAGGGTAAGCTGACCCAACATTCTCACCTGGTTACAAATCTTCTTCATTACGAAATTATCCAGTTTGGTACACACACACACACACACACACACACTCACCATGGGGAAATATAACAGATGAAGGCTTGGGACTAGTTTGCTTGACAGCCCAGGTGGTGAGAGAGCCATCTGTATGGGAACACATAAACTGCTTCCCTTCGTGGTGCCAGCTGACAGACTTGATGGACTCAGCACACTGATAGCGAACTTCTGCCACTCGACTCTTGAGATCCCACACCACCAGCTGACCGCTCTCGTACCCAATTAACAGCTGTGGAGAAAGGAAAATGTTATTATGGTAGGCCTATGTTGGGTGGTAGGCCTATGGTGCATCTAAGAAAGTTAATATGGTAGGTCTATGGTGTATCTATGTAAATTAATATGGTAGGCCTATGGTGTATTTATGTCAGTTATTATGGTAGGCCTATGTTGGGTGGTAGGCCTATGGTGCATCTAAGAAAGTTAATATGGTAGGTCTATGGTGTATCTATGTAAATTAATATGGTAGGCCTATGGTGTATTTATGTCAGTTATTATGGTAGGCCTATGTTGGGTGGCAGACCAATGTAGGATGGTAGGCCTATATAAGGTAAATTAATAGGGATTAACCTAACCTAACCTAACCAACACCCATCCAGTCTCTAACAGGTAAACACGAACAAAAATGAACAGAGTAAATCAAATGTGGCACAAGAAGACCGTAGACTTTCCACTGACATTTAATTTTGAGTTTCACGACTTTCTCCCGAATTTAAAGAGAAAGGAAGTCCCATAAAGAACATTAGACGATTAATGGAAAGGAAGTAGCATATTTAATGAAACAGTGAGTCAGTGAGTCAGTTAGATACGTTCTCACATCACCAGTTAGGAGGAAAACTTAACGTAGGAACCTTTGAGAATCCATCTTTGTGTGGTAGCTTAAGTGAGTCAGTTAGATACGTTCTCACATCACCAGTTAGGAGGAAAACTTAACGTAGGAACCTTTGAGAATCCATCTTTGTGTGGTAGCTTAAGTGAGTCAGTTAGATACGTTCTCACATCACCAGTTAGGAGGAAAACTTAACGTAGGAACCTTTGAGAATCCATCTTTGTGTGGTAGCTTAAGTGAGTCAGTTAGATACGTTCTCACATCACCAGTTAGGAGGAAAACTTAACGTAGGAACCTTTGAGAATCCATCTTTGTGTGGTAGCTTAAGTGAGTCAGTTAGATACGTTCTCACATCACCAGTTAGGAGGAAAACTTAACGTAGGAACCTTTGAGAATCCTTCTTTGTGTGGTAGCTTAAGTGAGTCAGTTAGATACGTTCTCACATCACCAGTTAGGAGGAAAATTGAACTTAGGAACCTTTGAGAATCCATCTTTGTGTGGTAGCTTAAGTGAGTCAGTTAGATACGTTCTCCCATCACCAGTTAGGAGGAAAAATTAGCTAACAGACGCAGCTAATATACAGCACTTGAGGGTCAGTTTAGTACAGTACAGTTACAGTACAATAAGGCAAAAGTACACACCATGGCAGACACTGTACTCGACCACTTTCACATCCACAACTGTAACGCCAGGTACACATTGACACCTGAAGATTAGCCATTTGAAGCGAATTAAAGAAAACGGTTCCCTTCTCCCATGTTTACAACGGGTAACTAAGCTATACTCACTAAGCTATACTCATGCGCCCTCTTGAGTATTTGTGAACATAACGTGCGTATTTCTGGTGCGTCCAAGCGTATGGTACGTTCGTGTGTTTTCAAGTGCGTTCGTGTGTATCTCTGGTGCGTTTTTGCGTATATCATGTGCGTTCGTGCGAAGCTTTAATATCTCCGTGTGTATTAAATTCACTCGTGTGTTATGTCTTTGTTTACCAATTCAAGACCTAACCTAACCTAAAACACACACACACACACACACACACACACACACACACACACACACACACACACACACGCGCGCGCACACACACACACACACACACACACACAAGGGCAGTAATTCACTCTCTGGTTTAATTAGACCAAACCTTAAATCGCCGACAATATGGTTTAAGGATCAATAGAGGTGTAATTAATGGCGTTTACTTCTGCCACTAACTACCCAATTAGCCTGGGGTGAGGAGGGTAGTTGATGGTGTGTGTGTGTGTGTGGGGGGGGGGGGGGGTGTGGGTGTGTGCGTGGGGGGGATGCTAGGTTTCCCCCACCCCCTCTACCGCAATACCTACCAAGGGGAAATATTATTAGGGGGAAGAATTGTAAAGGGGGTTTAGGGAGAATGTTTCCGGGGGGGGGGGGGGCAGGGAACCTAACCTAACCTAACCTAACTTAACCTAACGTTCAATTTAATCAACATTTATTACCCGCCAAAAGTATAAGAAGTCTAACTGCTTAAAATTGGATTATTTGGCCACAATCGTCACATAATTCCCGCGCAAAAAAAAAGTCAAAATTAGGCGCCAATTTTTTTCCAAAGACTTAGCCAATATAATTTTCCTCATCTATAGTTAATCGTCATAATAATTCCCACCAAAAATATCAATATCATTACTCGTGACATTTTCCGGAATAAAATATAAATCTAGCTTTTATTGTCTATTCTTTTTATTTAAACGCCACACATTCTTGCTACCCTAACAGAAAAAAAAGATTTTCCCTGGTAAAAGTGTCCAATCTGTCACCTAAAACACCACATTCATTCCCGCCAAAAACAGTGAATACTTTCGCGCCAAAACTCGTTCCAAAATCATTTCCCGCCAAAATACTGAATATTTACGCGCCAAAACTCCTATTCCAAAATATATTTCCGCCAAAACAATGATAATTTTCGCGTCAAACCGTCAAACAGG
>CAUDMG010002453.1:42500-77500 GCA_958450375.1 Homarus gammarus | reverse complement strand
CTCTCTCTCCTGTATTGATCTCTGGCTGTAGACAAGTGAAATTAAAGTTACTCTCACTGTGTTACAGACAGACAGACAGAGAAACATACAGACAGACAGACAGACAGAAACATACATACAGACAGACAGAAACATACAGACAGACAGACAGACAGAAACATACAGACAGAAACATACAGACAGAAACATACAGACAGACAGACAGAAACATAGACAGAAACATACAGACAGACAGACAGACAGACAGACAGACAGAAACATACAGACAGAAACATAGACAGGCAGACAGAAAATTACAGACAGACAGAAACATACAGACAGAAACATAGACAGAAACATACATACAGACAGACATTAACATACAGACAGACAGAAACATACATACAGACAAACAGACAGACAGAAACATAGACAGAAGCATACAGACAGAGACAGACAGACAGACAGAAACATAGACAGAAACATAGACAGGAACATACAGACAGACAGACAGAAACATACAGACAGACAGACAGGCGTGGGTGAAAATGATGCAAATAAGAGAGAAAAATGGTAATTATTCTCTGGCTTCAGTACAGCGGTGAGTGGGAGACCAGCTGTTGGTGGTGATAGTGAAGCTGTTGGTGGTGATAGTGAAGCTGTTGGTGGTGATAGTGAAGCTGTTGGTGTTGATAGTGAAGCTGTTGGTGGTGATAGTGAAGCCCTGCGTTGAAACCTTCCATAATTAGTAATAGTGTCACCATCACTATCACCACTACCACCATAACCAACCACCATCACTACCACCTCTCTCTCTCTCTCTCTCTCTCTCTCTCTCTCTCTCTCTCTCTCTCTCACAGGTGGCGCAAACTAGCGGTCAAAAACATCAATTACAATGTCAACAAACAGATCTATTTTATATAACTGTGATCAATTCAGCCTCAGTCTACTGCCGCCACAGAGCTGATGATTATTCCCGGGTTTAGTCTGGTTAGATAAGGTTGTGATTTGGCTAGGTTAGGTTGTGATTTGGTTAGGTTAGGTTGTGATTTGGTTAGGTTGTGATTTGGTTAGGTTATTCTTCAACTATCTCTAACAACCCAATCAATCTTTAACAACCTCCCCTAACAACCTTTCACAACACAAACTAGGTACTCACAGTTCAATTGCCTTGTTCCAGTTGATAATGTAAACAAACAGACCAAACACCTAGTTATTGACACACAAACCTCCCCCCCAAAACAACACAAACTAGGTACTCACAGTTCAATTGCCTTGTTCCAGTTGATAATGTAACCAGATAGTTGAAACAGCTCAATATTGACAATATGTATATTCCCTCTCTCAGTCCCTACGTACAGCCACTTGCTCTGGAAAGGCAGGTGCAGACAGGTGATTCTGCAAGGAGAGGAGACTAATTAGCACACCTGGGACAACTGGGTCACTATATTGGGACATTACAGGTGATTCTGCAAGGAGAGGAGACTAATTAGCACACCTGAGACACCTGGGACAACTGGGTCACTATATTGGGACATTACAGGTGATTCTGCAAGGAGAGGAGACTAATTAGCACACCTGAGACACCTGGGACAACTGGGTCACTATATTGGGACACCATATTGGGACACTATAATGGGAGACTATATTAGGAGCACTATATTGGGACACTACTGGGACACTACTGGGACACTATACTGGGACACTATACTGGGACACTATATTGGGACACTACTGGGACACTATACTGAAACACTATACTGGGACACTACTGGGACACTATACTGAGACACTATACTGGGACACTACTGGGACACTATACTGGAACACTATACTGAGACACTATACTGGGACACTACTGGGACACTACTGGGACACTATACTGGGACACTATACTGGGACACTACTGGGACATTATACTGAAACACTATACTGGGACACTATACTGGGACACTACTGGGACACTATACTGGAACACTATACTGAGACACTATACTGGGACACTACTGGGACACTATACTGGGACGCTATACTGTGACACTATTGGGACACTATATTTGGAGCACTATACTGGGACACTATATTGGGACACTATATTGGGACACTATTGGGACACTACGCTGGGACACTATACTGGGACACAATATTAGGACACTATACAGGGACACTATATTGGGACACTATACTGGGACACTACAGACACACTACTGGGACACTATACTGTGACACTACAGACACACTACTGGGACACTATACTGTGACACTATAGACACACTACTGGGACACTATACTGTGACACTATACTGTGACACTATAGACACACTACTGGGACACAATACTGTGACACTATAGACACACTATACTGTGACACTATAGACACACTATACTGTGACACTATATCATCACAGGGAATGAGTTAAGTCTGTAGACACAATATTACCTTAACAATATGACCAAAATTAGGTTGACTGTAAACACTGAAGGTCAATGAAATATGGTTAGGTTAGGTTTGGTAACTCTCTCTCTCTCTCTCACACACACTCTCTCTCTCTCTCTCTCTCACACTCTCTCTCTCTCTCTCTCTCTCTCTCTCACTCACCTCTCCCGCTGGAACTTGAGAGAATGCACTATTTCCGGACGCTTCTGCCGGTAGTTCCACAGGTGCAGGTTATCATCGGCAGTAGCGGCGACTAGGGCCCCTTCATTAATGAGGAACAGGACATGAATCACAGCCGCCTCGGACTCATGGCGAACGTGGACATCTACCCCAGGCTGTCCGATACTTGAACGTGAGTTAAGGAATGTTTTAAAACGTTCATAGTCACAGGGATAGGAATACACAAACAGTTTTACGTTCATAGTCAAGGTAGATGGATAGTTTTACGTTCATAGTCACAGGGATAGATGGACAGTTTTACGTTCATAGTCACATGGATAGATGGACAGTTTTACGTTCATAGTCACAGGGATAGATGCCGTTCACAGCGGAGGAAATTAATTAAAAAAAAACTCATTTACGTTCATATTTGTGAGAAAATTAAAAATAGGAACGGCAAATACGTTCATGCTGGTGTGAAATACATAAAAACAGTCACGTGTGTGGTTGAGATATAGATAAAAACGTACATGAGTGTTTATAAGTCATCTACGTTCATGTACAAGATATGTATGTATGTATGTATGTATGTATGTATGTATGTATGTATGTAATAATAATAATAATAATAATAATAATTAACGGTTTATTGAAAGAGCTTGGCAGCCAGAAGGCTGAAAATATACAGTTACATATTTGGGGAGTGGGTTACGAATTACAAATAATATACAAGTAACATAAGTGACACAAATAAAACATATAATAACTTAGATGGGGAAAAGCTCAAACTACAGTTCAATTCAACATAGTGACAGTGTTACAGTATTACAAGTTATTGATAATTTTTACAATGGTTGGGACTGGGCTGTTCTTATAGCGATCAGTTCGTGCACGTATGGGCTGGATGCGGTTGTGGTGTCGAACAGCAATTCTCGGACAAGGGACCTCGGGTGGTAGTAGGAGCCGGTGTCGGGGATGGTGTAGAAGCTTCTTACCAAATTTGCAGATGAGGTCGTGGTGATGGTCAGTGAGAGTCGAAAGGGTCAGTGTGTTGAGCGCTTCTTGATATGTGGAGTAGGAGGAGGAGAGAATAATCTTGCATGCCCTCTTTTGCACTTTTTCTAGGTGTTTACGTTGTGTGGCATTTAGGGAGGAAGACCAGGTGGGGGAGGCATAGGTGAGCTTGGGAAGTATGAATGTTGTGTAAACACTGAGGAGCTCGTGTGCAGGAACTCCGAGGGACTTGAGTCGGCGGAGGAGGTGGAGACGGAAACTGGAGGATTTGACAACTTCATTGACGTGTGGTTTCCAATTTAGTTTGTTGTCTATGGTGACGCCGAGGAGCTTCGTGGAATCTACGACCTGGAGTGTGTTCGGACCTAGAGTAATGGAAGGAGGTGGGACAATGTCGGAGGAGAGGTTGATGTGCATAACCATGGTCTTGGTATGGTTGATGGTGACATGGTTGTTGGTAGCCCAGTTTTGGAGACTGTTCAATAAATCCTGAAGGGCGGTATAGTTGGGAGCAGAATTGTTGACGCTGATCCCAATGGTGGAGTCGTCGACATATTTCCAGCGAGCAGGGGTTTCTCTTAGGGCATCATTGATGAGCATAAGGAAGCAGAGTGGTCCCATCTTGGTGCCTTGGGGGACGCCACAGGTGAGTGACTGAAAGGTGGAGACAGCCCCTCGGAAGCGTACAGCTTGGCGTCGGTCACTGAGGAAGTCTGTAAGCCATGGTATGAGGCTTCTTCGAAGCCCGAGGTCAATAGCTTTGTTGATGATTATATTGTGGTCGACTAGGTCGAACGCTTTAGTGAAATCAATGAAGGCGACAGCTACAGACGTTTTTCGTTTCTCGAGATGGCGGTATATGTAATCGAGAAAGCTGACAAGACAGTGAGTGGTGGAGGAAGTTTTCATGTTGCCAAATTGCTGAGGGTCTACGACTCCTGCAATATCAGCATAAGCCCAGTCGAACACAAAACTTTCACAGATTAGGCTGGGTATTGGGGTGATTGCAATAGGTCGTAGCTGATTTAAGGATTGTGGGCTGGTTGACTTGGGCACTGGTGATACATAAGAGGTCTTCCAGTCAGCTGGGCATCTGGCTTGACTGAGAGAAGCATTGATGATGGAGCAGAGGGGTTTAGCAAGCTCCGGGGAGAACTCCTTGAAGAGTTTCATTGGTAAGTCAATGGGGGTGGTAGAGCGTTTTAATTTTAGTTTGTCCAGGCGTTTTGCTACGTCAAATTCTTCTACTAAGTCAGTGGGAAGGGAGGCTGGTAGGTAAGCAGGGAGAGTGGTTGTGTCAAGCCGTGGGAGCGTCTGGCATATAGTAGCGAAATGGTTATTTGTTTGCTCAGCTGCGTCAACACTAGTGAGATGGCTAAGGAAGGGGAGGGGGTGTGTCTTATTGTTTAGTCCACAGAGTTCTTTAAGCTTACCATACCATTGACTGATGTTGGTCTGTTTCAGGTGTTGTAATTTGGTTGGGTAGTGGGACTTCTTTGCAGTGCGTATTTCGCGGATGACTCGATTGCGAAGGGACCTGTAGCGGATGTGGTCATTGAGATGAAAGGCTCTGTCTCTCTGTTGCATAAGTCTTTTGATCCGAGGTGTGATCCAGGGCAAGTCAGCTGGGTGAGATCTGACGGACTTCTCGGGGAAGAAGTGGTGGTGAGCTTGCGTGGTGGTGTTGGTATAATTTATCCATTTGGTTTCCACGTCATCCACGCTAAGTACTTCAGTCCAGGGATGGTGAACTATCCACTGCCCGAAGAGGCGCACTGCAGAGTCAGTAATCGGCCTGTAGGTCTTGATGTAGGGTCTCTGTACTTGAGTGGGAGTGGCAGCTGGGGACCAGAGCACTGATAAGTGTGTGCTACACCCGATATGTATGTGTGTGTGTGTGTGACCATTAAAACCTAACCTAACCTACCCTACCCTAACCTGGTCCTAACCTACCCTACCCTAACCTAACCTACCCTAACCTACCCTAACCTAACCTACCCTACCCTACCCTAACCTAACCTAACCCTTCAAGTTAAGTCACCGCAACAAAGGGATGGAGCTAGTCCTTGAGTCTTTCCCTCGAGGGTTAAGTGAACTAACTTGGCTCATTAACTCTTCTCATGGCTTCAATCTCGGCCCTTCCCTTTGACCATGGCTTACCCTTGACCATGGCTTACCCTTGGCCATGGCTTACCCTTGACCATGGCTTACCCTTGACCATGGCTTACCCTTGACCATGGCTTACCCTTGACCATGGCTTACCCTTGACCATGGCTTACCCTTGGCCATGGCTTACCCTTGACCATGGCTTACCCTTGACCATGGCTTCCCTTTGGCCATGGCTTACCCTTGACCATGGCTTACCCTTGACCATGGCTTACCCTTGACCATGGCTTCCCTTTGGCCATGGCTTACCCTTGACCATGGCTTACCCTTGACCATGGCTTACCCTTGACCATGACTTACCCTTGACCATGGCTTACCCTTGACCATGGCTTACCCTAAACGAACACCTGAACTTATGGGATCGAACCAGTGACCATAAGGACATGAGGCGAGTGTTGGATCCACTTGGCCACCGCCCATTAGGTCAAATTAGTTCAGGGTAATATAAGTTAGGTCAATGTCTGGCTTTATCTATCTATCTACCTGTCTATCTATCTATCTGCTTAACAATCAACAGGAACAATAACAACAACGCAGCCATATATTAATCCCAGGACGGTAAATGCTTCCATCATCCTTCACCAACCACTATCATCCTTCACCAACCACTAACGTCTCCAGTTTATTTCTAACCTTAATAATAAAACTCAAAAAGGCGAATAAATATATAAATGGATGATTAAAAAAAATAAGAAAATATATATTCTTATAAAAGTGACGTTTTGAGGGAAATATAAAGGTTTAAATAATCTACACTTTGTTTATCCTGGGAAAGGTAAACAACATATCGATCCTATCCACCATCATCATCATCATCGTCATCATCATCATCATCATCATCGTCATCATCGTCATCATCATCATCATCATCATCATCATCGTCATCATCATCATCGTCATCATCATCATCGTCATCATCATCATCATCCTCCATCACGAATATTACTACATATATTTAAAAACAAATTAAAAATATAAAAAAGTTAAATTTAAAGTTATATATTGAAGTATATTAACTAAACACCATCGTCACCTCAATCACATCCACTAAAATTAACGGGATACGAACTTATGTTTATTTACTTCTTGTGTGATGTGAGTCAGTCAGGTAATTAACTCTCTCTCTCTCTCTCTCTCTCTCTCTCTCTCTCTCTCTCGAAGAAAATGAGTCGTCTACTTAATTAGGGTATGTTTACTTGTTCGTCGCCATGGTAACCAGACGACGCTACCCACCCTGCCACCCACCCTGCCACCCAGTCTATCTACCCTGCCACCCAGTCTATCTACCCTGCCACCCAGTCTATCTACTCTGACACCCAGTTGACAATAGAGAGAGAGAGAGAGAGAGAGGCAAATCTCTCTCCCCCTCTCTCTCTCTCCCACACACACACACTTTAAACTAATAAGATAATATTTTTCCTCCACACGGGGCCCAGGTTGAAGATACAGGGCCCAGGTTGAACACACGGGGCCCAGGTTGAACACACGGGGCCCAGGTTGAACACACGGGGCCCAGGTTGAACACACGGGGCCCAGGTTGAACACACGGGGCCCAGGTTGAAGACACGGGGCCCAGGTTAACCACACGGGGCCCAGGTTGAACACACGGGGCCCAGGTTAACCACACGGGGCCCAGGTTAACCACACGGGGCCCAGGTTGAACACACGGGGCCCAGGTTGTACACACGGGGCCCACGTTGAACACACGGGGCCCAGGTTGAACACACGGGGCCCAGGTTGAACACACGGGGCCCAGGTTGAAGACACTGGGGCCCAGGTTGAACACACGGGGCCCAGGTTGAAGACACTGGGGCCCAGGTTGAACACACGGGGCCCAGGTTGAACACACGGGGCCCAGGTTGAACACACGGGGCCCAGGTTGAACACACGGAGCCCAGGTTGAACACACGGGGCCCAGGTTGAAGACACGGGGCCCAGGTTGAAGACACTGGGGCCCAGGTTGAACACACGGGGCCCAGGTTGAACACACGGGGCCCAGGTTGAACACACGGGGCCCAGGTTGAACACACGGGGCCCAGGTTGAACACACGGGGCCCAGGTTGAAGACACTGGGGCCCAGGTTGAACACACGGGGCCCAGGTTGAACACACGGGGCCCAGGTTGAACACACGGGGCCCAGGTTGAACACACGGGGCCCAGGTTGAACTCACGGGGCCCAGGTTGAACACACGGGGCCCAGGTTAACCACACGGGAAGGGAACCTTTTTCCCCTAAGACTTCGGTAATCAAGCCTCAATTTCCCCCAAACAAGAATCGATACACCAAATTTCCCTAAAAATTTAATGCAAAAGGCCTTATATTCCTAAGTAAAAAGGGTAAAAAAAAGCTTATTTCCCTTAATAATAAGCCTTATTTTTCCCCTAGACAATGAAAAAAAAAAGGGAACAATATTTCCCCTCAAAACAACTGCGGCTGGGACATATTTTCCCGAGTTAGGGTGAAATAACTTCCCCTCAGTAACGTCTTGTGGGACATATTTCTCAGTAACGAACCCTGGTGGTCGATATTTACCGCTAGCGAGGAATATTTCGCGTTTGAGTGGGTTTGCAGGGAATTATTTCGCATTTGAGTGAGTTTGCAGGGAATTATTTCGCATTTGAGTGTGTTCACGGGACATATTTTCCAACTGATAAAATTGGCGGGAAAAACCCAAAACAATAAAAAACGGGACATATTTACCAGTTGATAAAATTGGCGGGAAAAACCCAAAACAATAACAAACGGGGACATATTTACCAGGTGATAAAATTGGCGGGAAAAACCAAAACAATAACAAACGGGGACATATTTACCAGGTGATAAAATTGGCGGGAAAAACCCAAACAATAACAAACGGGACATATTTACCAGTTGATAAAATTGGCGGGAAAAACCCAAAACAATAACAAACGGGGACATATTTACCAGAAGCTTGAGTTGTCAATTAATAACAACACTCTCCATAACAGTCAGTAAGGAAAGAAAACACATACTATTTACTGACACTACAGTACCTGCTGACGGACCCTTACCTGCTGACATCCTAACTTTAACGTTAATTTACAGAACGACTCCCTGCTGACAGCCCAACGCTTCAGACCTGCCAACCCCATCCAACTTAATCGTATTACTCGGCACAGATTCAACTAGCTCCGGAGGGTTGGCAAGACTGTTTCCTATCTGGGAATAATTGTACATAAAATTTTCTACAAATACATAAATAAAATAATAATAATAATCAAAACTTTTCTAAAACTACATAAATAAAATAATAAAATAATACAAACCTTTCTAAAACTACATAAATAAAATAATACCAATAGAAATAAAATGGCCACAGAAAAGTATTATTTTGTTACTATTTTTAAAACTTTCTCTTGTGTACTTAACTGGCACTTAAATGACACTCAAATGGCACTCAAATGGCAATCAACTGGCACTCAAGGCACTCAACTGGCACTCAAAAGACGCTCAACTGGCACTCAAGGCACTCAAATGGCACTCAAATAGTAATCAAGGCACTCAACTGGCACTCAAAAGGCACTCAACTGGCACTCAAAAGACACTCAACTGGCACTCAAATAGTAATCAAGGCACTCAACTGGCACTCAAATCGTACTCAACTGGCACGTAAATCACCACTACCCTACAACCCAAACAACCACAATTTCAACTACAACCACAACCCAAACAACCACAATCACAACAACCACAATTTCAACAACCACCACAACCCAAACAACCACAACCAGATTTAAAATTGTGTAGATTGAGTTGGTGTCCAGACCTACCACAGAGAGAGAGAGAGAGAGAGAGAGAGACCCCCACCCCCATTTTCTATACGGCTCTTCGACCCAATTCCCGTTTTCTTTCAGGATCAAACACTAGAACCACTCAGCGTTATAGAGTGGGAATCGGAGTGGGAGGGAGTGAGTGGGAGGGAGTGTGGGGGAGGGAGTGGGAGGGAGTGAGTGGGGGAGTAAGAGTTGAGGAAATAAAAGGGTGAGAGGGAATGAGAGGGAAAGGGGGAGGGGGGCACGCACACACACACACACACACACACGTGAGTACATTTTTACGACGATAGTAATTAAGTTGTTAGATCAAAGCCGAGCGTTCTGATTGGTTCAAAGGCGAGAGCTGTGATTGGCTTAGGTCGCTTCAAAGGATTAGCGCTCCAATCATTTTCCCGGAAACTACGTCAGAGAGAGAGAGAGAGAGAGAGAGAGAGAGAGAGAGAGAGAGAGAGAGAGAGAGAGAGAGAGAGAGAGAGAGAGAGAGCAACAAACTAGAATAACAATAATATTAACAATAACAACAACAACAACAACAATAATAATAATAATAATAATAATAATAATAATAATAATAATAATAATAATAATAATAATAATAATAATAACCAAACATCACAAAATAAAAAAAAAATTAAAAAATATATAAAAATCCCGACCAACATAACACCTCAAAACCCATCCAAATTTCCCGACAAAACCGACTCCCCGACAAAACCGACTCCCCGACCATTGATTTCGGATCCATCCTGACACAATGAATAAGAAACACTATGGTGAAAGGTCATATAGGGGAAAGCAAGGTGACACATTGGAGTTACCATCACATAGCGAACACGAAAAGGATATTTTTTGCCACACACATACACCAGAATATAAATTATCCACCAAAGCCTAAATTATCCACCAACTCACCACAAAAAAAACACCTGGTTTCGCCCACCTAGACGCACTAACGCCAGACGAAGACCATCAAACAAGGCATTTTATGAGGAATTTGGAGTCCTGGTTTCCTCCATGACTCAGCAAACTGACGTAAATGTAACCAATGGCTTGAAACGTCGTATTTTTAAATGAACTTACGAGATTTTTATTTTTAAGGGGAAATCGGGGAAAATTTTAGGGAATATTCTTAATTTAAGGGAAAAATTTAGGGGATATTTTTTCATTTTAGGGGAAAATTTAGGGAATAATTTTAATTTAGGTAAATTTTTGAGGTGAATTTTTTATTTTGGGGAAGTTTTACAGAATTAATGTATATACAGTGAGAATGTTGATGTTTACATAGACAAAATATTTATATGGCTGTTTTATTTACACACACACACATACACACACACAGACGCACATACACACACACACAAATAATGTTTATGTAAATCAAGACGTGAAACTCCTTGGCAACTACATACATTAAATATTAACAACATGCGCTGGCTCGTCCCTCTGGTGCTGTGAGTCCGAACTAATGGCCTCTTCAATAGCCAATCAGGAGGCTCGGATGACTACACTCCTGCGGCCATGACACACTCGAGAACCAATCAGAGGACGTGTTTATGCTACCACAACAAAGCTAGCCAATCAAAAGGTAGCTTATATCCTGTGTGCAAATCAGAGGATATGTTACAATGCCACAGGAACACCAGCCAATCAAGGGACAGGTTACATGTACTCCCAGCACAACGACAGGTGTGTGAACCAATCAAAAGACAGGTAACATGGACACGACTCTCGTTATCCAATCAGCGAACAGGTTTCGCTGGAGGCCAATCTTAATGGTTTGGTTTCATTGGGTAGGGGTAGGTTAGGTTAGGATCTGGTTAGAATCTGGTTAGGTTAGGATAGGATCTGGCTAGGTTAGGTTAGGTTAGGATCTGGTTAGGTTAGGTTAGGATCTGGTTAGGTTAGGTTAGGATCTGGTTAGATTAGGTTAGGATCTGGCTAGCTTAGGTTAGGATCTGGTTAGATTAGGTTAGGATCTGGCTAGCTTAGGTTAGGATCTGGTTAGATTAGGTTAGGATCTGGTTAGGTTAGGTTAGGATCCGGTTACGTTAGGTTAGGATCTGGTTAGGTTAGGTTAGGATCTGGTTACGTTAGGTTAGGATCTGGTTACGTTAGGTTAGGATCTGGTTACGTTAGGTTAGGATCTGGTTACGTTAGGTATGGATCTGGTTAGGTTAGGATCTGGTTAGGTTAGGTTAGGATCTGGTTAGGTTAGGTTAGGATCTGGTTAGCTTAGGTTAGGATCTGGTTAGCTTAGGTTAGCCCAGACTATAGATGGCATGGTGGTGTAGTGGCGGGGAAAGCTTTCTGTGATAATATAGTGACCAAAAATATATGTCCGGGGAAAGTATCTTGTGAAACACGAGACGGTAACTGCAAGGACCAGCCGCCACCACTATGGGGGGTGGGGAGGGGAGAAGAGAGAGGGGGAGGAGAAGAGAGAGGGGGAGAAGAAGGGAGAGGAAGGAAGAGAGGGAGCAATAGGTAAACTTGGTGACTACACACATCACTAAGACAACATACCTAACACACCTTCCCAATTAGCTTGTTTCATATGTGATCTTTACACCTGGCTCAAAAAAACTCAAAAATATATAAAAATTGTGAGTTTTAAAGGGTGACTGTCGCAAAAAACACGAAAATATATGAAATTGTGAGTTTTAAAGGGTGACTGTCGCAAAAAACACGAAAAATATGAAAAATGTGATGCACTAACATAATAATACAATGTACTTACTAACCATAATATAATATACTAATGTAACATAAATGTACAGAAAATACTAATATTCCAAGTGTACATTATACAACATTTACTAACGAAGTACACACTGTACATATTAAACAGATATAAAGCTGATGTACAAAACTAGAGACAGTTTTGTACATTAGGTCAGTGAGCAAGAGTACAGGTGTTACTTAATGTACAGAATGTTCATTAACAACTTTAATTGTACACCATCAGTAAATATGTACACTTTACAGTTAAATATTACAGTGTACATTAGATAAGCATTATGACCCCTATACAACGAACTAATTCTAACCCCTATATAACGAACAATAGCTAATTCTAACCCCTATACAACGAACATTAACTAATTCTAACCCCTATACAACGAACAATAGCTAATTCTAACCCCTATACAACGAACATTAACTAATTCTAACCCCTATACAACGAACAATAGCTAATTCTAACCTCTATATAACGAACAATAACTAATTCTGATCCCTATATAACGTACATTAACGAACAATAGCTAATTCTAACCACTATATAACGAACAATAGCTAATTCTAACCCCTATATAACGAACAATAACTAATTCTGACCTCTATATAACGTACATTAACTAATTCTGACCCCTAATTAACGTACAACTAATTCTAACCCCTATATAACGTACATTAACTAATTCTGACCCCTATATAACGTACAATAACTAATTCTGACCCCTATACAACGTACAATAAATAATTCTGACCCCAATATAACGAACAATAACTAATTCTAACCCCTATATAACGTACAACTAATTCTGACTCTATATAACGTACAATTAATTATAACCCCTATATAATGAACAACTAATTCTGGCCCCTATAAATACCATGTAATTCTAGGCTTCAACTTCAACTAATTCTTCCCTTTATCCACAAATTCTCTCTGCAACTCAACAAATACTGGCACGACGAAGAAAAAAAAACTTAACTTGTACTGCACATTACTCCATGAGAGGAAGCAATGTACACATGTAACAGAATGTACTAACAAATGTACAATACAGATTAGATTAGCAAAAATATGTACAGTCTGGGTGAAAAGTCTTAAGATCGTAGGTATTAAGGAGAGTCTTATCCTATATTGTGGTTCAGAAATAATATGGGATGATGATAAGCAGTAGATATTGATAAGTGTTCATGACCTTTGACCCCGAGTGTGTTCATGACCTTTGACCCCGAGTGTGTTCATGACCTTTGACCCCGAGTGTGTTCATGACCTTTGACCCCGAGTGTGTTCATGACCTTTGACCCCGAGTGTGTTCATGACCTTTGACCCCGAGTGTGTTCATGACCTTTGACCCCGAGTGTGTTCATGACCTTTGACCCCGAGTGTGTATATTGCAAGCACAACCTAATGTATATATTGCAAGCACAACCTAATGTACATATTGCAAGCACAACCTGATGAATATATTGCAAGCGATACTATGAGCGTTGTGTTGCAAGTGGGGGGGAGAGGGTTATTCACTATTGCATAACGCGAAGGCAGTATTCATTATTCACACCTCTGCAACATGTATAATAATGTAGAAATGGATGTTGCTCAGTGTATAATGTTGCAAGATTGATGTGTGGTATGTTGTTGCAGAGTTTGTGTGTGTATGTGTGTATGTTAGTTTTTGATCTGTAGGTATTATCACGGCTATTACCACTACAAGCGTTACTACCACTATCGAAACTACCACTATCGTAACTACCACTATCGTAACTACCACCACTACCATTATTATAACTACTACCACTATCATAACTACCACCACTACCATTATTATAACTACTACCACTATCGTAACTACTACCACTATCGTAACTACTACCACTACCACCAGTACAACCACCATTACTACCACTATCACAACACACACCTGTATATTCTCAACCTGTACCCCAAACAGCTGTTCGATATCGATTCCCGCGACCACCTGGGATTACCGGATTACCATACTGAAAACCTAACCTAACCCTTGGCGTCCTGGACTGTAATCCTCTCTCTCTCTCTCTCTCTCTCTCTCTCTCTCTCTCTCTCTCTCAACGCACAAAACAACACCCGAACCGAGAAAACCCGGGAAAAACTAAATGTCAACAAACACACCAGCCCTAGCAGCAACTAAAGAACCCCCTAAGACCCACGTAGCTGAGAGTACGATCAACCTGCTTCCTACACCCTAGAGAACCTTCCCTCTAACCCCCCCCCCCCCACCCACCCCAACCCCCTCTCTCACAGTTGCCAGGTATGGATTTTTGGACCAAGATGACCATGCCAAGTGTATTAGTTTACATTCCGGAGAATATTTTATTCCACGTCGACATCTTCACTACATCAATAACATAGCTATCTCCTCCTCCTCCTCCTCCTCCTCCCCCCCCCTTCCCTACCCCACCCCCCCCCTCACTACTAACCCCTCATTTGCTTGCTGTCTCCCCCCCACCACCCCCCCCTCCCCTAATTTGCTTGTAGGTAATAATTAAAGTGAAATATATCAACGTCTATTGCTTATACGTAAGGCTGCCACATACCACCAGATAAACGTAACTTCTGTATGTTAAGTTACCCCAGGAGGGCGAATTGTGTGTGTGTGTGTGTGTGTGTATTAAACCAAACATCTTATATAACCTAACCTTAACTATTCAAAATATATATAAAGTATAGTTCATCTTTCTAATTAACCCGAATACTTTCAAATAATCCTAAATAAATACTAAAAGTGAAAAATATTCTTGCAGAGTTAGGGGGTATCGATCCCCGGGCCCCACACAAGTAAAGGGAGTGTTCTAGCACATAAACTAACCAACTCCCACAGCGCGACGGTCGACTCACACAAAATGCGCGCCAAAAAGATGTTGACAAAATGCGCGCCAAAAACATGTTGACAAAATGCGCGCCAAAAACATGTTGACAAAATGCGCGCCAAAAATATGTTGACAAAATGCGCCAAAAACATGTTGACAAAATGCGCGCCAAAAACATGTTGACAAAATGCGCGCCAAAAACATGTTGATAAAATGCGCGCCAAAAACATGTTGATAAAATGCGCGCCAAAAACATGTTGATAAAATGCGCGCCAAAAATCATGTCGACAAAATGCGCGGCAAAAACATGTTGACAAAATGCGCGTACGGTATATGAACGAAGATACACGTGACAACATATTTACAAAGAAAAATATTGCAGTATATATATCTAACACTCGATATTATAACTTACGGGTACCAACACTGCCGCCAAAACATGTTTACAAACACAAGTGCTGCCATCTAGGTGTGGCATTCAATACTACAACACTAACAGACCATCAGTCAGTGTTGCCACCTAACTGTTCCTCATGCGCCACCTCATTAACACACAATATAATAACCATAAATAAATCCTTAATGTATATCTGGCAAAGGTTAGGTTACGTTAGAACAGGTAGGGTTAGGTTAGGTTAGAACAGGTAGGGTTAGGTTAGGTTAGAACAGGTAGGTAGGTTAGGTTAGGTTAGAACAGGTAGGGTTAGGGTTAAGTTAAGTTAGCGTTAAGTTAAATTAGGTTAAGTTAGGCTAGGTTTGGTTTAGGTTAAGTAAGCATTAGGGAGGTTACTATTTAGGTAAAAATCTAGGGTGTCTAATCATCAGGTGCTGCCACAAGACGCATTTTAGTGAACCAATTATCAAGTCTATTTCTGTTCGCCTTGCCCAGTAGCAAATTATTAACCAAATTGGCTTCAATAAGGGTTAAACTCGTGGGCTGAATTGGTACCGTGGTGGTAGGGGGGGGTGGGAAGGAAGGTAGGAACAAGGGGGGGGGGGTAGGAAGGTAGGAACAAGGGGGGTAGGAAGGTAGGAACAAGGGGGGTAGGAAGGTAGGAACAAGGGGGTAGGAAGGTAGGAACAAGGGGGGGTAGGAAGGTACGAAAAAGGGGGGGGTAGGAAGGTAGGAACAAGGGGGGGGTAGAGGGGAAGGGAAAGGGGAACTGGGAATCGATACTCAGGTAGGGATAGGTTAGAACATAAGGAGTCTGCAATAGGCCGGTTGGTCAGTGCATGGCAGCTCCTGTCGAGAGTTACTACCACACTCTATCATCCATGAATCTATCCAGTCTCCTTTTGAAACTTTCCAGAGTTCCCGCACTTACTACAAAGTTGCTAAGCTTGTTCCACTCGTCCACCACCCTATTTGTGAATCAGTTTCTTTCCTATCTCCCTCCTAAACCTAAACTTATCCAACTTGAATCAGTTGCTACGAGTCCTATCCTGCTCGGATATCATAAGAACTTTATTTATATCCCCTTTATTGATTCCTTTCACCCACTTAAATACTTCTATCATATCTCCCCGCACTCTTCGTCTTTCTAGGGAATGCAAGTTAAGTTTCTTTAACCTATCCTGATATGGAAAGTTTCTAAGTCCCGGAATCATTTTTGTCATTCTTCGCTGCACCGACTCTAGTGAATTTATATCCATTCTATAATAGCGGTACCAGAACTGAACCGCATAATCGAGGTGTGGCCTGACTAGCGCAAGATATAGTTACTTACACTTCTAAATATAAAACCCAATACTCTGTTTGCCTTATTTCGAACATTAACGCACTGTTTTCTAGGCCGTAGGTCCGGGCTTACAAGTACCCCAAGGTCTCTTTCACAAGTCGACTTCTCTAGGTTGATGTTGTTAAGGCTGTATACATTATAAGTATTTGTGCTTCCAATATTAAGTACGCTGCACTTGCTGGTGTTGAATTTCATTTGCCATTTTTCAGACCACCCCTGCAGTTTATTTAGATCCTCCTGTAATGCATTTGCATCCTGCCCTGAATTAATTTGCCGCCATATTTTGGTGTCATCCGCAAACTTGCTTATGTCACTGCTGATCCCAGTATCTAGATCGTTTATGTATATTATGAACAAGAGTGGGCCTAGTACTGACCCCTGGGGAACCCCACTGGTTACACGACCCCACTCAGATTTAACACCATCTACGCTGACCCTCTGCGTTCTATCGGTGAGCCATGATTTTATCCAATTTAAAACTTTCCCCTCGATACCATGAGCCTTAATTTTTCTCAGAAACCTCTGATGCGGTACTCTGTCAAATGCTTTGTTAAAGTCTAAGTAAATAACATCGTTAGGTTAGGTTAGGATAAATTAAGTTGGGTTAGGTGTAGGTTAGGTTAGGCTAGGTTAGGTTAGGTTAGGTTAGGTAAGGTTAAGTGAGGTTAAGTTAGGTTATAATAATTTGTAGAATGGTGAGCTGGGATTAAAGAGAATTTGTTGTAAAAGGAAGAATTAGCGGAATTTGATGCCTAGAATTACATGGTGCTTATAGGGGCCAAATTAGTTGCTGTACATTATATAGGGGTTAGAATATGTTGTACGTTATAAAGGGGTTAGAATATGTTGTACGTTATAAAGGGATTAGAATTAGTTGTTCGTTATATAGGGGTTACAATTAGTTGTTCGTTATATAGGGGGTCAGAATTAGTTGCTGTACATTATATAGGGGTTAGTCAGCTGTACGTTATATAGGGGTTAGTCAGCTGTACATTATATAGGGGTTAGTCAGCTGTACATTATAGAGGGGTTAGTCAGCTGTACGTTATATAGGGGTTAGTCAGCTGTACATTATAGAGGGGTTAGTCAGCTGTACATTATATAGGGGTTAGTCAGCTGTACGTTATATAGGGGTTAGTCAGCTGTACGTTATATAGGGGTTAGTCAGCTGTACATTATATAGGGGTTAGTCAGCTGTAGTCACTCAAAAAAAACTATCTGTTCAAAATTGAGCTGAAAAAATATGACACAAGGAACGAAGGATTCTGACAACACTACCGAGACAACAGGAGTCACAGTGTTCATTATGAAACACATCGTTCACCCCCAGGTAGATATAGTTCTTATGACTGTACTTCAAGTTACGATCATTTCACTTTACGACTCTCTGAGAAATCACCACAGGAGGCGATGGCAGCGACCTATACTGACTCCGCTGACCTAGTTTCCATCTGATAATGACCTTCGCTACCAATGTCATCACCTTCCATCACCTGCTGACTGACAGGTCATTTCCAGCTACCTCATCACCACCAACCTCGTGAACTGTTTATATTAGGCACAGTCACGGTCCTGGTGATGTGAGAACGTATCTAACTGACTCACTTAAGCTACGACACAAAGATGGATTCTCAAAGGTTCCTACGTTAAGTTTTCCTCCTAACTGGTGATGTGAGAACGTATCTAACTGACTCACTTAAGCTACCACACAAAGATGGATTCTCAAAGGTTCCTACGTTAAGTTTTCCTCCTAACTGGTGATGTGAGAACGTATCTAACTGACTCACTTAAGCTACCACACAAAGATGGATTCTCAAAGGTTCCTACGTTAAGTTTTCCTCCTAACTGGTGATGTGAGAACGTATCTAACTGACTCACTTAAGCTACCACACAAAGATGGATTCTCAAAGGTTCCTACGTTAAGTTTTCCTCCTAACTGGTGATGTGAGAACGTATCTAACTGACTCACTTAAGCTACCACACAAAGATGGATTCTCAAAGGTTCCTACGTTAAGTTTTCCTCCTAACTGGTGATGTGAGAACGTATCTAACTGACTCACTTAAGCTACCACACAAAGATGGATTCTCAAAGGTTCCTACGTTAAGTTTTCCTCCTAACTGGTGATGTGAGAACGTATCTAACTGACTCACTTAAGCTACCACACAAAGATGGATTCTCAAAGGTTCCTACGTTAAGTTTTCCTCCTAACTGGTGATGTGAGAACGTATCTAACTGACTCACTTAAGCTACCACACAAAGATGGATTCTCAAAGGTTCCTACGTTAAGTTTTCCTCCTAACTGGTGATGTGAGAACGTATCTAACTGACTCACTTAAGCTACCACACAAAGATGGATTCTCAAAGGTTCCTACGTTAAGTTTTCCTCCTAACTGGTGATGTGAGAACGTATCTAACTGACTCACTTAAGCTACCACACAAAGATGGATTCTCAAAGGTTCCTACGTTAAGTTTTCCTCCTAACTGGTGATGTGAGAACGTATCTAACTGACTCACTTAAGCTACCACACAAAGATGGATTCTCAAAGGTTCCTACGTTAAGTTTTCCTCCTAACTGGTGATGTGAGAACGTATCTAACTGACTCACTTAAGCTACCACACAAAGATGGATTCTCAAAGGTTCCTACGTTAAGTTTTCCTCCTAACTGGTGATGTGAGAACGTATCTAACTGACTCACTTAAGCTACCACACAAAGATGGATTCTCAAAGGTTCCTACGTTAAGTTTTCCTCCTAACTGGTGATGTGAGAACGAATCTAACTGACTCACTTAAGCTACCACACAAAGATGGATTCTCAAAGGTTCCTACGTTAAAGTTCCCGGCTATTACGGACACCCTCATATAACGAACGTCCTCCCATGATAAACACCCGGTTATTTCGGACGCCCGGCCATTACGCTCCTGTCGGCTATTTATCAACGGGAACCGGCAGGTTATTTTGAACCGGATAGAAATCCAATCCAGAGCAGGTATAATGTATCTGACTTATTGAGGGAGAGGATGTGTGTGTGTGTGTGTGTGTGTGTGTATGTGTGTGTGTGTGTGTAATAATAATAATAATAATTCACTGTTTATTGAAAAAGTTCAGCCGCCCAAAGGCTGAAAATATACATTAGACATAAATGACTTATTAGATACAAAGACATGGGGTGGGCGGGTCGATTAACAAAAGCTTTCATTAATGAAAGCTTTTGTTAATCGACCCGCCCACCCCATGTCTTTGTATGTAATAAGTCATTTATGTCTAATGTATATTTTCAGCCTTTGGGCGGCTGAACTTTTTCAATAAACAGTGAATTATTATTATTACTACAGCCACCATTAAGACACGACCTGCCCCCATTAAATCATCCTCAAATCTTTTTTTTCTTAATTACTTTCTACAACAGCTTCCAAGATCCGATAACAACTTGGCATCCGATAAGATTCCTAGTTAATATCGGCTTCTGTCGTGGAGGGGGGGGGGGGGGTAGGGAGGAGGGTGTTTTATGTGGTATTAATACTTCTGGTATGTGGTGGTATGTTGTGGTGTGTGGTGGTATGTTGTGGTATGTGGTGGTGTGTGGTGGTGTGTGTGGTGGTATGTGGTGGTGTGTGGTGGTGTGTGGTGGTGTGTTGTGGTGTGTGGTGGTATGTGGTGGTATGTGTACTCGACCACCTTGACTGCCTCAACTGTAATGCCGGGTACCTATTCACTTCTTCTGGGATCGAACCAGCAAACCTTAGGACGTGTAGCGACTATTGTAGCCAGTCAACCACCGCATCCCTAAATTAGGTCTCTCTCTCTCTCTCTCTCTCTCTCTCTCTCTCTCTCTCTCTCTCTCTCATCCTTCCATCCTTCCTTCCTTCCTTCCTTCCTTCACTCCCTTCCTTCCCTCCAACCATCCATTCCCCGGGGTGTTTAAACTTCAGGTAATAAAACTACAGAACAACCTAACCTACCCTACCCTACCCTACCCTACCCTACCCTACCCTACCCAACCCTACCCTACCCTACCCTACCCTACCCTACCCAACCCTACCCTACCCAACCCTACCTACCCTACCCTACCCAACCCCTACCCAACCCTAACCACACCTACCCTACCCAACCTACCTACCACCTACCACCCAACCCTACCCTACCCAACCCTACCTACCCAACCCACCCTACCCACCCTACCCTACCCTACCCTACCCACCCACCCTACCTACCCTACCCACCCTACCCTACCAACCCAACCTACCTACCCTACCCAACCTACCCAACCCAACCTACCTACCCTACCCAACCTACCCTACCCTACCTACCCTACCCAACCACCCTACCCAACCCTACCCTACCCAACCCAACCCTACCCTACCCTACCCACCTACCCTACCTACCCAACCCACCCTACCCTACCCTA
Organism: Homarus gammarus; assembly: GCA_958450375.1. Taxonomy (NCBI): domain Eukaryota; kingdom Metazoa; phylum Arthropoda; class Malacostraca; order Decapoda; family Nephropidae; genus Homarus; species Homarus gammarus. Next base: position 56,224 of record CAUDMG010002453.1, on the reverse strand, counting down.
CCCACCAACCCACCCACCCACCCTACCTACCCTACCCAACCCTACCACCCAACCACCCTACCCAACCCTACCCTACCCAACACCCTACCACCCTACCACCCAACCCCAACCCTACCCTACCCTACCCACCCTACTCAACCCTACCCTACCAACCCTACCCACCTACCACCCTACCCTACCCTACCCTACCCTACCCTACCCTACCCAACCCTACCCTACCCTACCCAACCCTACCCTACCCTACCCAACCCTACCCTACCCTACCCTACCCTACCCTACCCTACCCTAACCACAATACAATCATTAAATAAACAACAATAACCAAAAAAGCACCCAAACATCAATACAAATGTGTTTTAATAATATATAAACATTTTAAACACAAGAAGATACAATGTTTAAAGCTGTGTAAACATCGACTTCAAAACACAAACATCAAAACATTAAATCGAAACAAAAAAAAAAAAAAGTTTTAATTGGTCACAGAGACAATTAAAAGAAATTCTCATTGGTCACTTACCTCAATGCTGTGTTGTGATTGGTTCCTTTAAAGTAAGGGTTGTGTAGGGGTCATGAGAGAGAGAGAGAGAGAGAGAGAGTGTGTGTGTCTGTGTGTTTAAGCGAGTATATAATTATGTATGTATGTATGTCATGTATGTATGTCATGTATGTATGTATGTCATGTATATATGTATGTCATGTATCCACACCTCTAATACATAAAGGATACAGTCTAATTGAGCCATGTTTCGTCCCAACAGCCAAAACTTTCTGGATAGGATCAAACGCCACTGCTGTTGGTTGATAGGGGAACCCATGTCGAACAGTCTGCAAGGTTAAAACAAAATACATATTAGTTTTATTAATACATTTTACTGTTGGAAAATTCATTCATTATATCGTAGTGAAGGGAAATGTATTCATAAATTTAGGAGTTGTTGTTTAATGTGGGTTTTATTGACTTTAAACCCGTCTTATGTACTGTAAGTCAGGTTTTTTTTTTTATAGGATGATTAGCGCCATTGTTGACTAAGCTCAGTATTTTACCCAGGAGGAAAGACGACCTTAATGGAGACAATTTTTCTCCTAGGATGAACAAATACATAATGAATTAGTCATTTTTCTTCCTAGGACGAGACGAATGACTTTTTTTTCCTAGGATAAACAAAAAAGCCAGATTGAATTAAGCCATTAGGTTTTTGTCTCTTCTCCCCAGGATGAACGACGACACAAATGACAATATTTCTTCCAGGATGAACACCACCTTAAAGGATTGAACATACGTTTTTTTCCCAGAACGAACAAGATTACTGTTTACGCATAGAGGTTTTTTCTCCTAAGATGAATAACGTATTAAGTATAGCAATTACTTAACAGACTTTGTATATACTAGATATAAAAAATGTTTCTGTACACACTGAGATCATGTGGAGCTTATTAATGTATGTATGTCTTTATATAAAGTGCTAAGACAACAGGTAGAAACATTCTCAAGTTACACACATGTGAACCAACACCACTCCATTCCACGTCTACCTGAGTAGTTCATTCCACTCCCATAATGCCTCTGAACTGAGGCATAAGGGCATTAACAAGGGTTGGTGTCGTTTATTGCGTTTATTGTAGGATTGGTAACATTGCTTCTGGCTAATACTCTAGCTGACCTAATTTAACCTAATCTAACTTAACCTAACCTCAATTACCTTAACCTAACCTCACTTAACCTGACCTAATTTAACTTAGCCTACACTGACCTGACTTAACCTAACCTAACCTTTACTAAATTAACCACAACAATAATAATAATAATAATAATAATAATAATAATAATAATAATAATAATAATAATAGTAGTAGTAGTAGTAGTAGGAGATTGGTGCCACCGAACATCAACACTCAGTTAAGCTCACGGCAGCCCTCGCTGACCACATAATAGCTCAGAACGCAACATGGGAGGAGGATACCAGTGAAGTAAACAAGATTCGAAGGTCCATTACGACAGAACGACAGCACGGCCAAAGTGATAAGTTGCAGCGACTATTGCTGCAGGTACCAGAGAATTTGAAAAAATAAGTGGCTATAGCCCAGGAGGTGAGCGCCTCGAACTGGTTAACTACGTTACCGATAAGGGCAAATAGTTTCAGTCTCAATACACATACACACACACACAGCCAATTTTAATAAGTCAAAGTAATTGGCTGTAACTTCTAAAGAGTAAAATTTACCGACGGGTAGATAACCAATCGGAACAAAGGAGACTCAAGGATGCCGTTTCTAATTGGCTATCAACATGTTCTACTATCAGCCAATCAAATGGATTATTTCAGTCAAACTCAATACTCTTTGGTTCTCTGTCTTCCCCAGCATACAGTCAGCCAATCAGATCACAACACATTCACAGGCAGCAATACTGATTGGTTGGCGTTGCGACTTTATTGGAATTCTATTAACTACAAATATCACGGCCATTTGCTACGGGCAGCCAATCAAAACACAGCACACACACAGGTAAATAATGATTGGCTGACGATACGACCCGAGGGATTTTTTTTCTACCCAAGTTGAGATCGTTTACTACAGCTAGCCAATCAAAACTCAGCAGTCACATGGATCTTTATTCTCATTGGCTAGCGCTACGTCTCAAAACAGCTAACAGTGAGCTTCCGTATGTAAACAAAGGCCACGTGTAATTACCGGGTTATAATTATCACCATTAATCCCACCAATTATAGAAATATCAATAATTCACAACCAAAAGACCTATAACTCAAGGTAAGCCAATAATTCTTAACTAATTATCACAGGTAAATAGACACATTCACCTGAGATCAGGAATTAGTCGTGCTGAATTTTATCAATGAATATAATTAACCTATGATTATATGCCTATTACTGTATATAACTAACGAATGTGTTTAAGGTGTAGCAGCTGTCACCAACACAACAACCACACCCTGAGTTAACGAGCTGCATGACCCAGTGTTTAAGGTGTAGCAGCTGTCACCAACACAACAACCACACCCTGAGTTAACGAGCTGCATGACCCAGTGTTTAAGGTGTAGAAGCTGTCACCAACACAACAACCACACCCTGAGTTAACGAGCTGCATGACCCAGTGTTTAAGGTGTAGCAGCTGTCACCAACACAACAACCACACCCTGAGTTAACGAGCTGCATGACCCAGTGTTTAAGGTGTAGAAGCTGTCACCAACACAACAACCACACCCTGAGTTAACGAGCTGCATGACCCAGTGTTTAAGGTGTAGAAGCTGTCGCCAATACAACCACACCCTGAGTTAACGAGCTGCATGACCCAGTGTTTAAGGTGTAGCTGCTGTCACCAACACAACAACCACTCCCTGAGTTAACGAGCTGCATGACCCAGTGTTTAAGGTGTAGAAGCTGTCACCAGCACAACAACCACACCCTGAGTTAACGAGCTGCATGACCCAGTGTTTAAGGTGTAACAGCTGTCACCAACACAACAACCACACCCTGAGTTAACGAGCTGCATGACCCAGTGTCAAGGAATAGTCCGAGAAGACCGGACAACTCACCAACTGCACTGGCTAACCATTACCCCGGAACACGATCCGCAAATCGATTAACATCCAGGTTCCCAATTACTGCTGGGTAGACAGAGGCAAATGGCGTAAAGAAACTTGCCCATAGTTTCACCCTGCCCGGGGATCTAACCCGGGTCCACTCGGTTACACAACAAATACAAACGTACAAGCACAAACATACAAACACAATAAACACAATAAAACGACAAACACAACAAGTACACAATTACAACACTATTCATCGAACCAAACACTAAAATCAATAAAAAAAACCCAGTTCTTTACCCCAACTCAAAACAATAAATAATTCTTACACTAAGGCTTCTCCAGTTCTTCCTTCTAACACCCTGCATCGTAGAACAAACACACACACACGCGGAGGATCTTGATAAACACAAACAGAAGAGAATAACTAGTCACACTTCGACAACTTGACGTAAACACAAGCGGAACAGAGTGTACATAGAGAGCACCTTGACGCTAACTCACTGCCCACTCCCTTACCAGGAGACGCAAAATTCAGGCAAAATTATTAAACCAACTTCAATAACCTTTAAAAAATACTTAAATATATTTCATAAATACGTCTGAATTATATCAATATCGGTGAATATATAAGTTATACCGTCTTAAGTTAAGTTTGAAGTTTGTTATTCTTTAGCCAATGGTATGAAAAGCTCGGTCAGTCAAACGTGTATATTACCCCACGAAATATACTGAAATAGGTCATTAAATCCAACATAATAGGTCAAAAAAGTGATAAATATCCAATAATGATAAACACAAATAAGAAATTATATTATTTTACGTGTCTGAGATAATACAGTAATTCGTTTGAAAATAATGTTAACAGATTAACTAAATAATACGCTATTTGTGTCCATGAAAATAGCGAAATTTATTAATGAATTCGTATTGATATAACGAACGTCGGGAAATATAAAGACAAAGTTGAAAAAAGAAACAAACACAGAAGTCTTATTAAAGCATATACAGAATTATATGAGTTACCCATAAACCTAAATTAGAAAACACTGGGATATAGGTATTTGGGTCAAACTTAGTAGTAGTAGTAGTAGTAGTAGTAGTATTACATCACTAGTCAGTTTATAGGGCGATCGTGAGATTGTCTGTTCTCTGTTATCGTTCACTGTTAACTACTGAACACTACTGCCCATTACAGGTAACATAGAGGGTCATTAACCTTACCTGACCTAACCATTAACTTCGGGGGCTTTAGAAATATTAAGTTAAGACCAATACTAATGGAGCAATTTACAAGCCATTTTATAATACGATTCTCAAAGGTTCCTACGTTAAGTTTTCCTCCTAACTGGTGATGTGAGAACGTATCTAACTGACTCACTTAAGCTACCACACAAAGATGGATTCTCAAAGGTTCCTACGTTAAGTTTTCCTCCTAACTGGTGATGTGAGAACGTATCTAACTGACTCACTTAAGCTACCACACAAAGATGGATTCTCAAAGGTTCCTACGTTAAGTTTTCCTCCTAACTGGTGATGTGAGAACGTATCTAACTGACTCACTTAAGCTACCACACAAAGATGGATTCTCAAAGGTTCCTACGTTAAGTTTTCCTCCTAACTGGTGATGTGAGAACGTATCTAACTGACTCACTTAAGCTACCACACAAAGATGGATTCTCAAAGGTTCCTACGTTAAGTTTTCCTCCTAACTGGTGATGTGAGAACGTATCTAACTGACTCACTTAAGCTACCACACAAAGATGGATTCTCAAAGGTTCCTACGTTAAGTTTTCCTCCTAACTGGTGATGTGAGAACGTATCTAACTGACTCACTTAAGCTACCACACAAAGATGGATTCTCAAAGGTTCCTACGTTAAGTTTTCCTCCTAACTGGTGATGTGAGAACGTATCTAACTGACTCACTTAAGCTACCACACAAAGATGGATTCTCAAAGGTTCCTACGTTAAGTTTTCCTCCTAACTGGTGATGTGAGAAGTATCTGAATCACAAAGAAGATTCACAGCCATCAAGACCCCCTGAATCCTCCAAGCGATTCATTCAAAACACCGAATCACTTACCATATACGATGATTCAGACTCCCAAACCACCTATCCATGAATCAATCACCTCACTGACTCACACTATTAAAGATTCAGATACCCGAACCATAACTAAACGAAACAATTGAAACACTGACTCACAATGTAGCTAAACGAATCAATTGAAACACTGACTCACAATATAGCTAAACGAATCAATTGAAACACTGACTCACAATATAGCTAAACGAAACAATTGAAACACTGACTCACAATATAGCTAAACGAAACAATTGAAACACTGACTCACAATATAGCTAAACGAATCAATTGAAACACTGACTCACAATATAGCTAAACGAATCAATTGAAACACTGACTCACAATATAGCTAAACGAATCAATTGAAACACTGACTCACAATATAGCTAAACGAATCAATTGAAACACTGACTCACAATATAGCTAAACGAATCAATTGAAACACTGACTCACAATATAGCTAAACGAATCAATTGAAACACTGACACACAATATAGCTAAACGAAACAATTGAAACACTGACTCACAATATAGCTAAACGAATCAATTGAAACACTGAGAACAAGGGGAACAATTAAACCCTGCAATCTCGTCTTGTATTCGGCCAGTGTCTCATTCACCCTGAGGCTTTGAGACCATTGACGATACTGATAGATATTGATGCTATCTCCATCTGTCTCTCTATGAGTTAAATATCTCTCTCTCTCTCTCTCTCTCTCTCTCTCCACACACACACACACACAGTATTATTACATTTCCGACCAAATTCTATTAATAAAAGAAAGTTCAACTCTCACTGACTGACTACAAGTAACTTTCACGAATAAAGAAAGTTATAGACAAGAAAGAAAGTATATTAATGTAGGTGACTATGACGAGAGAGAGAGAGAGAGAGAGATAGCTCACAGGTGCTCTAGCCAGGAGTGAGTGATGGAGAGAGATATATTATTCAGGAACACTTTAAACGTCAGCCTTTAGGGGAAAATTAACGAGTCAATTTTTAAGTTTCTATACAATAATTAACAGTCCTGAATCACCTACGAATCACTGACGAATCACCAACGAATCACCAACGAAAAATCAACGAATCACTGTATCAAAAAAACAAAGGTCCGAATTCAGATTTTTTAATGAGTGATAATATATATTTAAACTATTTTTCAAGTCCAATTTTTTGCTTCAAGTCCAATTTTGTGCTTATGGTCCAATTTTGTGCTTCAAGTCCAATTTTTTTATTCAAGTTCAATTTTGTGCTTCATCCAATTTTGTGCTTCGAGTCCAATTTTTTGCTTCAAGTCCAATTTTGCACCCAAGTCCAATTTTGCGCTTCAAGTCCAATTTTGCACCCAAGTCCAATTTTGTGCTTCAAGTCCAATTTTGCACCCAAGTCCAATATTGTGCTTCAAGTCCAATTTTGTACTTCAAGTCCAATTTTGTGCTTCAAGTCCAATTTTTTGCTTCAAGTCCAATTTTTTGCTTCAAGTTCAATTTTGTGCTTCAAGTCCAATTTTGTGCTTCAAATCCAATTTTGAGCTTCAAGTCCAATTTTTTGCTTCAAGTCCAATTTTTTGCTTCAAGTCCAATTTTTTGCTTCAAGTCCAATTTTGAGCTTCAAGTCCAATTTTGAGCTTCAAGTCCAATTTTGTGCTTATGGTCCAATTTTGTGTTTCAAGTCCAATTTTTTTATTCAAGTTCAATTTTGTGCTTCAAGTCCAATTTTGCACCCAAGTCCAATTTTTTGCTTCAAGTTCAATTTTGTGCTTCAAGTCCAATTTTGTGCTTCAAGTCCAATTTTGAGCATCAAGTCCAATTTTGTGCTTCAAGTCCAATTTTTTGCTTCAAGTCCAATTTTTTGCTTCAAGTCCAATTTTGAGCTTCAAGTCCAATTTTGTGCTTCAAGTCCAATTTTGAGCTTCATGTCCAATTTTTGAGCTTCAAGTCCAATTTTGTGCTTATGGTCCAATTTTGTGTTTCAAGTCCAATTTTTTTATTCAAGTTCAATTTTGAGCTTCAAGTCCAATTTTGAGCTTCAAGTCCAATTTTGTGCTTATGGTCCAATTTTGTTTCAACTCCAATTTTTTTATTCAAGTTCAATTTTGTGCTTCAAGTCCAATTTTGCACCCAAGTCCAATTTTTTGCTTCAAGTTCAATTTTGTGCTTCAAGTCCAATTTTGTGCTTCAAGTCCAATTTTGTGCTTCAAGTCCAATTTTTTGCTTCAAGTCCAATTTTGTGCTTCAAGTCCAATTTTGAGCTTCAAGTCCAATTTTGTGCTTCAAGTCCAATTTGTGCTTCTGGTCCAATTTTGTGCTTCAAGTCCAATTTTGTGCTTATGGTCCAATTTTGTGTTTCAAGTCCAATTTTTTTATTCAAGTTCAATTTTGAGCTTCAAGTCCAATTTTGAGCTTCAAGTCCAATTTTGTGCTTATGGTCCAATTTTGTGTTTCAACTCCAATTTTTTTATTCAAGTTCAATTTTGTGCTTCAAGTCCAATTTTGCACCCAAGTCCAATTTTGTGCTTCAAGTCCAATTTTGCACCCAAGTCCAATTTTGTGCTTCAAGTCCAATTTTGCGCCCAAATCCAATTTTGTGCTTCAAGTCCAATTTTGTGCTTCAAGTCCAATTTTTGCTTTAAGTTCAATTTTTGCTTTAAGTTCAATTTTTGCTTCAAGTCCAATTTTGTGCTTCAAGTCCAATTTGTTAATTTAAGTTCAATTTTTGCGTGTGAAGAAGTTGTGTGAAGTTAGGTATCGCTCTATCAACCAACCTTCCTCTGTCTCTTTCTACATTCTATCAACTTTCTTTCAAACTTTCACCCCAGATTTCACTCATCTTTCACACTTACTTTCTCTCATACTTCCATCCCAATTTTCACTCATACTTTCACCCAAACTTTCACTTACTTCCACCCTAACTTTAACTCAGCTTTCACTCAAACTAAACCTCAACTTTCACTCAACTTTCAATCAACTTTCACTCAACTTTCACTCAACTTTCACCCCAACTTTCACTCAACTTTCTCTCATACTTTCACCCCAACTTTCAATATACTTTCACCCAACTTTCACCCCAACTTTCAATCAACTTTCACTCAACTTTCACCCCAACTTTCAATCAACTTTCACTCAACTTTCACCCCAACTTTCACTCTACTTTCACCCCAACTTTCAATATACTTTCACTCAACTTTCACCCCAACTTTCAATATACTTTCACCCAACTTTCACCCCAACTTTCACTCTACTTTCTCTCATACTTTCACTCTACTTTCACTCAACTTTCACCCCAACTTTCACTCTACTTTCTCTCATACTTTCACCCCAACTTTCACCAAAACTTTCACTCAACTTTCACCAAAACTTTCACTCCTCCTTTCCGCCGTGTCGTCCAGCACAATACGAGGAGGAGGAGGAGGCGAGACAAGGTGGAGGCGCCATTCTCCCCTGCCTTGTGAATTATAGATCAATATTTTTCCCCCAGACAGAAAATATTCAGGGAAAAATATTCTTGGGGGTCGAAATGGTAAGAATTTTTGCTTTTATTACTTTCCCCGAGTTTGTTTCTGTTTTATTCTTTGTTGGTGTTTTAAATCTCTCTCTCTCTCTCTCTCTCTCTCTCTCTCTCTCTCTCTCTCTCTCTCTCTGTCATATAAAACCCGATATGTCTTTTTTATAACGAGTCTGATGACATTCCCATTCCAAGATTGTTCCCATTCCAATTTTTTATTTTCACATTTCAAGATTGTTCCCATTCCAAGTAGTGATTCCTATTCCAAGTAGTGATTCTCATTCTAAGTAGGGATTCCCATTCCAAGATTGTTCCCATTCCAAGATTATTCCTATTTCAATATAATTTCCATTCCAATTAGTGATTCCCATTCCAAGATAGTTCCTACTCCAAGTAGTAATTCCTATTCCATGATTATTCCCATTCCAAATATTGATTCCCATTCCAAGTAGTGATTCCCATTGCAAGATAGGATTCCAATTCAAGGAATCTGAAGCAAAAACGTTCCTATGTTTAGTGTAATAGGGTGTGTGTGTGTGTGTGTGTGTGTGTGTGTCTGTGTGTGTGTGTGTGTGTGTGTGTGTGTGTGTGTTAGGCATTGCTCTCTCTCTCTCTCTCTCTCTCTCTCTCTCTCTCTTCATACCATTAACTATTCACCCTATATAGTTCGTTATATAGAGGTCTTACACCTAACAAACCCTCTCTATAACGAACTTACCTCACCATAGAGAGTTTTACCGTATTATCAACACTGTATCACACCCTCTACAAAGTCTTTCAAGTTCACCCCTAAAATCCCTCACACCCCTCCCTCACCTCTCACACCCCTCCCTCACCTCTCACCCCTCAAAAAGCTGGATTTGCCCCCCCTCCTCCCCCCCCCCTTCCTCCAAACTGGCTTTCACACGACACCTTTTTATTCGTATTTTTAACCATCTAATATTTTTACGTTGGGGTCTATATCAATGGCGACCCTCATATCTTTTTTTTGGGGGGGGGTCTTTCTTTTGTTTATTTTCTCTCCCTTTCTCTCCCTTTCTCTCACTTTCTCTCCCTAGGTATAATCTCTTCTCACCTGTTCCCTCCCACCCTCGAGAGACAATCTGAAAAATGTCTAAATCTCCCTTGACCTACTTTCACTCACGTCATGTTAGCTTTTACTCACTCAAGGACGACTTTTACTCGTCATGTTAGCTTTCATTCACTCAAGGACGACTTTTACTCGTTATGTTAGCTTTTACTCACTCAAGGACGACTTTCACTCACGTCATGTTAGCTTTTATTCACTCAAGGACGACTTTTACTCGTTATGTTAGCTTTTACTCACTCAAGGACGACTTTCACTCGTTATGTTAGCTTTCACTCACTCAAGGATGACTTTCACTCATCCTAAACTTTCATTCAGCCTAAACTTTCACTGGAATTTTCTCTCCCCGTCAGCTGTCAGCACGTGAGAAAGTGTCAATGTCAGCCCTGGTTGGGTTAACGTCAGCTAGGATAATATTGGATGTCAGCTGTGAGGACTTGAAGGGGGTGTCAGCAATATAAGACGACCAATGGCTGACACACACACACACACACACACACACACATACATATCTATATATATAAAACAAAGAAGTGTGTGTGTGTGTGTGTGTGTGTGTGTGTGTGTGTGTGTGTGTGTCCGCAAGAGAATTTCGGAAACTACTTTACCGATCTGTAGTGATGATGGATGGTGTTATATGTAGTGATGATGGATGGTGTTATATGTAGTGATGATGGGTAGTGTTATATGTAGTGATGATGGGTAGTGTTATATGTAGTGATGCTGGGTGGTGTTATATGTAGTGATGATGGGTAGTGTTATATGTAGTGATGATGGATGGTGTTATATGTAGTGATGATGGATGGTGTTATATGTAGTGATGATGGATGGTGTTATATGTAGTGATGATGGATGGTGTTATATGTAGTGATGATGGATGGTGTTATATGTAGTGATGATGGGTGGTGTTATATGTAGTGATGATGGGTAGTGTTATATGTAGTGATGATTAGACAATAAAATAACAACAGTTTAATGCTAAAAAAATATACTTTGCTGTACCGTTGTAGTGGAACTTACATACACCGTTAATGAACTATTGATGGAAGAAGAAGTTTTGGGGACTGAACAGTGAGACAATGTGGAGCCTCCCGGAGGGTGGCGTCCTACCGTGGCCTAGCGAATGAGCAGCCAGGACCAAACTTGGCATGGATAGCAAGTGTCATGTGGGGATCTAAAAAAAACTCCAACCAACCCGATCCGACACACCCAACCCGATCCGACACACCCAACCCGACCCGACCCGTTAAACACACAGAGTTGGAAGGGTGTATCACATCCCACGTATTATAGGTAATTTATCCTTATCCTTATCCACCACTACAAGGATCACAAGTGGCTGCATGAACGCGCAATTCTGGCACCAAAGAATGAAACAGTGGCTGAAATTAACATGACTCTACTCAGACAGCTTCCAGGCAGTGAGACCTCATTCAAGTCTGTTGATACAGTACTCGACCAGGACCAAGCAGTCCAGTGCCCTGCAGAATTCCTTAATTCTTTGGAGCCCGCTGGAATGCCTCCTCACCACCTCACTCTCAAGATTGGAACTCCTATAATGCTCTTAATAAATCTTGAACCACCAATCCTCTGCAATGGCACAAGACTGGTGGTGAAGAACATGATGCCACATGTACTGGAAGCTATAATACTGACAGGAAAAGCTAAAGGAGAGGACGTTTTTATACCAAGGATACCTCTCATCACCACTGACCTGCCATTTGAGTTCAAGCGACTACAGTTCCCGGTTCAAGTGACCTTTGCCATGACCATCTACAAAAGCCAGGGACAGTCCCTAAAGATGGTAGGCCTAAACCTGGTGTTTCCTTGCTTCTCTCATGGACAGTTCTATGTTAGATGCTCCAGAGTGGGAACTGGCAAAGATCTGTACATACTTGCTGCTAATGGCAAAACAAAAAATGTGGTCTACCTTAATGCACTACAGTGAGACAATGTGGAGCCTCCCGGGGGGTGGTGTCCTACCGTGACCTAGCGAATGAGCAGCCCGGAGGACGGCGATTCTGCGAGTAGTTATGTATTTATAGCACTACATCATCCTCCTCCTCCTCCTCGTCCTCCTCCTCCTCCTCCTCCTCCTCGTCCTCTTCCTCCTCCTAGTCCTCTTCCTCCTCCCCTCCTCCTCCTCTTCCCCTCTTCTTAAAAAAGTCACTCCTCAAAATTTTCCAAAAAAAATAATAATAATAAATAAATAAATAAATAATAATAATAATAATAACAATAAACAAATAAATAAACAAACAAATAAATAATAATTACAGGTTAATTAGTGTTAGTAAAGGTGTAATGCAGGTTAATTAGTGTTAGTAAAGGTGTAATATAGGTTAATTAGTGTTTATACAGGTTAATTAAGAGATATAATGGTGCAAAAAACCGTAACAACTATTACTTACAACAACTATTTCAACAACTATTACTCATAACAACTATTTCAACAACTATTTCAACAACTATTCCTAAGAAGACGTAACAACTATTTATCAAAGGATCTTACACAAGAGCCATTAGGACAACAGCTCACAGAGATTCCTTCACAACACAACAAAAATTCTCAGCAGGAAGTGGAAGGAAGTCTTAACTGATCTGTCTGGTAAAGTTGCTGCCGAGAGATGGAGATAACGGTAAAAGGTGCACTAACACTCATACACAAACATCACCAGTTAGGAGGAAAACTTAACGTAGGAACATTTGAGAATCCATCTTTGTGTGGTAGCTTAAGTGAGTCAGTTAGATACGTTCTCACATCACCAGTTAGGAGGAAAACTTAACGTAGGAACCTTTGAGAATCCATCTTTGTGTGGTAGCTTAAGTGAGTCAGTTAGATACGTTCTCACATCACCAGTTAGGAGGAAAACTTAACGTAGGAACCTTTGAGAATCCATCTTTGTGTGGTAGCTTAAGTGAGACACAGATTCTCTCTCTCCACCACCACCACCTACCACCACCACCACCACCTACCACCACCACCACCACCTACCACCACCACCACCACCACCACCACTACCACAACACCCTCAACAAACACACTGCTAATCCAAGAACTCATTTAGGGGTATTCAAGGCTTATAAATCCTCCCCAACCCGGATTTAAGGAGATTTAGGATTACAATACGACTAATTAAGGAGGATTAGTGGGATTTAAAAGAGTTTGGCGGATTTTTCTGGGGGTTACTAGGGGTCACTGGGGGTCACTAGGGGTCACTGGGGGTCACTGGGGGTCACTAGGGGTCACTGGGAGTCACTAGGGGTCACTAGGGGTCACTAGGGGTCACTGGGGGGTTACTAGGGGTCACTGGGGGTCATTGAGGGTCACTGGGGGTCACTGGGGGTCACTAGGGGCCACTAGGGGTTACTGGGGGTCACTGGGGGTCACTAGGGGTTACTGGGGGTCACTAGGGGTCACTAGGGGTCACTGGGAGGTTACTGGGGGTCACTAGGGGTCACTGGGGGTTACTAGGGGTCACTGGGGGTCACTA
>CAUDMG010002453.1:20000-37500 GCA_958450375.1 Homarus gammarus | reverse complement strand
CGGCAGGGTAGCAGGGTGGCAGGGGTGGGTGGCAGGGGTGGGCGGCAGGGTAGCAGGGTGGCAGGGGTGGGCGGCAGGGTAGCAGGGTGGCAGGGGTGGGCGGCAGGGTGGCAGGGGAGGGCGGCAGGGTGGCAGGGGAGGGCGGCAGGGTGGCAGGGGTGGGTGGCAGGGTGGCAGGGGAGGGCGGCAGGGTGGCAGGGGTGGGCGGCAGGGTGGCAGGGGTGGGTGGCAGGGTGGCAGGGGTGGGTGGCAGGGTAGATCTAAACACTCAGACCAACAGACAAACACCTTATCATCCGTCGTTGTATTATCGTTCAGGGTTTACCGTCTCTGGATGGCGTTCAAGATGGTTTCAATACTTTATGTGGTTTTGGCTGGTTTATAAAGGTTTAGGAGCGGTTTGGGTAGAATTTTAGGGTTTATAGAGCGGTTTTTGGTTGGGTTTTAACTCATTTTCTTGTTTTTTACAATGATTCGCTTTTATTTAACATGATTTCGGAATATTAACCAGAATAACAAAAATCAACATGTTAATAATGACGTCATATATGTAAATAGAATGACGTCACAAATGTAAAGAGAATGACGGCATAGGTGTTACACACGAGCCTGGCCAATCCCATGAGGTTATATTTATGACGACAAGAACCTAACCAATCCAGGTGGTTTTATATATATGACGTCAAGAACCTAACCAGTCCAAGGATGTTATATCTATGACGTCAAGAACCTAACCAATCCCAGGTGGTTTTCTATATATGACGTCAAGAACCTAACCAATCCCAGGATGTTATATCTATGACGTCAAGAACCTAACCAATCCCATGAGGTTATATTTATGACGTCAAGAACCTAACCAATCCCAGGTGGTTTTATATATATGACGTCAAGAACCTAACCAATCCCAGGATGTTATATCTATGACGTCAAGAACCTAACCAATCCCAGGTGGTTTTATATATATGACGTCAAGAACCTAACCAATCCCAGGATGTTATATCTATGACGTCATAATCGTAAACCAATCAACTGGGGGGTTTAAACTATGACGACAAAAATCTAACCAATCTGGCGAGGAGAGGATGATGACGTCACACACACAACACCCTCCCCCATCCCCCCCCCAAACGACCCTCTAAGCTAACGAGGTGATTAAAGGCTAAACGACACAGCGGACCTAATTAGTCGAGTTAAGACCAACACAATAACAAAGATGTGAGGAGAATTTATCTATCTGTCTGTCTGTCTGTCTGTCTGTCTGTCTGTCTGTCTGTCCGTTCGTCCGTCCATCTGTTTGTTATTGTAAAGAGAGAGAGAGAGAGAGAGAGAGAGAGAGAGAGAGAGACAGACACTTCTCATACAACAGGTCTAATGGGGCAATTTAGCTCAGACTAACAACCCAAACTACCTTACACAACTGGGGTAATTTAAAGACAGTAGTTATCCATTGGTTTTAACTGCTTGTTAGAGCCTTGGTGAAGTTATAGGCTAATTGGGTGGTTAGGTGATCAGGTGTGTGTGTGTGTGTGTGTGTACTTCTTCCTCCCTACACCTGTACCTACACACCTCTACCAACACACCTGTACCCACACACCTGTACCAACACACCTGTACCCACACACCTGTACCAACACACCTGTACCAACACACCTGTACCCACACACCTGTACCAACACACCTGTACCTACACACCTGTACCTACACACCTGTACCCAAACACCTGTACCCATACACCTGTACCAACACACCTGTACCCATACACCTGTACCCACACACCTGTACCCACACACCTGTACCCATACACCTGTACCCATACACCTGTACCAACACACCTGTACCCACACACCTGCACCCATACACCTGTACCTACACACCTGTACCCACACACCTGTACCCACACACCTGTACCTACACACCTGCACCCACACACCTGTACCTACACACCTGTACCTACACACCATGTACCCACACACCTGTACCCACACACCTGTACCCATACACCTGTACCCACACACTTGTACCTACACACCTGTACCCACACACCTGTACCCATACACCTGTATCTACACACCTGTACCTACACAACTGTACCTACACACCTGTACCCACACACCTGTACCCACACACCTGTACCTACACACCTGTACCCACACACCTGTACCCACACACCTGTACCCAAACACCTGTACCTACACACCTGTACCCACACACCTGTACCCACAAACTTGTACCCACACCTTTACCCACACACCTGTACCTACACACCTGTACCCACACACCTGTACCAACACACCTGTACCCACAAACCTGTACCCACAAACTTGTACCTACACACCAGTACCTACACACCAGTACCTACACACCAGCACCTACACACCTGTACCTACACACCTGTACCCACACACCTGTACCCACACACCTGTACCCACAAACTTGTACCCACACACCTGTACCTACACACCTGTATCTACACACCTGTACCCACACACCTGTACCCAAACACCTGTACCTACACACCTGTACCCATACACCTGTACCCACACACCTGTACCTACACACCTGTACCCACACACCTGTACCCACACACCTGTACCCACACACCTGTACCAACACACCTGTACCTACACACCTGTACCTACACACCTGTACCCACACACCTGTACCCACACACCTGTACCCATACACCTGTACCCACACACCTGTACCCACACACCTGCACCCACACACCTGCACCTACACACCTGCACCAACACACCTGTACCTACACACCTGTACCAACACACCTGCACCAACACACCTGTACCTACACACCTGCACCAACACACCTGTACCTACACACCTGCACCAACACACCTGTACCAACACACCTGTACCCACACACCTGTACCCACACACCTGTACCCACACACCTGTACCCACACACCTGTACCCATACACCTGTACCTACACACCTGCACCCACACACCTGTACCTACACACCTGTACCTACACACCTGTACCTACACACCTGTACCTACACACCTGTACCCACACACCTGTACCTACACACCTGTACCTACACACCTGTACCCATACACCTGTACCTACGCACCTGTAACCACACACCTGTACCCACACACCTGTACCCATACACCTGTACCCACACACCTGTACCCACACACCTGTACCCATACACCTGTACCTACACACCTGCACCCACACACCTGTACCCACACACCTGTACCTACACACCTGCACCCACACACCTGTACCCACACACCTGTACCCACACACCTGTACCTACACACCTGTACCTACACACCTGTACCCATACACCTGTACCTACGCACCTGTAACCACACACCTGTACCCACACACCTGTACCCACACACCTGTACCTACACACCTGTACCCACACACCTGTACCCATACACCTGTACCTACACACCTGTACCCACACACCTGTACCTACACACCTGTACCCACACACCTGTACCCATACACCTGTACCTACACACCTGCACCCACACACCTGTACCCACACACCTGTACCTACACACCTGCACCCACACACCTGTACCCACACACCTGTACCTACACACCTGTACCCACACACTTGTACCCACACACCTGAACCTACACACCTGTACCCACACACCTGTACCTACACACCTGTACCTACACACCTGTACCCACACACTTGTACCCACACACCTGAACCTACACACGATAATCCTACGAGGAGAGGTAAGGTTAGGTCAGGGAGGTGAATGGGAACACACACACACACACACACACACACACACACACACACACACACACACTGGATCTATTCAGTAAATTCTTGGAAAAAATTTGTACCCGCGTCGTTAGCTTATAAAGATATGTTATTGAACCTGAGAGAGAGAGAGAGAGAGAGAGAGAGAGAGAGAGAGAGAGACAGACAGACAGACAGACAGACAGACAGACAGACAGACAGACAAACCGCCAGACAGACATACAGACAGACAGACAGACAAACAAACACAGACAGACAGACAAACCGCCAGACAGACATACAGACAGACAGACAGACAAACAAACACAGACAGACAGACAAACCGCCAGACAGACATACAGACAGACAGACAGACAGACAGATAGTTAGACAGACAGACAGACAAACAAACACAGACAGACAGACAAACCGCCAGACAGACATACAGACAGACAGACAAACAAACAAACACAGACAGACAGACAAACCGCCAGACAGACATACAGACAGACAGACAGACAGATAGTTAGACAGACAGACAGACAAACAAACACAGACAGACAGACAAACCGCCAGACAGACATACAGACAGACAGACAGACAGACAGACAGACAAACAAACAAACACAGACAGACAGACAGACAGACAGACAGACAGACAGACAGAGAGACAGACAAACAAACAAACACAGACAGACAGACAAACCGCCAGACAGACATACAGACAGACAGACAGACAAACAAACACAGACAGACAGACAAACCGCCAGACAGACATACAGACAGACAGACAGACAGACAAACACAGACAGACAGACATACAGACAGACAGACAGACAAACAAACACAGACAGACAGACAAACCGCCAGACAGACATACAGACAGACAGATAGTTAGACAGACAGACAGACAGACAGACAAACAAACACAGACAGACAGACAAACCGCCAGACAGACATACAGACAGACAGACAGACAAACAAACACAGACAGACAGACACAGACAGACAGACACCCTAGTAACAATATGTACACCAAATCCATGATGTCAATAGTTTCTTCTTATTGAGTTTTAAATCAACCATTACTGATCTGACCCACTGAGGGAGCTATGTGCTTTACTAACCTGACCTAACCCGACCTGACCTAGCCTGACCTAACCTGACCTGACCTTACCTAATCTAACCTGTCCTAACCTGATCTGACTTAGCCTGACCTGACCATTACTGATCTAACCCACTGAGGGAGTTATGCGCTTTACTAACCTGACCTGACCTGACCTAGCCTGACCTTACCTAACCTGACCTGACCTAGCCTGACCTGACCATTACTGATCTAACCCACTGAGGGAGTTATGCGCTTTACTAACCTGACCTGACCTAGCCTGACCTTACCTAACCTGACCTGACCTAGCCTGACCTGACCATTACTGATCTAACCCACTGAGGGAGTTATGTGTTTTACTAACCTGACCTGACCTGACCTGACCTTACCTAATCTAACCTGTCCTAACCTAACCTGACCTGACCTAGCCTGACCTGACCTAGCCTGACCTAACCTAACCTAAACCATTACTGATCTGTCTGATCTTACCCACTGAGGGAGTTATGTGTTTTACTAACCTGACCTGACCTGACCTGACCTTACCTAATCTAACCTGTCCTAACCTAACCTGACCTGACCTAACCTGTCCTGACCTAGCCTGACCTGACCTAGCCTGACCTGTCCTAACCTGACCTGACCTACTCTGACCTAGCCTAACCTGACCTAACCTGACCTGTCCTAACCTGACCTGACCTAGCCTAACCTGACCTCGCCTGACCTGACCTATCCTGACCTGACCTACTCTGACCTAGCCGAACCTGACCTAACCTGACCTGCCTGACCTAACCTGACCTGCTCTGACCTTGCCTAGCCTGACCTAACCTGACCTAAACCTGATCTGACCTGACCTAGCCTAACCTAAACGATTAAATCATGTTTTTTTTCTGTATTTAGAAGCAGCGTGGATATAGTATACTGCAACCAAACCTAACCTATTCACACTTGGATCGACTGTGGGTTCCCCGGGATCGAACCAGCGACACTCGGTATAGAAGTGAGTGTTGTATCAGCTTATCCAATGCATATCCACATATACATACGGTACATACATACTTTCATACATACATACGTACATACACACATACATACATACAGTACATACATACAAAGACAAAGAAAAACATACACACACACACACACACACACACACACACACACACACACACACACACACACACACACCATCTTGCTCTGGGTAATTTTGTGCCCAGTAAGTAAACCGGAGAAGTATAATAACCTCATTTGCATGGGAATAGTCAATTGTTCGTAATATTGACCCGTAATTGTTTGAGAGAGATTTACCTTATGTGTGTGTGTGTGTGTGTGTGTGTGTGTGTGTGTGTGTGTGAATATACAAGGGTTATGTAGGAGTTCGGTTTAACGAGGACATCCGGTTTAAAGAGGTTCGGATTATTCATTATACGGAAATTGGATTAATCTCGTTAAATAAGAGAGAGAGAGAGAGAGAGAGAGAGAGAGAGAGAGAGAGAGAGAGAGAGAGAGAGAGAGAGAGAGACGTTCTTTCCTCTCCCCCATTCTCTTTCTTCTTCTTCTCTCTCAACCTCTCCCCTTCCCTCCCTCCCTCTCTCTCTTCCTTTATAGGGGTTTAAGGGTCTGTAGGTTCGTATTACAGAGCTTTGGATTATCTGGGTTCGTATTATAGAGGTTTAAGTTCTCTGGGTTCATATTATAGGGGTTTAAGTTCTCTGGGTTCATATTATAGGGGTTTAAGTTCTCTGGGTTCATATTATAGGGGTTTAAGTTCTCTGGGTTCATATTATAGGGGTTTAAGTTCTCTGGGTTCATATTATAGGGGTTTAAGTTCTCTGGGTTCATATTATAGGGGTTTAAGTTCTCTGGGTTCATATTATAGGGGTTTAAGTTCTCTGGGTTCATATTATAGGGGTTTAAGTTCTCTGGGTTCATATTATAGGGGTTTAAGTTCTCTGGGTTCATATTATAGGGGTTTAAGTTCTCTGGGTTCATATTACAGGGGTTTAAGTTCTCTGGGTTCATATTATAGGGGTTTAAGTTCTCTGGGTTCATATTATAGGGGTTTAAGTTCTCTGGGTTCATATTATAGGGGTTTAAGTTCTCTGGGTTCATATTATAGGGGTTTAAGTTCTCTGGGTTCATATTATAGGGGTTTAAGTTCTCTGGGTTCATATTATAGGGGTTTAAGTTCTCTGGGTTCATATTATAGGGGTTTAAGTTCTCTGGGTTCATATTATAGGGGTTTAAGTTCTCTGGGTTCATATTATAGGGGTTTAAGTTCTCTGGGTTCACATTATAGGGGTTTAAGTTCTCTGGGTTCATATTATAGGGGTTTAAGTTCTCTGGGTTCATATTATAGGGGTTTAAGTTCTCTGGGTTCATATTATAGGGGTTTAAGTTCTCTGGGTTCATATTATAGAGGTTTAAGTTCTCTGGGTTCATATTATAGGGGTTTAAGTTCTCTGGGTTCATATTATAGGGGTTTAAGTTCTCTGGGTTCATATTATAGGGGTTTAAGTTCTCTGGGTTCATATTATAGGGGTTTAAGTTCTCTGGGTTCATATTATAGGGGTTTAAGTTCTCTGGGTTCATATTATAGGGGTTTAAGTTCTCTGGGTTCATATTATAGGGGTTTAAGTTCTCTGGGTTCACATTATAGGGGTTTAAGTTCTCTGGGTTCACATTATAGGGGTTTAAGTTCTCTGGGTTCATATTATAGGGGTTTAAGTTCTCTGGGTTCACATTATAGGGGTTTAAGTTCTCTGGGTTCATATTATAGGGGTTTAAGTTCTCTGGGTTCACATTATAGGGGTTTAAGTTCTCTGGGTTCACATTATAGGGGTTTAAGTTCTCTGGGTTCATATTATAGGGGTTTAAGTTCTCTGGGTTCACATTATAGGGGTTTAAGTTCTCTGGGTTCATATTATAGGGGTTTAAGTTCTCTGGGTTCACATTATAGGGGTTTAAGTTCTCTGGGTTCACATTATAGGGGTTTAAGTTCTCTGGGTTCATATAAAAAATTAATAAAATAAAACAAATAAATAAAATTTTCTGAATAAAAAAGAGAAAAAAACACCAGAAAAACAAAAAGCGAAAGGAAATAAAACAAAAATAAAACGAGGAAAAAAACAGGATCAAATAAAGGACAAAACATTACGAAATTATGAAACTGAAAATAAAACAAAAACACGATAAAAACGATAAAAACAGAAAAAAACAGAAAAAACAAATCAATACAAAATCAGATAATTAAAAAAAACGGCGAAAAGGCAGAAAAGAGAATATATTAAAAACACCAAACAAACAAAAATAATACACGCTACACAATAATAAAACGCCAGAAAAAACACGAAGAAAACACCAAACACAAAAAAAACAAATAAAACAGAAAATACAGCAAAAACACGTCACACACATTGGTAAAATAGGGCAAAAAAAAAAACTAGAAAAACACCTCACAGAAAAACACCAAAATACACACAAAAAAAACAGTCACACACACATTTGTAAGACAATAAAAAAAAACACCTAACAGAAAACACCGAAAAAACACAAAACTCTACAAACACAAACACACAGAAAACAGATAAAACAAAAAAAAAAACAGAAAAAAAAACAAAAAAAACGAAAAAAAACAAAAAAAACACGAAAAAACAAAAACAGAAAAAAACACAAACAGAAACAACACAAATACAAAAACCCACACAGAAAAAAACACATGACACACATTAGTAAAAGCGACAGGAAAAAATCACCAAACATAAACACAATGTTAATACAACCAACAAAAGAGGGAGACAGTGTTACCAACCTCAACGGCGGGGAAAAGTGTTGAGTTGGCCCGTAAAAGCTAGAGTTATGAGCGTTAGTTGTTATGGCAACACTGATCCAACGCTGACGTAGTGTGTGTTTGTGTGTGTGTGTTTGTGTGTGTGTGTTTGTGTGTGTGTGTTTGTGTGTGTGTGTGTTTTTTTGTGTGCAAATGTTTCTCAAATATTTTAAAGATCCCAATATAAGAAATGCCTCTATATTCAATTCCTCCACTAAAAATGGCCCCTTCACTAAAAATGGCCCCTTCACTAAAAATGGCCCTTTCACTAAAAATAGCCCCTTCACTAAAAATAGCCCTTCACTAAAAATGGCCCCTTCACTAAAAATAGCCCTTCACTAAAAATGGCCCCTTCACTAAAAATGGCCTTCACCAAAAATAGCCCCTTCACTAAAAATGGCCCCTTCACTAAAAATGGCCCCTTCACTAAAAATGGCCCCTTCACTAAAAATAGCCCCTTCACTAAAAATGGCCCCTTCACTAAAAATGGCCCCTTCACTAAAAATAGCCCCTTCACTAAAAATGGCCCCTTCACTAAAAATGGCCCCTTCACTAAAAATGGCCCCTTCACTAAAAATACCCCCTTCACTAAAAATGGCCCCTTCACTAAAAATGGCCCCTTCACTAAAAATGGCCCCTTCACTAAAAATGGTCCCTTCACTAAAAATGGCCCCTTCACTAAAAATGGCCCCTTCACTAAAAATGGCCCCTTCACTAAAAATGGCCCATCACTAAAAATGGCCCCGTCACTAAAAATGGCCCCTTCACTAAAATGAACCCTTCACTAAAAATGACCCCATCACTAAAAATGGCCCCTTCACTAAAAATGGCCCCTTCACTAAAAATGGCCCCGTCACTAAAAATGGCCCCTTCACTAAAAATGGCCCCTTCACTAAAAATGGCCCCTTCACTAAAAATGGCCCCTTCACTAAAAATGGCCCCTTCACTAAAAATGGCCCATCACTAAAAATGGCCCCGTCACTAAAAATGGCCCCTTCACTAAAATGAACCCTTCACTAAAAATGACCCCATCACTAAAAATGGCCCCTTCACTAAAAATGGCCCCTTCACTAAAAATGGCCCCTTCACTAAAAATGGCCCCTTCACTAAAAATGGCCCCTTCACTAAAAATGGCCCCTTCATTAAACATGGCCCCTTCATTAAACATGGCCCCTTCACTAAAAATGGCCCCTTCACTAAAAATGGCCCCTTCACTAAACATGGCCCCTTCATTAAACATGGCCCCTTCACTAAAAATGGCCCCTGGTCTGATATAAACAGGCAATTTTTTATTTACTTTTTAGCAACTCAAAATTTCACAGTAACATGCGTATTTATACACGCATACACATTCATACACACGCCGTCATACAGTCATACACACTCCATCATACAGTCATACACACCCCGTCATACAGTCATACACTCCGTCATACAGTCATACACACTCAGTCATACAGTCATACACACTCCGTCATACAGTCATACACTCCGTCATACAGTCATACACACTCAGTCATACAGTCATACACACTCCGTCATACAGTCACACACTCCGTCATACAGTCATACACACTCCGTCATACAGTCATACACTCCGTCCTACAGTCATACACTCCGTCATACAGTCATACACACCCCGTCATACAGTCATACACACTCCGTCATACAGTCATACACACTCAGTCATACAGTCATACACACTCCGTCATACAGTCATACACACGCCGTCATACAGTCATACACACTCCGTCATACAGTCATACACACTCCGTCATACAGTCATACACACTCCGTCATACAGTCATACACACGCCGTCATACAGTCATACACACGCCGTCATACAGTCATACACACTCCGTCATACAGTCATACACACTCCGTCATACAGTCATACACACTCCGTCATACAGTCATACACACTCCGTCATAGTCATACACACTCCGTCATACAGTCATACACACTCCGTCATACAGTCATACACACTCCGTCATACAGTCATACACACTCCGTCATACAGTCATACACACTCCGTCATACAGTCATACACACTCCGTCATACAGTCATACGCACTCCGTCATACAGTCATACACTCCGTCATAGTCATACACACTCCGTCATACAGTCATACACACTCCGTCATAGTCATACACTCCGTCATACAGTCATACACTCCGTCATACAGTCATACACACTCCGTCATACAGTCATACACACTCCGTCATAGTCATACACTCCGTCATACAGTCATACACACTCCGTCATACAGTCATACACACTCCGTCATACAGTCATACACTCCGTCATACAGTCATACACTCCGTCATACAGTCACACACACTCCGTCCTACAGTCATACACTCAGTCATACAGTCATACACTCCGTCATACAGTCATACGCACTCCGTCATACACATTCATACACCGAGGAAGTTCTTTTAATAACTACAAGAGCCTAATTATACACCGTCCTGGGTACAGTTTTCTGAATAAGATGACGTCAAGGTATTGTGTTTGTTTCTCTTGTGTTTGTTTTACTGTTTCTCTTGTGTTTGTGTTTGTTTGTTTCTCTTGTGTTTGTGTTTGTTTTACTGTTTCTTTTGTGTTTGTGTGTTTGTTTGTCTTGTGTTTGTGTGTGTTTGTTTCTCTTGTGTTTGTGTGTTTGTTTCTCTTGTGTTTGTGTGTTTGTTTCTCTTGTGTTTGTGTGTTTGTTTCTCTTGTGTTTGTGTGTTTGTTTCTCTTGTGTTTGTGTGTGTTTGTTTCTCTTGTATTTGTGTGTTTGTTTCTCTTGTATTTATGTGTGTTTGTTTCTCTTGTGTTTGTGTGTTTGTTTCTCTTGTGTTTGTGTGTTTGTTTCTCTTGTGTTTGTGTGTTTGTTTCTCTTGTATTTGTGTGTTTGTTTCTCTTGTGTTTGTGTGTGTTTGTTTGTCTTGTGTTTGTTTCTCTTGTGTTTGTCTGTGTTTGTTCTCTTGTGTTTGTGTGTGTTTGTTTCTCTTGTGTTTGTGTGTTTGTTTGTCTTGTGTTTGTGTTTGTTTCTCTTGTGTTTGTCTGTGTTTGTTCTCTTGTGTTTGTGTGTGTTTGTTTGTCTTGTGTTTGTTTCTTTTGTGTTTGTTTGTTTTTTTTTGTGTTTGTGTTTTTTTGTTTGTTTGTGTTTGTGTGTTTTTGTTTGTTTGTGTTTGTTTTGTTTTTTGTGTTGTTTTCTTGTGTTTGTCTGTGTTTGTTCTTTGTTTTTGTGTTTGTTTTGTTTTTTGTGTTTGTGTGTTTTGTTTTTTTTTGTTTTTGTTTGTTTTTTCTTGTGTTTGTTTTTTTGTTTTGTTGTGTTTGTGTTTTTGTTTGTTTGTTTTTGTGTGTTTTTGTTTGTTTGTGTTTGTGTTTTGTTTTTTTGTTTTGTTTTTTGTGTTTGTTGTGTTTGTTTTTTGTTTTGTGTGTGTTTGTTTGTTTGTGTTTTGTGTGTGTTTGTTTGTGTTTTGTTTGAGTTTGTTTCTCTTGTGTTTGTTTTTTGTGTTTGTCTGTTTTTGTTTCTTTGTGTTTGTGTTTGTTTGTTTTCTTGTGTTTGTTGTTGTTTGTTTGTTTGTGTTTGTGTTTGTTTTCTTGTGTTTGTCTGTGTTTGTTTCTTGTGTTTTTGTGTTTTGTTTTTTTGTTTTGTGTGTTTTTGTTTGTTTTGTGTTTGTGTTTGTTTTTTTGTGTTTGTTTTTTGTGTTTGTCTTGTGTTTGTTCTTTGTGTTTGTGTGTGTTTGTTTTTTGTGTTTTGTGTGTGTTTTTTTGTCTTGTGTTTGTGTTTGTTTCTTTGTGTTTGTTTTCTTGTGTTTGTCTGTGTTTGTTTTTTGTGTTTGTTGTGTTTTTTTTCTTGTGTTTGTGTGTGTTTGTTTGTCTTGTGTTTGTGTTTGTTTCTCTTGTGTTTGTTTCTGTGTTTGTTCTTGTGTTTGTCTGTGTTTGTTCTCTTGTGTTTGTGTGTGTTTGTTTCTCTTGTGTTTGTGTGTGTTTGTTTGTCTTGTGTTTGTGTTTGTTTCTCTTGTGTTTGTTTCTCTTGTGTTTGTCTGTGTTTGTTCTCTTGTGTTTGTCTGTGTTTGTTCTCTAGTGTTTGTGTTTGTTTTACTGTTTCTTTTGTGTGTGTGTGTGTGTGTGTGTGTGTGTGTGTGTGTATCAAAACAACATGACACATCGTCTTTGCACCAATCAGAAGCCCTCAAACACAAGGGACCAATCCGAGCATCTGACACATCATCTTTACACCAATCAGAAGCCCTCAAACACAAGGGACCAATCCGAGCGTCTGACACATCCTCTCTGGACCAATAACATCCACAGGTACCCAATTCCCCTACGAGAGCTTTAACCCCATTGGCTGGAGTCATCGTCAACTCGTCTCCTGATTGGCTGAGGGGAATTTTGGTCGTCAATAGTGAGAGAGTGAGAGAGAGAGAGAGAGAGAGAGAGAGAGAGAGAGAGAGATAGATGGTATATAAATAATCAAAAGCAGAAATTAAATAAAAAATAATTACAATTATCAGATTTGTTTTTATAAATTCTGGATCCACTATATGGCAACACCGCCGCCAGTCTGACATTCCATATTCCACCTAATTAACATAATTAATTAAACTGGTATGATAATATAACTAATTCTAACCTGGAATTAATTTTATTTAACTCACATTCTTACACAAACAATTAAATAAAAATTATTTGTTACTTAAAATAATTATATAAAAGAATAAATTAAAAACATTGCACTGTATATGGTAAGATGAGTGTTGCCATATTTCATGTATCGATTAATTTTCCAATCGTACAAAAAAACACGATTAATATAGTTAATTAATCGTTCAGGTGTTGTTAAATATGTTAATTAACCTCATAACGTCATCTATATATTTCTTGATGAAAATTTAACACGAAGGTATGTTAATAATGTGTTAATTTAAGGTTATTTTATGAGATGATGGGTTGGTAACACTGTTGATCTAAGATGACACACACACACACCTCTCTCTCTCTCTCTCTCTCTCTCTCACTCTCTCTCTCTCTCTCTCTCTCTCTCTCTCTCTCTCTCTCTCTCTCTCTCTCTGTACGGATCACTTGTCAAAGGAACAACTCAGGGGAACACAAACGGCCAGGGAAAAACTGAGAAAACACGCACCAATATGAGAATGGGTTAGGTTAGGTTAGGTTAGGTTGGGTGTTGGTTTGGTTAGGTTAGGTGTTGGTTAGGTTAGGTTAGGTTAGGTTAGGTTAGGTTAGGTTGGGTGTTGGTTAGGTTAGGTTGGGTGTTGGTTAGGTTAGGTTGAGGTATTTTCTGTGTGTGTGTAATGAGATATATAGACAGACAGACAGAAATACAACCACCACCACAACCACCACCACTACCACAACCACCACCACTACCACCACCACTACCACAACCACTACCACCACCACTACCACTACCACAACCACCACCACTACCACAACCACTACCACAACCACCACCACAACCACCACCACCACCATTACCACAACCACCACCATTACCACAACCACCACCACAACCACCACCACCACCACAACCACCACCACTACCACAACCACCACCACCACCACTACCACAACCACAACCACAACCACCACCACTACCACCACCACTACCACAAGCACCACCACAACCACAACCACCACCACAACCACAACCACTACCACAACCACCACCACCACCACTACCACAACCACCACCACCACCACAACCACAACCACCACCACAACCACAACCACAACCACCACCACTACCACCACCACAACCACCACCACAACCACAACCACCACCACTACCACTACCACAACCACCACCACTACCACAACCACCACCACTACCACAACCACCACCACTACTACAACCACCACTACTACAACCACCACCACCACCACAACCACCACCACTACCACCACCACTACCACTACCACAACCACCACCACCACCACTACCACAACCACCACCACTACCACAACCACCACCACTACCACAACCACCACCACTACCACAACCACCACTACTACAACCACCACCACCACCACCACTACCACCACCACTACTACAACCACCACCACTACCACAACCACCACCACTACCACAACCACCACCACCACCACAACCACCACCACTACCACAACCACAACCACAACCACAACCACCACCACTACCACCACCACAACCACCACCACTACCACAACCACCACCACTACAACCACCACCACCACCACCACCACTACCACCGCCACTACTACAACCACCACCACTACCACAACCACCACCACCACCACAACCACCACCACTACCACAACCACCACCACTACCACAACCACCACCACTACCACAACCATGTCTCTTATTTTAGCGAGATTTTAAATTAGCGAGCACTATCTCTCTCTAAGTGTCAACGCGAAATATTGTCGTCTGCAGAATTTGAGTTTGTTTATATGCTAATGAAGGGAGAGTGTTGCTTAATGTTTTTCTTTTGTTTTTCTTTGGTTTTTGGCGGGAAAGTTGTATTTTGATTTTTTGGCGGGAACTTTTTTATGTTTTTTGGCGGGAAAGTTGTATTTTTATTTTTTGGCGGGAACTGTTTTTGTTTTTTTGGCGGGAAAGTTGTATTTTGATGTTTAGGGCGGGAAAATTCGATGACTTAACCCTTTGAGCACTATGCCCTGCCCTCCACGACCATAACATAACCTAACCTAACCTAACCTAACTTAAACTAACCTAATCATATTAAACACTAATTCGAACTCATAGGGAAAATCCTCCATCAGTAAGTCAGTAAAGGTTAGGTTAGGGTAGGTTAGGTTAGGTTAGGTTAGCAAATAACCCACAACAAATTTAATTGAAAAATCCCATAAATCACATCCGTCAATAACCAGTTTTTTTAAATTACCAAAGTGTCATTCCTATGGACGCGACAGAGTTATTGGAACGTCAATCAAGATGCAAATTATCACCTTTAAATTTTCCTTTATGCAAATGAGTCGAAATATACTCGTGGTACCTTCAGGAGAGGTTCATAAAAGATTGACTTTGAGAAAGGGGTTAGGTTAGGTTAGGTTAGGTTAGGTTAGGTTAGGTTAGGTTAGGGTAGGGTAGGTTAGGGTAGGTTAGGTTAGGTTAGGTTAGGTGGATAGTGGTGATGTGTTGGTTTGATTCACCGTGTTTATCTACGTTAAGTTTTCCTCCTAACTGGTGATGTGAGAACGTATCTAACTGACTCACTTAAGCTACCACACAAAGATGGATTCTCAAAGGTTCCTACGTTAAGTTTTCCTCCTAACTGGTGATGTGAGAACGTATCTAACTGATTCACTTAAGCTACCACACAAAGATGGATTCTCAAAGGTTCCTACGTTAAGTTTTCCTCCTAACTGATGATGTGAGAACGTATCTAACTGACTCACTTAAGCTACCACACAAAGATGGATTCTCAAAGGTTCCTACGTTAAGTTTTCCTCCTAACTGGTGATGTGAGAACGTATCTAACTGACTCACTTAAGCTACCACACAAAGATGGATTCTCAAAGGTTCCTACGTTAAGTTTTCCTCCTAACTGGTGATGTGAGAACGTATCTAACTGACTCACTTAAGCTACCACACAAAGATGGATTCTCAAAGGTTCCTACGTTAAGTTTTCCTCCTAACTGGTGATGTGAGAACGTATCTAACTGACTCACTTAAGCTACCACACAAAGATGGATTCTCAAAGGTTCCTACGTTAAGTTTTCCTCCTAACTGGTGATGTGAGAACGTATCTAACTGACTCACTTAAGCTACCACACAAAGATGAATTCTCAAAGGTTCCTACGTTAAGTTTTCCTCCTAACTGGTGATGTAAGAACGTATCTAACTGACTCACTTAAGCTACCACACAAAGATGGATTCTCAAAGGTTCCTACGTTAAGTTTTCCTCCTAACTGGTGATGTGAGAACGTATCTAACTGACTCACTTAAGCTACCACACAAAGACGGATTCTCAAAGGTTCCTACGTTAAGTTTTCCTCCTAACTGGTGATGTGAGAACGTATCTAACTGACTCACTTAAGCTACCACACAAAGATGGATTCTCAAAGGTTCCTACGTTAAGTTTTCCTCCTAACTGGTGATGTGAGAACGTATCTAACTGACTCACTTAAGCTACCACACAAAGATGGATTCTCAAAGGTTCCTACGTTAAGTTTTCCTCCTAACTGGTGATGTGAGAACGTATCTAACTGACTCACTTAAGCTACCACACAAAGATGGATTCTCAAAGGTTCCTACGTTAAGTTTTCCTCCTAACTGGTGATGTGAGAACGTATCTAACTGACTCACTTAAGCTACCACACAAAGATGGATTCTCAAAGGTTCCTACGTTAAGTTTTCCTCCTAACTGGTGATGTGAGAACGTATCTAACTGACTCACTTAAGCTACCACACAAAGATGGATTCTCAAAGGTTCCTACGTTAAGTTTTCCTCCTAACTGGTGATGTGAGAATGTATCTAACTGACTCACTTAAGCTACCACACAAAGATGGATTCTCAAAGGTTCCTACGTTAAGTTTTCCTCCTAACTGGTGATGTGAGAACGTATCTAACTGACTCACTTAAGCTACCACACAAAGATGGATTCTCAAAGGTTCCTACGTTAAGTTTTCCTCCTAACTGGTGATGTGAGAACGTATCTAACTGACTCACTTAAGCTACCACACAAAGATGGATTCTCAAAGGTTCCTACGTTAAGTTTTCCTCCTAACTGGTCATGTGAGAACGTATCTAACTGACTCACTTAAGCTACCACACAAAGATGGATTCTCAAAGGTTCCTACGTTAAGTTT
>CAUDMG010002453.1:10000-15000 GCA_958450375.1 Homarus gammarus | reverse complement strand
TTCACTAACTGAAGGTATCTAGTTAAGGTAGAGTCTCAGTGTTAAGGTAGAGTCTCAGTGTTAAGGTAGAGTCTCAGTGTTAAGTGAAGGTATCTAGTTAAGGTAGAGTCTCAGTGTTAAGTGAAGGTATCTAGTTAAGGTAGAGTCTCAGTGTTAAGTGAAGGTATCTAGTTAAGGTAGAGTCTCAGTGTTAAGTGAAGGTATCTAGTTAAGGTAGAGTCTCAGTGTTAAGGTAGAGTCTCAGTGTTACGTGAAGGTATCTAGTTAAGGTAGAGTCTCAGTGTTAAGTGAAGGTATCTAGTTAAGGTAGAGTCTCAGTGTTAAGTGAAGGTATCTAGTTAAGGTAGAGTCTCAGTGTTAAGGTAGAGTCTCAGTGTTAAGTGAAGGTATCTAGTTAAGGTAGAGTCTCAGTGTTAAGTGAAGGTATCTAGTTAAGGTAGAGTCTCAGTGTTAAGTGAAGGTATCTAGTTAAGGTAGAGTCTCAGTGTTAAGTGAAGGTGTCTAGTTAAGGTAGAGTCTCAGTGTTAAGTGAAGGTGTCTAGTTAAGGTAGAGTCTCAGTGTTAAGTGAAGGTATCTAGTTAAGGTAGAGTCTCAGTGTTAAGTGAAGGTATCTAGTTAAGGTAGAGTCTCAGTGTTAAGTGAAGGTATCTAGTTAAGGAAGAGTCTCAGTGTTAAGTGAAGGTATCTAGTTAAGGTAGAGTCTCAGTGTTAAGTGAAGGTATCTAGTTAAGGTAGAGTCTCAGTGTTAAGTGAAGGTGTCTAGTTAAGGTAGAGTCTCAGTGTTAAGTGAAGGTATCTAGTTAAGGTAGAGTCTCAGTGTTAAGTGAAGGTATCTAGTTAAGGTAGAGTCTCAGTGTTAAGTGAAGGTATCTAGTTAAGGTAGAGTCTCAGTGTTAAGTGAAGGTATCTAGTTAAGGTAGAGTCTCAGTGTTAAGTGAAGGTATCTAGTTAAGGTAGAGTCTCAGTGTTAAGTGAAGGTATCTAGTTAAGGTAGAGTCTCAGTGTTAAGTGAAGGTATCTAGTTAAGGTAGAGTCTCAGTGTTAAGTGAAGGTATCTAGTTAAGGTAGAGTCTCAGTGTTAAGTGAAGGTATCTAGTTAAGGTAGAGTCTCAGTGTTAAGTGAAGGTATCTAGTTAAGGTAGAGTCTCAGTGTTAAGGTTAATCCAAGGAACGTACCAAGTCGAACCAGGGTCACGGATGTCATATTTCAGTACTTTCTCTGCTCGCCCTTGACCTAAGAGGCTCTACAATACCCTGGATGGACAGTGCCAGACAGACAGATATATAAACAGACAGACAGATATGTACAGAGACAGACAGACAGACAGACAGATATATAAACAGACAGACAGATATGTACAGAGACAGATAGACAGACAAGCAGACAGAGATATATAAACAGACAGACAGATATGTACAGAGACAGACAGACAGACAGATATATAAACAGACAGACAGATATGTACAGAGACAGATATATACAGAGACAGATAGACAGACAGACAGACAGCTACTAGGATTAATAATTATACTGCTATAATTCCTCAAGATAATTATATTGAAGGAAATAATTCACTAATTTTTCCCGATTATTTTTAAAATTATTCTTTAATTTTTTTTTTCATCTGGCGGCTATTTTGAATTCATGTGGCGACTATTTTCGATTCATCTGTTGACTATTTTGAATTTTCTGGTGACTATAACCTAACCTAACCTAACTTCAAGCAACTATTTTGAATTCATCCGGCGACGATTTTGAATTTTCACGCGACTATAACCTAACCTAACCTCAAGCGACTATTTTGAATTCATCTGGCGGCTATTTTGAATTCATCTGGCGACTATTTTTTAATTCATCTGACTGCTATTTTGAATTCATCTGGCGGCTATTTTGAATTTCCATAGCTAAAATATAAAACGATTAGCCATTCATATCCTAATCCTGGGTCAAATTAAACCACTCATGCGTAATCCAAATGATTATAAGTACAATAATATATTTTTTTAATTTGTTTGGGGGGAATATTTTACTGGCGGCCATTTTTAAATCTCGAGTGCATTTATTTTGTTATGGTCGGCATTGACGGTGAGCCATGATATAACTTAATAGAGCTCTCTCTCTCTCTCTCTCTCTCTCTCTCCCCCTCTGTCAAGGAAATGTTGGAAAGTGTCCAGAAAATGTGAGGGACAGACAGAAAAGAGAAAGTATGAAAGAAAGTAAGAAAGTAAATAAGAAAGTAAATAAGAAAGAAAGTAAGAAAAAAAGAAAGTAAGAAAGAAAGTAAAAAAGAAAGTAAGAAAAAAGAAAACAAGAAAGTAAAAAAAGAAAGTAAGAAAAAAGAAAGTAAGAAAAAAAGAAAGTAAAAAAAAGAAAGTAAGAAAAAAGAAAGTAAGAAAGAAAATAAAAAAGAAAGTAAAAAAAAAGAAAGTAAAAAAAAGAAAGTAAGAAAAAAGAAAGTAAGAAAGTAGGAGAGAGAGAAAGAAAGTAAGAGACCATCAATAACAATACCCTTACAAGCAATTCAATCACGATAATAAATCACAATACAATCACTCAATCCACTCCAACCACCACCAATTGTTTATAAGTTCAATCACCTGCAATCAATCACCAAACGATTCAATCACACCAAAAAATATCACACACACACACGTACTACCAATTACGACACACTGGCTTGCAATACGTGATGGTAATTGCAAGCACTGCATAAATTCTAATTTGCAATAGGGATCCGACGCTTGCAACTGGGAATCCGACGGTTGTAACTGGGAATCCGACGCTTGCAATTGGGACTCCGACGCTTGCAACTGGGAATCCGAAGCTTGCAACTGGGAATCCATAATCCAGTTGACTAGTGTTGCAAGGTTACAGGGTACAGTTGCAACATGATAGACTAGACTGCAAAAATATGAAACAATGAGAATAATGGCGATATAATCAGAATATTGCAAGAGAGTAGTGTTGCAGTAGTATGATGTTGCAATGTTGACACGGTTTTATATTGTTGCAAAATATTAGTGTCTTGCAATTTATATGACAGATGTATAATGCATTGTTGCAGTGTATACAATGTGTTTATAATGACATACTGTGTTGAGGAATAATACAATGATACCATTACCAATGTTGCAATTAGGAACACAATTGCAACATGATAGAATATTGCATTTACATGGTACAATGTTGCAATAACTACAATTGAACAATGGTATGGAACAATGTTACAATACAAAAGTGCGGTGTTGCAAATGATGTGGGTCAGGGTTGCAACATGATGGTGCAATGGTGCAAAAAACGTGAGGTAATTGTTTAAATATTTGTAATGAAGTGACGGTGGTCTCTCTCTCTCTCTCTCTCTCTCTCTCTCTGCGATGAGTAGACCAACCCGGAAATAATGGCACAGTTGGCAACCTCCCAGACAGCTGATTAATGATTGGCTGTAGATCTGATCACCTCGATAATGATTGGCTGACGCGGTGAGCACCTTGATAATGATTGGCTGACGCGCTCAACACACTCGATTCCTATTGGCTGAGCTATGCAATTAATTTACAGTGATGTAATTATATCTGAGAATGTTGCAATTAGTCAGGTTAGGTTAGGTTAGGTGAGGTTAGGTTAGGTTAGGCTAGGTTAGGTTAGGTTAGGTTAGGTTCGGTTAGGTTAGGTTAGGTTAGGTTAGGTTAGGTTAGGTTAGATTAGGTTCGGTTAGGTTAGGTTAGGCTAGGTTAGGTTAGGTTAGGTTAGGTTAGGTTAGGTGAGGTTAGGTTAGGTGAGGTGAGGTGAGGTGAGGTGAGGTTAGGTTAGGTTAGGTTTGTGTTAGGTTAGGTTAGGTTAGGTTAGGTTAGGTTAGGCTCGATACATAATAATAATAATAATAATAATAATAATTTTCAACTATACACACATACATACACCCCCCCCCCCCCCTCATACTCCCAACACCCTTTAAAACGAACCTCAAGATTCGAAGGTCCATTACGACAGTACCAGAGAATTTGAAGAAAAAAAAGTAGCTATAGCCCAGGAGGTGAGCGCCTCGAACTGGTTAACTACGTTACCGATAAGGGCAAATAGTTTCAGTCTCAATAAACAAGAATTTACAGATGCCATTGCTCTAAGGTACAGTCGGCCAGTAGAAGGTTTGCCCTCCCAATGCATGTGTGGCTCTTCCTATGACGTCGATCACGCCATGGTGTGCATTGGACGGTGAGAATTTCCAACATAGGACTTCAAACACATCCAACGAAGCCCGTGTTGACGTCAGTGTTCGAGGATTCTGGACGCCGGGACAGCGAGCCTTCTTCGACATCAGGATTTTTGATCCCATGGCCGCATGTCACCGTAACTTAGCTCTCGATGCTGCACACAGGAGGAACGAGAACGACAAGATAAGGGCATACGGGGAGAGAATTCAGAACGTTGATCAAGGCAGCTTCACTCCTCTAGTGTTCACAACCTCTGGTGGGATGGGACCAAGTGCAAGATGTTTCTACGCCAGACTCGCGGAGGTGATCTCCGAACAGAAGCAGCAGCCCAGAAGTTATGTCACAGCCTGGATGACTGTCCTTCTCTCTCCTTAGGTCGGCTTTGCTCTGCCTCAGGGGAACGAGAGCATAATAAAAAAATAAAAAAAATAGTAGTAGTAGTAGTAGTAATAGTAGTACACACACACACACACACACACACTTGTTTATCCTGGGAAGAAAAAGAGAGAAGACTGTGGTTGTCATGGTAACTATCAGTTGTTGACGATGTAAACAGTGTATGAAGCCACGCCCCCCTATGACGTCATATACCTTATCCCTGTAAAGATGGTGGTGATGCTGGCAGTAGTGGGGGGGGGGGGTGTGGGAGGGGGTTGGGGGGGTGTGGGGGGGTGTGGGGGGGGGTGTGGGAGGGGGTGGGAGTGGGGGGTGGTGGGGGGTTCTAACAGTCAAATCACCATATGGAACAAGCTACAGGGTGTCTCATAATCAGGTGGTACTCATAACA
>CAUDMG010002453.1:0-7500 GCA_958450375.1 Homarus gammarus | reverse complement strand
GCTCAGCTATACATTACTCGCTGATATACATTACTCGCTCTGCTATACATTACTCGCTCTGCTATACATTACTCGCTGTGCTATACGCTTTACCTAACATTAAATGCTATACTGTAAGACTTTAACCTAACCTATACGCTATAAACAGCTTTATATTTGCTATACCACTACTTAATACGTTATACACTATATGTTAACTGATATACGTTATAGCCTAACTCTCCTTGTGCTATATAATACCGTTATATGCTATACTGTACAATATAGTCTCACTTATTAGAGCTATCCGTCTCACTAGGCTATTTTTCCCGCCAAAAATAAAGGTCAACCAGAGTGATTTTTTTCCCGCGTAAATTTCCCGCCAAAACCATGTAAATATCCATCACTTTCCCGCGTAAATTTCCCGCCAAAACCATGTAAATATCCATCACTTTCCCGCGTAAATTTCCCGCCAAAAACATATGTAAGGATTTGGGGTTTAATCTTATAATATTTAATAGTCGATCGATTGGTGTAATTACTGAACTTGTTACGAGCTTAAAGACTTTAGTTGTTGTGGTGGAGGATAATAATGTTCCCGCGTAATTTTCCCGCCAAAAACATGTAAATATCCATCACTTTCCCGCCAAAAATAACATTCCCTATCATTAATCTTACCAACAAAATACTGTATTACATGTAAACATTAGTCATCTTTACCGTCAAAAAAAATATACGTAAATAGTCGTTTTCCAGCGATT
The DNA here is from genome assembly GCA_958450375.1 of Homarus gammarus. Lineage (NCBI taxonomy): Eukaryota > Metazoa > Arthropoda > Malacostraca > Decapoda > Nephropidae > Homarus > Homarus gammarus. The sequence goes on along the minus strand of CAUDMG010002453.1, from coordinate 6,760 downwards.
TTTTCCCCACAAGAATACCAGTCATAATTTTTTTCTCGTAATTTCCCGCCAAAATACCTGTAAACATTCATCACCTTCCCGCCAAAAATTTTCCACGTAATTTTCCCGCCAAAAATACAAACCCACCATTTTCCCGCCAAAAAACAAGTAAATATCCATCACTTTCCTGCGTAATTTTCCCGCCAGAAGATATTTCAAATAATTCTATAACCAAAATGACTTAAATCACAAATAAATAACTTAAATCACAAATAAATGACTTAAATCACAAATAAATGACTTAAATCACAAATAAATGACTTAAATCACAAATAAATTCCAGAAATCCAGAAAACACAGACGGGAATTATTTTCATTGGGCAATAAATTAGATGAGAGTTTATCAATAGGGAGGTTAAGGTTGGCTGGAGACTGATGATTCTGCACAGTCAAACGTTAATTAATGCAAAGACGTGTGTTGGTAGTTAGGGGAAGGGGTCGTTATTGAGGAAGGGGGTCGTTGTTCAGGGAGAGGGGGTCGTTGTTCAGGGAGAGAGGGTCGTTGTTCTGGGAGAGAGAGTCGTTATTGAGGAATATCTTCACTACTGTCACTCTATCAATGTCGACATACCTACTACCACCACCACTACTACTACTACTACTACTACTACTACTACTACTACTACTAGCCCCTACTTTAGCCAACTATAACTACAACCATCACTACCACACTCCTATTTCACCCCCCCACCACACACCACCACTACCACCCACCCCCCACCACCACTACCACCCCCCCTCACCACCACTACCACCACCCCCCTCACCACCACTACCAGCCCCCTCACCACCACCCCCCACCACACACCACTACCACCACCACCCCCCTCACCACTACCACCACCCCCCTCACCACCACCCCCCCTCACCACCACCCCCTCACCACCACTCCAACACTGAACTCTACGGGATATCTGTCAATAAATCTATCGATTATTTGTTTTAATTGGAAACTAAACACACGTGGACCGAGTGTCTGTTTGTCCGTTTATTGTGTTTTTTTGGAGGGGTATAATTCACTTTGTTTTTCTCTCTATGTCAAATAGTTATAGGTGGTGGTTGTTGTGGTTGGTGGTGGTGGTGGTTGTTGTGGGTGGTGGTGGTGGTTGTTGTGGGTGGTGGTGGTGGTTGTTGTGGGTGGTGGTGGTTGTTGTGGGTGGTGGTGGTGGTTGTTGTGGTTGGTGGTGGTGGTGGTTGTTGTGGTTGGTGGTGGTGGTTGTTGTGGGTGGTTGTGGTTGGTAGTGGTGGGTGGTTGTGGTTGGTAGTGGTGGTGGTTGTTGTTGTGGTTGTTGGTGGTGGTTGGTGGTTGTTGTGGTTGGTGGTGGTGGTTGTTGTTGTGTGTGTGTGTGTGTGTGTGTTCGTACTACAGAAACAGAAACACATACAGATAACCAAAACCTAACCTAACCCAACCAAACCTAACCTAATCCCAACCAAACCTAACCTAGACACGAATAACCCAAATCCCCCCCCCCTCCCCTCCCCCCCCCCCTACCTCCCTCCCCCCCCCCCTCAAAAAAACAACATTAATAAAAGCCAGACAAGAGAGGGAAGGGATTATTGCAACAGCTTAACAATACGTATAGACTTAAAGCTTGATGCTGAGTGACACCGTTTTTCATTAAGCTTTGGTCAGATACTTTTTTGGCTTCAGGGGGTCACTATGAAAAAAAAAATATATGTATAAAAATGTAAAAAATATGTATAAAAATGTAAAAATATGTATAAAAATGTAAAAAATATGTATAAAATGTAAAAAATATGTATAAAAATGTAAAAAATATGTATAAAAATGTAAAAAATATGTATAAAATGTAAAAAATATGTATAAAAATGTAAAAAATATGTATAAAATGTAAAAAATATGTATAAAATGTAAAAAATATGTATAAAATGTAAAAAATATGTATAAAATGTAAAAAATATGTATAAAATGTAAAAAATATGTATAAAAATGTGAAAAATATGTATAAAATGTAAAAAATATGTATAAAAATGTAAAAAATATGTATAAATGTAAAAAATATGTATAAAAATGTAAAAAATATGTATAAAAATGTGAAAAATATGTATAAATGTAAAAAATATGTATAAAAATGTAAAAAATATGTATAAAATGTAAAAAATATGTATAAAATGTAAAAAATATGTATAAAAATGTGAAAAATATGTATAAAATGTAAAAAATATGTATAAAAATGTAAAAAATATGTATAAATGTAAAAAATATGTATAAAATGTAAAAAATATGTATAAAATGTGAAAAATATGTATAAAATGTAAAAAAAATATGAATAATATGTATAATGTAATTTAGTTTGTGTATTTGTGGTGAATTGATGGTGTATAATAATCATTCAGTGTCATAGTTTATTCATTTCTTGGGAGGTTATGTAGGTAAATGAGGGAAAGGAGAAGGGAATGTATAGTCTTCATTCACTGTCATTCATTAAGCTTTATTCATTCACTCCTTCATTCACTGTCATTCATTCACTTTTATTCACAACTAAACACAATCATAAAAAAACACAAACAATAAAAGTACAAACAAACAAACACGCCATAATATAACCCTGAACCAGAAGCCATTACAAACAAACACACAAAAACAAACAAACACGCCATAATATAACCCTGAACCAGAAGCCATTACAAACAAACACACAAAAACAAACACGCCATAATATAACCCTGAACCAGAAGCCATTACAAACAAACATAAAAACAAACAAACACGCCATAATATAACCCTGAACCAGAAGCCATTACAAACAAACATAAAAACAAACAAACACGCCATAATATAACCCTGAACCAGAAGCCATTACAAACACAAACAAACAAACACGCCATAATATAACCCTGAACCAGAAGCCATTACAAACAAACACACAAACAAACAAACACGCCATAATATAACCCTGAACCAGAAGCCATTACAAACAAACACACAAAAACAAACAAACACGCCATAATATAACCCTGAACCAGAAGCCATTACAAACAAACACACAAAAACAAAAACAAACACGCCATAATATAACCCTGAACCAGAAGCCATTACAAACAAACATAAAAACAAACAAACACGCCATAATATAACCCTGAACCAGAAGCCATTACAAACAAACACACAAACAAACAAACACGCCATAATATAACCCTGAACCAGAAGCCATTACAAACAAACACACAAACAAACAAACACGCCATAATATAACCCTGAACCAGAAGCCATTACAAACAAACATAAAAACAAAAACAAACACGCCATAATATAACCCTGAACCAGAAGCCATTACAAACAAACACACAAAAACAAACAAACACGCCATAATATAACCCTGAACCAGAAGCCATTACAAACAAACACACAAAAACAAACAAACACGCCATAATATAACCCTGAACCAGAAGCCATTACAAACAAACACAAAAACAAAAACAAACACGCCATAATATAACCCTGAACCAGAAGCCATTACAAACACACATACATAACAATAACAATAACTGAATTACCATATCCAGGTGTTATAATTACTCCTTCGATGATATCAATTATTGTTTTTGTTATGTTTCTGTTGTGTGTGTGTGTGTACAGTCAGTCATACATACATACACATATACAAACATACACACATGGCATTTATTAATTAATTTAACAAGATATACACAGCAGAATATTTCTAACATATCAAACTGACTTTATCACAAACTATAAAATGATTCTCTGTCATGTGGTGGTGGTGATAGTGGTGGTGTGTGGTGGTGATGGTGGTGGTGTGTGGTGGTGATAGTGGTGGTGTGTGGTGGTGGTGATAGTGGTGGTGTGTGGTGATAGTGGTGGTGTGTGGTGGTGTGTGGTGGTGGTGGTGTGTGGTGGTGATAGTGGTGGTGTGTGGTGTGTGGTGGTGATGGTGTGTGGTGGTGATAGTGGTGGTGGTGATAGTGGTGGTGTGTGGTGGTGATGGTGGTGGTGTGTGGTGGTGATAGTGGTGGTGTGTGGTGGTGATGGTGGTGGTGTGTGGTGGTGATAGTGGTGGTGTGTGGTGGTGATAGTGGTGGTGTGTGGTGGTGATAGTGGTGGTGTGTGGTGGTGATAGTGGTGGTGTGTGGTGGTGATAGTGGTGGTGTGTGATGGTGATAGTGGTGGTGTGTGGTGGTGATAGTGGTGGTGTGTGGTGGTGATAGTGGTGGTGTGTGGTGGTGATGGTGATGGTGTGTGGTGGTGATAGTGGTGGTGTGTGGTGGTGATAGTGGTGGTGTGTGGTGGTGATAGTGGTGGTGTGTGGTGGTGATGGTGATGGTGTGTGGTGGTGATAGTGGTGGTGTGTGTGGTGATAGTGGTGGTGTGTGGTGTGTGGTGGTGATGGTGTGTGGTGGTGATGGTGATGGTGTGTGGTGGTGATAGTGGTGGTGTGTGGTGGTGATGGTGGTGGTGTGTGGTGGTGATAGTGGTGGTGATAGTGATAGTGGTGGTGTGTGGTGGTGATAGTGGTGGTGTGTGGTGGTGATAGTGGTGGTGTGTGGTGGTGGTAGTGGTGGTGTGTGGTGGTGATAGAGGTGGTGTGTGGTGGTGATAGTGGTGGTGTGTGGTGGTGATAGTGGTGGTGTGTGATGGTGATAGTGGTTAGTGGTGGTGATAGTGGTGATGTGTGGTGGTGATAGTGGTGGTGATAGTGATAGTGGTGGTGTGTGGTGGTGATGGTGATGGTGTGTGGTGGTGATAGTGGTGGTGTGTGGTGGTGGTGATAGTGGTGGTGTGTGGTGATGATAGTGATAGTGGTGGTGTGTGGTGTGTGGTGTGGTGGTGGTGTGTGGTGATAGTGGTGGTGTGGTGGTGGTGATAGTGATAGTGTGTGGTAGTGATGATAGTGGTTAGTGGTGGTGATAGTGGTGGTGTGTGGTGAACAAACAGTGGCCATATTGAATCCAAACACCACACACACACACACACACACACACACACACCAAAATAAGCCCACCATAATCACCCCTCAATCACGAATTAAAAATAAAATATTGAAAATTATTCAAACTAAATTTCGTCGACCATATTGGCTTTAAAGGGTCATAAATATTGAGGCTCTGTCTGTCTGTTTGTCTGTCTGTCTATTTGTCTGTCTGTCTGTCTATCTGTCTCTGTCTGTCTGTCTGTCTGTCTATCATTCTGTCTCTCTCTGTCTGTCTCCTTTGTGAGACAGACAGAGAGACAGACAGACAAAATGACAGGCAGTTAAACGGAATGACAGAGACAGACAGACAGACAGAGACATAATTACTGACAGACAGACAGACAGAGAGCGAGGGGAAGGGAGAGAGATTAAGCAATAAAGGCAAATAAAAGAAAGAGAGAGAGAGAGAGAGAGAGTACAAAACAACTAAGAGTTAGAAATTATAATTCAATAGAAAGGTTAGTGAAAATAACACATTAAAATAACCTTTCAGTGGTGGGAAAAATATAACTATACTTTCTAATATACTTTCTAATATACTTTCTAATATACTTTCTAATATACTTTCTAATATACTTTCTAAAATGATAATAGAAGAAAACTTTGGTACCACGTGAGGAAAGTTATAATATTTTCATAACTTTCTAATTAAAATTTTCAAGTGCAATAGAGGAAAGTTTATGGAGGAGGAGAAAGTAATTATGTAACTTTCTAATGAACCTGGATAAGAAAGTATTGGCTTTAAGTAAATGGAGAAAGTATATTTATAACTTTCTAAGGAATATGAGGACGAAAGTATTGGGTGAAAGTAATGGGGAAAGTTATTGTATTTTTATAACTTTCTAATGAACCTAGAGACGAAAGTATTGACTGAAACTAAAAGAGAAAGTATTGGTTTTAAGTAAATGAGGGACAAAGTATTTTAATAACTTTCTAAGGAAGCAGAGGACAAAAGTATTGGATTTAAGTACAAGAGAAACTTTCTAAACCTTTCTAAACTTTGGGTGTAAACATGAAGTTCCTCAACCACAGTGAAAGTTTTATAGAGCAACAAACACATACACACACACACACACACACAGAGAGAGAGAGAGAGAGAGAGAGAGAGAGAGAGAGAGAGAGAGAGAGAGAGAGAGAGAGAGAGAGAGAGAGAGAGAGAGAGAGAGCATTTAAAGACAGATAGGTCAAGTGAACTCAGAGCACAGATCAAACCAGTGAGAGGTGGTGAGGGAGAGGTGGTGAGGGAGAGGGGGTGAGGGAGAGGTGGTGAGGGAGAGGGGGTGAGGGAGAGGGGGTGAGGGAGAGAGGGTGAGGGAGAGGTGGTGAGGGAGAGGTGGTGAGGGAGAGGGGGTGAGGGAGAGGGGGTGAGGGAGAGGGGGTGAGGGAGAGGTGGTGAGGGAGAGGGGGTGAGGGAGAGGGGGTGAGGGAGAGGGGGGTGAGGGAGAGGGGGTGAGGGAGAGGGGGTGAGGGAGAGGGTGGTGAGGGAGAGGGTGGTGAGGGAGAGGGTGGTGAGGGAGAGGGTGGTGAGGGAGAGGGTGGTGAGGGAGAGGGCGGTGAGGGAGAGGTGGTGAGGGAGAGGTGGTGAGGGAGAGGTGGTGAGGGAGAGGTGGTGAGGGAGAGGTGGTGAGGGAGAGGTGGTGAGGGAGAGGTGGTGAGGGAGAGGGGGTGAGGGAGAGGTGGTGAGGGAGAGGGGGTGAGGGAGAGGGGGTGAGGGAGAGGTGGTGAGGGAGAGCTGGTGAGGGAGAGGTGGTGAGGGAGGAGGG
>CAUDMG010002452.1:0-41927 GCA_958450375.1 Homarus gammarus | reverse complement strand
AAGAATGAAGGAAATTGCTGCAGGCCTCTTGGCCCATACTGGGCAGTCCCATTTACATCCAACCCCTATTGCTCATATATCCATCCAACCTATGTTTGAAGCAGTGTTAGTTACAAGACTAGCGAGAACATCCTAAAACTATATCTTGCACTAGTGAGACCTAACTTGGATTACGCAGTTAAATTCTGCTCCCCGTATTACAGAATGTATATAGAATCCTTGGCAAGAATTCAGAGGAGAATGACAAGACTAATCCCGGGCATTATGAACCTAGAGCACAGAGACAGGTTAAATCATCTTAATTTGCACTCCCTCGAGTGACGTAGAGTGAGAAGCGATATGATAGAGGTGTATAATTGGAAGTCAGGGCTTAACAATGGGGACATTACAAAGGTACTCAAACTATCCAACCAGGAGCGAACTCGTAACAATGGTTTTAAATTAGACAAATTTAGATTTAGGCGTGAAATAGGTAAACATTGGTTTGGAAATAGAGGAGTGGACGAGTGGAACAAGTTACCAAACATCATAATTAACTCGAATACGCTGGATAGCTTCAAACATAGGTTGGATGGATATATGAGCAATAGGGGTTATGTGTAAATTGGACTCCCCAGTATGGGCCAAAAGGCTCTTTCGCTAGGCCACGGTAGGACGCCACCCTCCGGGAGACTCCACATTGTCTCACTGTAGTGCATTAAGGTAGACCACAATTTTGGTTTTGCCATTAGCAGCAAGTATGTACAGACTTTTGCCAGTTCCCACTCTGGAGCATCCAACATAGAACTGTCCATAAGAGAAGCTAGGAAACACCAGGTTTCGGCCAACCATCTTTAGGGACTGTCCCTGGCTTTTGTAGATGGTCATGGCATAGCTCACTTTAACCGAGAACTGAAGTCGCTTGAACTCAAATGGCAGGTCAGTGGTGATGAGAGGTTATCCTTGGTATAAAAACGTCATCGCCTTCAGCTTTTCCTGTCAGTATTGTAGCTTCCAGTACATGTGGCATCATGTTCTTCACCACCAGTCTTGTGCCATTGCAGAGGATTGGTGATTCAATATTTCTTAAAGAGCATTATAGGAGTTCCAATCTTGAGAGTGAGGTGGTGAGGAGGCATTCCAGCGGGCTCCAAAGAATTAAGGAATTCTGCAGGGTACTGGACTGCTTGGTCCTGATCGATTACTGTATCAACAGATTTGAATGAGGTCTCACTGCCTGGAAGCTGTCTGAGTAGAGTCATGTTGATTTCAGCCACTGTTTCATTCCTTGGTGCCAGAATTGCGCGTTCACGCAGCCACTTGTGATCCTTGTAGTGGTGGATAATGTTTGGGTAGACCATGTTAGTGAGCTCAGTTGAGGACTTTACAACATTTCCACATCCACAAAGAGAGGGAAAGAAAGAGAATATAAACATTGGGAGAATTACTAAGAACAGAAACAGAGAAAATTATATTAAAGACTAAGAGAGAAAGACACTTAACTATTAAACCTTACCATATTAAAGTGTATATAGGATATCATCTGAAGTCTTATATATGAGTGGTAGTTATAACCTTATATCTTAATAACTCTGTTGTGATCCTTTCTTATGATGTTGAGCCCAAATAATAATGAATGAATAATGTGTTTCTTTCACACGCATATGTAGTATATTGGGAGCCCTCCCCTCCCCTACCAACCCCTACCCTCCCCTCCCCTCCCCTCCTCTCCTCTCCCTCCCCTCCCCTCTCCTCCCCTCTCCTCTCCTCCACAAAAAAAACAAAATCAATATTATGTAATAATTCAGCCAGATCAAGACATGGGCATGTGGTAGACCTCGTTTCTGCCACTCAATGGAATACATGTAGCACCGTGTAGGGCCAAAGATCAATAGTTCATTAACGGTGTATGTCAGTTTCACCATGTTTTTCACTACAACGGTACAGCAAAGTATATTTTTTTTAGCATTAAACTGTTATTAGTTTATTGTCTAATCATCACTACATATAACATCATCCGTCATCACTACATATAACACCACCCATCATCACTACATGTAACACCATCCTCATCACTACATATAACATCATCATCCATCATCACTACATATAACACCATCCATCATGACTACATAAAACACCATCCATCTTCACTACAGATCAGTAAAGGAGTTTCCGAGATTCTCGTGCGGACACACACACACACAGAAAAGGTGATGGTTTGCTAGACTATGTTGTGGCATTCAGAAAATCTTAGTTTAGCTCCAAGAAAATACGATGGAAAACCAAACACTAAGTTTTCTCTTAAAAGGTCTATCTCGTCGACTAGAATTTGGTAGTTCTAAGGATTTTTTAATCCTCTGTCAGTCAATGTGTATATATTCATAATTCAAAACGTCTCCAGTGTCCTACCTTCTACCCTTTCATCCATATGAAGATCTTTCTTTTGAGCCATTTGTTTCCTGTTATCAACCTTATCTCTATTTTCATTTATTCCTGATAAATCAAATTTCCCCACGATTTATCCACATTCCTATCACTAACTCTCGCACTTAAATTCCCTTCTTTATTAATACTGTACCTCTCACAATGGCTCTGTGAACGTATTTATCCAGATCGCTTTTTATTACCAAACCATTATTTAAACAAGAAAATGTCTGCATCTCTCTGGCATTAGACCTTAATTAAAGTTAATACTTATAGTTTCTTTGCTACTGTACCGTAACCACAAGTAAATCACAGAATTCAATTAATAATTACATCTGCTATGGCCATATCTGCTCTAATCATAATTTTAGGATTCATCTGTACTTCTGAGCAGGTGTTTTGCTTCTTTCTCATATCTGAAAAAAAGACGAACGCGAAAAACAGAGCCGTAATAATTGCTTTGCGAAAACGTCTACATTTAAACTTTAAAATTAATACTTTCGTATATTGGTAGCCAAGTATTTCTTACCTCAAACATTTCTCCATAAACACGTCCACATTACTTTCCTTTATTAATGAATGTTTCAGATGAAATTTGTCTGATTTATTAATATTTTGACAGAAATAGCCTAATCATTTTCTAAATACCCAATGTTTCTATCCAGTGGCTACCACAGAAACTACAAAGTCAGCAGGACCACAGAATAATATCACTGAAACATACGTGGAGAAGGTGCTGAAGGCGGACAAGGGCAATGATGCTCAACTTACTTCCTGGAGCATCAAGGACTTCACTCAGAAGGGTGATAACTATGCCACTGTCGTCACCAGCGTCAGTGTTAACTTCTCTCTCCATGGACAAAACCAAAGTGTGTCTTACGTGGTCAAAATAAACCCCCAACGCGATCTTGGTAAAGATTTTTCAGATATGTTTGGGGCAATATTTAGGAAAGAAGCAGAGTTTTATGAGAAAATCATCCCTCTCTTAAACTCTGAGCTGACAACCCTTGGTCTTCGTGAGTTAAGGATGGCGAAATGGTATTATTCATTTTTAGAAGAAGGTCGAGAAATGATATTCTTAGAAGACCTACGCTCCCCAGGATATCATATGTTCGACCGCAGGAAGGGAATGGACGTACCCCATGCCACCCTCGTTTTACAGGAGTTGGCCAGAATGCACGCCGCCTCCCGCTTTCTACAGGCACGGACACCCGATCAAGATTTGTTGGACAAGTTCAAAACTATTAAAACTGACTGGCTGAATTGTACAGATAGTGGTGGCCAAATGTTTCATAAAATGATTTCAAGACATTTTTCAACTGCTGAAAAATTGCTACACAAAGTGGAAGGGTATGAGGAAGCAGAACAATGGATAATCAAGAACAAGGGTGACTGTAGCAGCATCTTGGCGAGCCAATTAATGAGAAATGCAAAATTTGATGTCATTTGTCATGGGGACTGCTGGAACAACAATTTACTGTTCAGGTTGGTAAAACACTTACTTGTGCCCTGATTATACATATCTGGAAGTCAGGCTAAATAGGAATAATATTTCAATAATATTCGAGAACTGAACTGATGTTTTTACCAATATGGAGACTTTATTTTTTTTTTTTTTTTACTATAAGTTGTATATTACTAAATACGGTCTGTCAAGGTTAAGTTAGTTTATATTCGGTTACGTTACGTAAGCTAAAGTTTAGGCTAGGTTAGGCTAGGTTAAGTTAGTTAAGGTTTAGGCTAGGGAAGGCTAGGTTAAGTTAGTTAAGGCTTATTTGTTTAACAAATTTATTGGCAAAGCTTGTAGTACAGTTTGCCTATTCTGAGTAATTCAGTCAGGTCTTGACACTGAGGGTGGTATCACTTCTCACTGTCACGCAGGACAGAGGCTCACACACAAAGAAATACATCATATTCATTAACAACTATAAATGTATATAGGTCAGATTCATATGGGTAATGTCACTGTTCACTGTCATGCAGGATAGAGGTTCGTACACAAAGAGTTGCATCATATTCATTGACATTACATATACATATATGTAAACACACACACACACACACACTCATATATACATACATATACGTATATACATACACATATACACGTACATGCACATATATATGCACACACGCACACATACTTACATATACGTCGGTCAGATTCATGTGGGTAATGTCACTTTCCACTGCCATACAGGACAGAGGTTCGTACACAAAGAATGCATCATATTCATTGACACTATATATTGGTCAGATTCATGTGGGTAATGCCACTGTTTACTGCCACGCAGGACAGAGGTTCATACACAAAGAAGGAAATACATCACATTCACCAGCAGCATGTATAGGTCAGTGGATCACATACATTGGAGTCATATTCTAATTGAAGACTAATCAGTGTGGGCTAGCAAATTTGGGATAAACAGCAAGAATGTCCTCAATCACACCTAATTCAATGTAGTAATTACATAGTTCAAGATACAATAAGTCAGGTGGCCTGAAGTCTTTGACAGTGTCACATTCAATAATATAGTGTTCAAGTGCATGCTTTAAAGGTTTATCACAAAGTTTACATGCTGAGTGTTCCGGTATGGGTACAGCGTTACTAACTTGCCAGATGTGTCTGTATCCTAACCTAATTCTGGCCACGACTACATCACATTGTCTGGTTCTGTCCTTATGCTGGCCATACCGGTACCTCTTGTTACAAAATTTGTCATATTTACTAATGCTACAACTGTCAGGTCTCTCTGCATTTCTCACTTCTTCTAGATCAGAGTTCATGATTCTGACTTGAATGTTTTTAATTACAGCATTGGACAGACCAAGGTCACGGTCAACATTTTCTTTCTTACATGCCTCATTGGCCAGTCTATCAGCACGGTCATGATACCTGATTCCAACATGGGACGGAATCCACACAAATTCGATACGAAAGTTGTTCTTATTGGCAGTTATCACATTCCTTTTAATATCACATGCAACTTTAGACATAGAGCCTGACAGGCTGTTCATTGATTTCAAAGCACTTTGAGAGTCACAGAATATCACCCCACCTCCATTTTCTTTGAGGTAGTCTGTGGCTAAGTAGATTCCAGTTAGTTCAGTTTGTGTTGTGCTGGCCCAGTTGTTCAGCCTTTGTTTGTTTGACACTATCATGTCGTTATCTTTATATATTACAATTGCACAGCCTGTTCTACCTGTGTTTGTCTGCACAGAACCATCAGTAAAAGCATAACATTCACTTGATTTAATACTCTCTATGTGTCTGTTAATATTTTCTAGTGTGACACATCTCACCACATCGGTGTTTAACATTTGCTTACTACCAACAGGAGTGTAATTAATAGGAACTGATATGTCCAGCCAAGGAGGAATGGCATTAATAGATTCGTCTGGGGTGATTGGGACATTCAGTTTCAGGAGATCTGCAACACTTTTATGAAGCCACGCCCCAAAGAGAGTCTTTTGTGGAAGGTTGGCGAGATGGTCGGTATTACTTAGATAGAACATCAACTCATTTTGAGTTGTAGTTTGAGAACCATTGTTCTTCAAAACTTTGACACAAAGCATGGTATTAAGTAGGGCTATCCTCTCAGATAGGGAGGGCAGTCCGAGCTCTTTCCTCATGTTTACAATTCTGGTTGATTTTGGGCAACCTAAGATGATGCGCATGGCTTCATTTTGCACTACCTCAAGGCTGTTGAGTTGTTTAGGCAGAATAGTCACAAGATGGAGAGCATGATAGTCAACTACAGAACGAATGAAGTGAAGATAGAAAGCACGAGCATAGGTGATGTTAATTCCATAGCCCTTGCCAACAAGGGTTCTGAGGGGTTTAATGCACTGCATTAGTTTGTCACGAAGGTTGCTGAAAAAGTTTGCATCATTCACACAAATTCCAAGATATTTATAGGAGCTACATAGTTCCAAGGGCATGCTGTTAATGTTATAGTCAAGAGGCAGAGGGTGAGCAGGACGAGGATTGAGGACCGTCGTCTTGTCAACAGATATTCTGAGACCGCATTCAACAGTTCTCCGAGCAAATACATCCAGCAAGGCTTGGAGACTGACTTTGGTTTGTGTCATAATGCAGATATCATCAGCATAGCATATTACGGCTTCGTTTGGCTGAACTGGAATGTCGGCAATAAGCTTGTGCATCAGTATATTAAAGAGCATTGGACTTAACACTCCTCCCTGAGGCGTGCCCAGCTCAAATGATCTCATTCTGGTACTTTTAACTCCCCTAAACAGAACACTGGCATACCTGTTGGACAGATAACCCTTTATCCATGTCAGGAGGTTACCTTGTATGCCAAAATTAGCTAGTTGCTCAAGTATAATGTCTCTATTCGCTACATCAAAGGCTGATTTAAGGTCTATGAAGGCTGTTTGTGTCTTATCTTTTGAGTGAACAAGATATTTTGCAAAGCTTGTCTGTGTGCTACGCCCGGGCATGAACCCGTACAGATTAGGGGCGAGTTTGTCTTTTACTTGAAACATGAGACGGTTTAGAACAACTCTTTCAAGGACTTTACACATACAGGATGTAAGTGAAATTGGCCTGAAGTTTGGAGAATTAGCTTTAGGGATTGGAACTATGTTTCCATGAGTCCATGTCTCAGGCAGAATACCCTGTGTGAGGCTCATTTGATACAGGTCAAGCAGTGGATGGTTAGGGATCTCATTCAACAATCTCAGGGTGTTATAGGTTATGCCATCCTCACCAGGGGAGGATGACTCACCTTTCATTAGTGCTGTTGTTAGTTCGTGGTGCGTTATAGGAAACTGGTCGGTAAAGTCTGGTGAGGAACAGGCTATTTCAATATTGAAACCCCTATTAATGTGTGAGGTGTTAAGATATTGTTGTATGTCAGGAGGCAGGGAAGTGATTCGTGACACACTAGACCATTGGTCTAATAGCATGTCAGCATATTCTGTAGGGCTGTGATGAAGCTGGACTGGGGTGGGTGACTTGGTAATGGCTCTAATTTTGTTCCACATTTCTGCTAGAGTGGTTGTTCTATTAATCCCCTGTAAGAATTGTTCCCAATAGGTGTTTCTCACCTGACCTTTGAGTTCACGAAATTCTCTGTTAGCTTTGAGGAATGCCAAAAGGTTATCACTAGTTTTATTTTGCTTATAAGTGTTGGCAAGCTGTTTTACATTCTCTCCTTCTTTGGTGAGGATGGGGTCATGTGTCCACAGAGGTGGTTTAGTGCTGCCCCCCTTCCTCCTTGACTTAACCCAGGTGGTATAATATGTGGTAATGACATTTACAAGATCACAGCAAAATTCATCCACTGACCCAGGTGTATATCCAGCGTACCATCTGTGGATGTAGGCCTTGAAGTGCAGTTTAAGATTATCTGGGATATTAATTCTGAGCTTAGGATGGGGTTCACACTTGACATCAGCAACAGTGTATTCAGTAAGTATTGCATAATGATCACTGACTAGGTGGTCTGAGATGACCTTAGCCTGACATTACTGTCTACTAGGTTATATCCAATCACATAATCAAGTCTGCCCCCCATCAGATGTGTCACTTTGTCTGTGTCGTATACAGTGATATTATGATTATTGATGTAATTCACGAACACCCTCCCATTAGAGTTACACTGGACATCACCGAGGACAGTGTGACGAGAGTTAGTCACCCATACACAGCATAGCATTGTTACCTGATGGCTTTGGTAACACGTCCGCTCGCAGTTCATTACACCGAACATAGATGTTATACAGCAAAAATTGACTGTTTGCTGTCTTTACTGCAAATTGTTGATAGTGAATACTTTCATCATTGTGAGTTTAATCCATTTACAGACCAGACCATTCTTTACATATGTGAGCAGGCCACTTCCTGCTCCACTATTATATGCTGTAAACCCGGCTATCCTGGGTGCAACTTTCTTCTGGGTGCTGGACGTGTAAGGTTCTTGTAAGCCAATTACATCAATGTCAAAAACTTTAACAAACCATTGTAGATCATTAATTCTGCGATTAACACTCCGGATGTTCCATGAAATGAACCTAAGCGTTCGTGTTACTTTTCCCACCTTGACTTTAACGTAGAGAGTCGCACGCTGGCTTCATAGATCAGCCTGACCAATAAGCTGACCATTCCAATTTCTCTACCTCTGGATTTCCTGATAATGTTCTTCACAGCCCTTACTCCAGTAGGATTTTTATATGCGGGTTCCTTCATCAGTCCCGCGAGTTACTTCTCCGTAAACAATGGAAAACTTACAGGGTCATGAACAGTCTGCAGACCTGGGACTATTGTAGAGACCACGCTGGCAGTCTGGGGCTCATTCTCCCCATTCATGCTTCCATCACTATCGGTCTCGCTCTGGCTACTCACCCTCAAGTTGTCATCATTATGAGAGGAGGCACGAGCTCCTTCAGAAGCTCCACTAACACTATCACTGTCATTGTTCACTGGTACACTTACTTGGCAGGCTTTAACCTGACCTGCATTGGCTAACGAAGGAGAGTCACTGTGCCTGTTGTCTTCAGGTGGTGGAGGCGATCCGGCCGCATTGGCATCACTGAGTGGGACTGCTATTGTGGCTGGAGGCGACCTCCCAGCACAACTGGGGTGCAAGGCCGTCACACCCTCCTCCCTGGACCTGGGACACTGCCCCCTGGGTGGGGAGGTGTTGCTTTTGATTTCAGGTGCTGGAGGCGACCCCGCAGTGTTGCTGTTGGTATCACTGAGTGAGACCGCTTTGGTGGGTGGAGGCGGGCTGCCAGGGCAACCTGGATGCCAGGCCGTCACACCCTCCTCCCCACACCTGTAAAACTGCCTCCTGGGTGGGGAGGTGTAGCTGTTGATTTCAGGCGTTGGCGGCGACCCTGTAGCGTTGGAGTTGGCGTCACTGAGTGTGACCGCTATTGTGGGTGGAGGCGGGCTCCCAAGGTAACCTGGATGCCAGGCCGTCACACCCTTCTTCCTGCATCTGGCACACTGCCACTCAAATGGGGAGTCCTGCTCTCTCCCGTCCTGAGAGGCACCTTTCTTGATGGGGCAGCTGCTTGTGCTATGCATTCCTGCGCAGTAGCCGCAGGTGGCTGGCTTGTGACAGTATTTCGCCACATGATTGACCCCAAAGCAGTTGTAGCACACCACAGGGGGAGGAGTCCACCGACTGATGTTACTAGGGGTACCGTACGTGCTGCCAAAGAAGCTGTACTTCTCAGGAGGTGGTTCCTTCCTTTTCCAAACAATGATGATCCTACTAAGTTGTGCACCATCCTTATAAAGCCTCCTTGCACTGTGGACGCCCTGAAGTGACAGAGCTCTCTTGGGGGGGAATACGCTTGGGGAATTGGGTGGCAAGGTATTCCTTCATTTTTTGGGGTGGAACAGGTTCATCTCGCTTAATAAGCTGTATTGAACCGACCTTTCCATCAATGAAGCGTTGGATAGCTTCTGTCTCCTCTCGGCCTACATAGACAAAACGAGGGGTGTTACCTGGCACGACAACATTCAGCTTAGCCGTGCCATAATCCTTATTCAGGGCAGTCAACCAATTAATCTTCATCAAATTGGTTGCGTTCTCCGGGAAGGCAAGGCGCATGTACTTAGCCCGGGGAACAATGGGAGGGGGGGGGGGGGATGCTTCTATTGGCTCTCCTCTGTTTCCTTCCCTGGGTCCTCATTTTGCGTTTCTGCTGACGTGTCTTAAACTTCTGAAAGCCAGCTTCAGTGTCGCCATGACTGTCCTCTTCATCATCTTCTTCTTCATCAAGGACATAGGCAGAGCGCTGCCCAGCGATGACTCCTGCCATGGTTAGATTTAGATGGAATCTAGGTCATATACACTGGGGCACAGAGGCGATATGTAAGCCAGCGATGTCCTTGAGACAAGGGGAGAGGGGAGCCTGACATCAACGGTGTGAGGGTAGGAGGGCCTCCTGGGAGCGGAAGGAGTGTGGTGTGGGGGGGGGGGGGGGACTAAGGTAACAGGAGTATTCTCAGTTAAGGCTTAGGCTAGGGAAGGTTAGGTTAGATATGGCTCAGGCAGATTAGGTTAGGTTTAGGGTGGTTTAGTCTAGGCTAGTTTATGTAAGGTATAGGTTACATTACTGGTAGGGAAGGTTAAGCCTAGGTTAGGTTAGTTAAGGTTTAAGCTAGGCTAGGTTAGGTTAGGTAACGTAAGAACATAAGAATGGAGGAAACTGCAGCGGGCCTATTGACCCATACTGGGCAGTCCCATTTACACCCAACCCCTATCGATCATACAGTATATCCATCCAACCTATGTTTGAAGCTATCCAGCGTATTCAAGTTTATGATGATGTTTGGTAACTTGTTCCACTCATCCACTACTCTATTTCCAAACCAATGTTTACCTATTTCGCGCCTAAATCAAATTTGTCTAATTTAAAACAATTGTTACGAGTTCGCTCCTGGTTGGATAGTTTGAGTACCTTTGTTATGTCACCTTTGTTTAGCCCTGACTTCCATTTATACACCTCTATCATATCGCCCCCCACTCTACGTCTCTCGAGGGAGTGCAAATTTAGATGCTTTAACCTGTCTCTGTACTCAAGGTTCCTATTGCCCGGCATTAGTCTTGCCATTCTCCTCTGAATTCTTTCTTCGGATTCTATAGCCATTCTGTAGTACGGTGACCAGAATTGAACTGCGTAATCCAAGTGAGGTCTCACAAGCGCACGATATAGTTTTAGGATGACCTCGCTCGTCTTGTAACTAACACTCCTTTGTATGAACCTAGGTACTTTATTAGCCTTGTTTCGAGCAAATACACATTGTTTACTTGGCTTAAGATTCCTACTTATCATTGTTCCTAAATCATTCTCACAGTCGGACTTCTCAATAACATCGCTGTTCATCTGCGATCTGGTTTCTCTGTTTACATCTCCTAGACTAAGTAAGGTTTAGGGTAGATTAGGGTAGGGAAGGCTTAGCCTAAGTTAAGTTAGGTTAGGTAAGGTTTAGGCTAGGTTCGGTAAAACGTAGGATAGGTTCGGCTAGGGCAAGTTAAAGAAGGTTTCGGTTAGGTTTAGGCTGGTTTAGGCTAGGTTAGTTTAGGTTAAATTAGGTTAGTTAAGGTTTAGTCTAGGTTAGGTTAGTTAAGGTTTAGTCTAGGTTAGGTTAGTTAAGGTTTAGGCTAGGTTAGGTTAGTTAAGGTTTAGGCTAGGTTAGGTTAGGTAAGGTTTAGGCTAGGTTAGGTTAGGTAAGGTTTAGAGAGGTTAGGCAAGGTTTAGGGAGGTTAGGCCATGGTAGGTTAGGGAAGGTTTAGTTTAGGTTAGGTTGATTATCATGCTTTTTATTTTTATTTTTATTTTGATTGTATGAATGTGTACTTTATGACCATCCTTGCATATAACCTGATTAAAATTTTCAAAGAGTTTGTATACATAGAAATTATGGCTCTTACAGTGCTGCTTCCTCCATGCTGTGGGGCTCCGCAGATTTAGTTGTACAAGATTCAAATATTTACTATACTTTCTCTTTTGTAGCTGATGTCGTCGATCTCTTCGGTCATCTAGTAAGTGGCGTTCACTGACCCGATGATCAACATGTACAGTATTCTTTTCTGACCATGGTCTTTATTTTTGGTCGCACAAAGACCAAGTACAGCGAATTTTCTCTTGATAGTTAGTTAGATAGAAGATCAAAACACACAGGAAAGGGGAAACACTGGAGCACCTTAGCTTTCGTCTTTTCAAGACAGCTTCAGTGGCACCTGAATTTATATGACTTGACGCCTGGAGATAGGGATGAAAAACTATTGCTTGTTGTTGGATGGGAGGGCAGGGGTTTGAATTGGAATTGCTTTAGAGGTATTTTAGGGGGGGGGGGCGGTTAGGAGAAGGTAAATGAGGAGGAAATTTGAAGGAAAGTAGGTATCCGGGCTCAACCAGAAAAGCTGTATTTTAAAATTCTGGGTTGATCTCTTGTAATGCTAATTTAAGTTACTAGCTCTCAGACCTTTGATTTTTCTCAAGATCATGTTTCGTCATTGCAGTAGCCAGTATGTCAAGGAAGAGGTGACGACCTCTGGCCAGGTTCTTTATGGAGCTGGCTGAGCATCGTATCTTTGCTTTAATAAAGGTGGGAGGAAAACAGCAGGACGAGGGAGGAGAGGTTAGGATAGTGTCCGATAGTCACTTTTTTTTTAAGGAACTGAAGCTTTTGTTTAAAACAGGAAAAATGTTTTTCCAAGGAAGTGGTGTAGGATCTAGCTTGCTACTCTCGATCGCAAGGAAGTGGTCCTGTCTTTTTATTTTAATTGTAAAGGTTGATGTTTTGTGTTGGCAGTGTTTTAATTGGCTATTCACTCTAAGCGATTTTTGGTTTTATTTTGTTATTATATTGTTTTGAGGTTGTTAATTGTATTTTGTTATTGGTGTTGGGTTGTTTAGTGTGATTTTATCAATATATATATATATCCTATGATAGAAGTAGCATCAGCTCACGTGTGAGTCTGCTGCTTGTTATCTTGTTTACTTTACGAGGATCGCCTGAGGCTATAGCTATAATTTATTGTTTTACCTATTAATTAGTCCAAGTGCTGAGTATGTTTCCTTTTATCTTATCTCTTTTCAACAGTCAAAGTTCTTAATGTTAACAAGTAATAACATCAATAATTTTAGTATAAAAAACAATCATTTACAGCCACCTTCCCAAACCTTCAACAACCACTAGTTCCTTGATTAATAAGTTTGAGACTCCCCCCGCCCCCCAAAAAATAAAATAAAATACTTATGAAGTGACATAAGTCATCCCCACCCCAGTCCCGGAATGTCCCTCTTAGGACTACACATAAATCCCTAATACAGATATATCTCGTATAAATCAATTATAGTACATACAGTTATATTGTAGATGCAAAATTTCAATATTTCTTTAACATTTCATTTTTTCCAATTTTCAAACATCCATTCTATTTGCTTGTAGACATTACTTATCTGGGCATTTCTATATACATTAAGCAATGAACATCCCAGTATATGATGTGGCAGGGTATGGGATCTGGATGTTCTACAAACTCTACATTCTTTATCCTGTTCACTTCTATGTTAATTCTGTCCGTTGTTGTCTTCAGTTTATATTGTGCTCATACTCTGCCCTGACAAAAATATTGATTTCCTGGGAAAATGACCTTAATTACTACTTCCGATATATTATTCCACCTGGAGGAGGTGTTCATGCCTTCATCGGATGTGATTTTCCTTGCTTCCGTAAACCTAATATTAATTTCCTAGCTATAATCTTCTGTGGTTTATGCTTTCTCTTACCCATTAACCTAGTTTTATCTGTTGTATCTATCAGTCTCCCAAACATGATAATCCCCTCTTCTGTGCTCCTAGAATTTATAGAACAGTATATATTTTGTTGTGCACTCAACAGTCTGTCTCATTTATCGACCGATGCCTCTTAAGTTAATTTTCTTTTAAATCAATAGACACGATAACCAAACAAATAGCCAAACACTTTGAAAAACACCAACTCCTCCCTGACACCAATACTGTTTCCAGACTAGCTGTTCCATTGCAGACCTCCTCACTCTTTTTAACTCAAATTCTAGACAATGCCTTTGGGAGCTGTGATGTATGAAAACTCTTTTAAAAAGGTGTGGCATCAGGACCTATTTGTTACCCTCAGTCTTTTCTATATATATTGATTTCTTACACAGCATAAGATATTATTTGTTTCTCACTATTTGGTGTTTCTTTACTAAACAATTTAAACCCAGGGTATGGTTAAACTTATAACAAATATACCAAAAATCATCTACTCATAAAGGATAATATTGTTGCACAGTTTATCAAGTTTACTGATGATTTTCCGGTGTATTTAGCGGGTACTATAAGTACAAATTCCTCGTGAAGTACACTGTAAGAAAACGGTAAAATTAGGGTTTTAAAAGAGTTTTTTGAGTGTCCCTAATGGCAAACCCTTTTCAGAGGATATGATTACCAATAAACCCTTGCAGATATACTTTAAGGGGTATATTATCATTCTCTAAACCCTTATCCTGCAAATTGCATTATCATTCTCAAAACCCTTACTCTACAAAGGGTATATAAATATCAACGCATGTAACACTGTAGGGTTTCGTGATATAATGTTGTCTAGCACTCAGGATGGATGGAAACTCTAAGGTGGTTTTCTTATATAATATAAGTTATATGGTAGACATTCTGGTGCTGGAGGTGCCGTGTGGTGAGGAGCTGCTCAATAGACACGTTCGGTGAGTAGCGTGTTGAAGGAGGTAGATGTGCAGGAGCTTCGTTAGGGGAGATGTTGCCTGTTGCTGGCCTCCAGGTTGAATGAGAACGGGACAGCGAGGAGCTTGCTTGGAGGAGGTGTTGCGTGTGCAGGAACCGAGAACAGAATGAATCCCAATGGAGAGACAGAGCTTATATACACAGCAGCCGTGAGTCAGCCGTGAGTCATGGTGGGAAACCCCGGGAAGTAGCCCGTCTTTTGGCTCCGTTGCTAGGATACTGTGGCATCTGGTGACGCCCCCCCCTGGGCCGCTCGTTTGGTTGCTAGGGAAGACGTAGCAGGTGGCATGCAGCTATGCAGTTGTAGGGGAGACGTCCACTACAACACCCTTAGCTTACAAAAGGGTATATCAAGGTAAAGAGAAGCCTTGTGAAAATAATTCATCAGTGATCGTCCTTATATTAGCGTTTGCATGCCGTTTATTCTCTTCCACCCTCCCGTGACACACACCTTGGCCAAGACAGTCCTCCCATGTTTTTCAGTGGATAATGTAAATCACAAACCCTATGGGTGGTATCACCAAATTATACAACTGAATGTGACATGATGCTAGACTCAACTGTAAGCGTTTCCCACAAAGATGGGCCATGACTTCTCTTTTTAGCATGTCCACCTCTCCACCAACACTGATACTTTCACACAAACTCATTGCTATTAAATTATTCCTTTTTTTTTGCACAAAAATAGCTTTAAAAACAATGAACTAGTTTCCGCAGGTCCCAGTTCCACCTTCCCTCTCAGTGTGACGATGATTGGCTGTGAGAAAAGTCAGTGAGTAGACCAGCACTCATTGGCTCATTTGGCATATTCGAAACCCAGGGTTCTTTAAATCACCTCTTATCCCATAAATCTTTTTCTTTTCCTTCTTACTTCCTTTTATCCTCTCCTCCTCATGTATGTACAGTAGAGTTATTTAAGCTTGATCATGAAGATTGGATGTTACATGTTAAGTCATATAAATTACCCAAGTAGCACATGATATTAATCATAATTAATTTTCAATCCAAAATAACTTTTTTCGGTTCATTAATTTACAAAGTATATTAGGAGAAGCAGTGTGTCATGTCGTCAAAACTATTGGTTGGTGGTATCTGGCAACTGTAATGAACAGTTTCTTTTTGCAATAAAACTAAATTAATTCTGATGAAATACTGTTTAAGATATAGGTAATTTTAAGGAAAATTTATGGTTATTGGTGCACAGTCAGTGTTATATTTCAAGCATTTCACAAAGAATGATTCGAAGATATCGAGAGACAGAAAGAAAACATTCCTGCAGGCGATAATGCACAGTAAAAACTAATTGCAACATAATAGGTATTATGGACACCAATACTGTATAGCCTACAATGTCTGAAGAAGGGTATTACAGAGAGCAATATACCTAAGAATGTAAAAAAAAAGTATATTTTACATACCCCTTTTCAACTAAAGTACCCTTTTTATACCCCTAAATTTTTACAGTGTATCCCGGCTGTGCGTGAAAAGGATTGTTGATTTATTATATATTATCAAAGGGATTGTATTGTTCTGTATTTCTAGGTATAACGAAGTTGGTGATCCTGTCGAAGTGATTCTGTTAGATCTTCAGATGAACAGAGTGGCCTCGCTTGCAACTGACCTCAACTACCTCCTGTACACCAGTCTCCACGGCAAAGATAGGAAGGCTCATGTGTACGACTACCTGGCCTCCTACTATGAGGCTTTTACAAAAGTGATGGAGGCAGGAGGCAAAGACTCACCCTTCACCCTTCCGGAGCTGCATCAGGAATACAAGAACAAACAAGAATATGGAGTTATCTTTGGTCTCCTTACAGTAGCAGTAATGCTGGCTGAGAGCAATGATATCCCTGATATGGATGAATTTAAGGAAGAGGGAATTCCAAAACATATGGAGGTTTTCCGGCAGAGGACGCATGAATTGATGGAATCCAATCCACTTTTTCGGTCGCGTTTCCTTGCCGTGTTTGATGAAATGAATGAAGAAGGTACTACAACTTAGTACACACAACACACTTTTACTTTGCTAACATATGTCATACCTTCCCGAGTCTTGACCTCACTCTCCTCCCGGCTTACTTACCTTCCCCCTCCTCCTCTCCCAGTGTTCAACCATTTGAAATCGCCAACAAACTCCTGAAATTTAAATCCAAACGCTCCACAACCCCGATTGACCAGTCGAACTTGCCACCCCCTCTGTTCTATTATTAATGCATCTCTCAGACAAAGCAAATGCCCTAATGAATGGAAAACCGCATTTGTCAACCCCTATCCCCAAGGTCACCACCCCACAGTCCCCTAATCACCTCAGGCTAGTTGCCATTACCCCCATACCCGGTCTACTCTGTGAAGACTTTGTTTTTGAGTGGGCATTTGCTAGAATTTATTAGTCAATTGATCCACAGCAATTTGGCAATATGAGGACCACCTCTACATCACACTGCTTAGTTAGTTTCCTGGATTTCCTGCACAAAAACCTGCAGAAACGTAAGACAAAACTGGCCGTTGCCCTTGTTGACTTCAGGAAGGCTTTTGACCTTGTTGATGACTGCACTGTTATCAACAAGGCCATTGCATTAGGGCTGCCCACCAACCTGGTCTCATGGCTCACTGATTTCTTCAGTGAACATCGTCAGGCAGTCAGGTACCAGGGTTCTGTCTCCACATTCCAACACCTCACCTGCGGTGTTCCCCAGATGACCAAGATGGGACCACTGTGCTTCCTGATCATGATCAACGACGCTCTATCGGACACTCCTCACAGGTGGAAGTACGTGGATGACTGGACTGTGGGGGGTTACACTGGACAACACCTCACCAGACTACTCATCGCTACAAGGCACCCTGGACAGGCTACAGGCATGGATTATGCAGAACAAGGTAACCATCAACCACACCAAAACCATAGTCATGCACATCAATACCGCCACCACTCCAGTGCAAGCTCCAGCAGTCACAGTGGGTGCCCATCCTCTTCAGTTGGTGCAGTCTGCCAAACTCCTGGGTGTTACCATAGACCACAAACTGGACTGGAAGGCCCATGTAAACAGCACAATCAAGGCAGCCTCGTACAGTACCGACTCTACATGCTACGACGACTTAGGTCACTTTGGGCACCCACGCCTGAGTTGAGGACTATCTACAACGCCTTTATTCTCCCCAAACTAACGTATGCGTCACCAGCCTGGTCGTCTTCTCTCAACTCTACCCAACAACGTCGGCTAGAGAAGGTACAGAAAAGGGCCTGCAGAATCATGCTCGGCGCAGACTACTCTGGCTACATCAACGCTCTCTCCACCCTGGAAATGCCATCCCTCAGTGACCTCCACCACCAAGCACTAGCAAGGTTTGGTAGTGGACTACTGCACCATCCTCGTTATCGCCACTTCCTGCCACTGGCAGTCCCCCGCCCACCTCCTGCAGTCCGCCACTACAACAAAATTCAGCCCATAAGAGACCGCACTGATAGATATATGAATAGCACCATCCCATCTATTGTTAAAATACTAAACAACTCCTGATTTATGTACTGTACAGCTCTGTAAATGTATTCAACGCATATCATTATGTCTAAATCAAATATAAGTTTGTATATTTTCTGCCACCGGCTGCAACTCTATTCATAAACCGTTTATTATTATTATTATTATTATTATTAGTATTAGTATTAGTATTAGTATTATTATTATTAGTATTATTATTGTTAGTATTAGTATTATTATTGTTAGTGTTAGTGTTAGTGTTAGTATTAGTATTGTTAATTATTATTACACACACATCTTATGATAAGTAAGAATAATTGACTATGAGTGAAAACTCCAACTTATGTATTTATCTTTTTTTTGGAAACTTCTGACATAATAAGCGATCGTAAAAATACATGTAATGAAAAGTTTCACAGAAAACCTAACCTGTCCTATACGACCCTTTTAAGACTAAATCGGCAATTATCCTAATTTAATGTAAAATATATACTGATATGTAACTTTTAATAGTTTATTTAGTCAGAAAGCTAAAGCTGGGAATGCTGTACAGATGCCGTAGCTACTTCGCTCATAAGCAGTTGCTTCAAGTATATAATGGATTCATTCGTCCTAACTTGGAGTATTGCTCTCATATCTGGGGTGGCTCTTCTTCTGTCCAACTGTTAGGTAAGTAGTAGGCAGCTACCAAACAAGGAGGTACTACTGCCTGGGAAGATGTTGGAAGCATAATGTGTTGTCTAATGGTAGACCCTGCTGCCATATGACATCACGAAAATTGTGACCAAGTCCCAGGTTGCTAATCTGATTTTCTGCTTCATTTACACACAATTGCAGGGTCTCAATTGTTTCTCTTACCATTGACAACACACATACATATATCGTTTCTCACTTTTGATCTTTTTTTCATTTTTGTTTTTATAGTTCTTTATTATTAAAATTATTATTATTATTACAGTTACTGTATTATTATCATCATTATTTTATTATTTTATTTTTGTTTGTTTTATCATAAATTTTATTTAATATGAATTATTATGACTATTATTTGTTATTATTATTATTATTATTATTATTATTATTATCATTATTATTATTACATTTTCGCCCCCCAGGCCCCGAAGTGGGTCAGTGACCTGTGTCCGGGTGGGCTAATCCCCGTATAAAAAAAAAAAAAAAAAAAAAAAAGATAGGGTGGAATCAAAGGCATTTCGACTTTTCAACTCTCCTCCTTTAGTTGGTAATCTCTCTTCCATTTCTCTCCGCCGAAATGTTGCTTCACTCTCTCTTTTACAGGTACTTTAATGGGCAATGTTCGGTAGATTTGGCATCCTGTGTACCGCCGGCAAGGCCTTGGGCTCGTAACACTCGTCTTGCCCGCGGTGCCCACCATTTCTCTGTGGATGTCGGTCACACTAGAATAACCCATTGCAATACACTCTTTCCTCACACAGCCAAACTGTGGAATGTTCTGCCTTCTTCTGCGTTTCCACAATCATACACACTGTCTCGCGTTAAAAAGCTGGTTTTCTGGCATCTTCGTGGCGTAGATTAATATAACCTTTTCCTTTTCCATTTTTAGTGCCTTTTTATTCTTATTTTTTTGCCCCCCAGGCCCCTATGTGGGTCGATGACCTGTGCCCGGGTGGGCTATTCCCATTATAAAAAAAAAAATAATAAAATAAAAAATATATAGAGTGGATAATAACAACAATACTGCATTAACATGGCTGAGCCAATTGAGAACTTGAGCTCTCTTGGAGGCACCTGATATATACCATACATTTATCCCAAGGAATTTTTATTTAACATTTAGTATCAACTGGATTAGTTCACATAGCCTGATGTTATAGAGTAAATATTTGAGAATGTCATGAATGTTACTTGTATATTTTATATATTTATTTACATTTATAATATAAATACATGCATATTTTACAGTAGGGTTGATTCACAGTAATCTGATAAGTGAATGGATGTAATACAACATTGCTACAATGAAGATATTGTCACTCAATGGATGTACAGTTCCCCTCTAGTGCGTTTACAGGGGCTCGTCAGGTCGCTGTATTTGGTCATAAGAAACTCGCAAAGTAAAAAAAAAAATATGAAAACGTATATAATTCTAAAGATTTGTGGAGTGTTTATATGATTAATAAAAAATGGGCATTAAATAGACTGTTATTAGATCATATCTTTTTCCTAGTGAATGATGGCATAGCGAGGTGATTAGTGACGTAAAGGGAATGTGGGGTGGTAGTGGGGAGGAGAGGGAAGTGAAGGCAGGTGCCCCTCTAGCTACAGTAACTGTATCCGTGAATGATGAACTGTTAACACTCAAGTGAGGCTTAAGTTTATATCTATTGTCTTCCTCGTCTGCTATATTATGCAGATGCTATTCATACTGTTCATGTTAAACTAATAGAGTAAATAAAGCATGTAATAATAATGAGTGCTTGCAATCTGTCTCAGTATCCGAGGTGCATGTCACGTCTGTTTGTGTAAGGATGGTGAATTGTAAATGTAAATATGACTCATTCTAAGCACAACTAATTCCCTTTCTATCAGCTATATCTATTTTTTTATCTAAAGGAATCAAGGCCAATCGAGGGATGTGAATTGACTGATCATTGATAACATACCGTAATCGGTTTTTAACACGTTATAACAATGGCATGAGTGAGTAATTCCTGCCAAGCGTGAGCCAATCGCAGTGACCTGTGGGCGACGCCTGTGTTTGAAAAAGAAAATCCGGTTTTGGAGAGAGTGAAGTGTGGGCGTGTGGGTGTCGTCTCCCCACATGGCGGGATATAATTATATACGAGTACCGTTCAGGTTTATCTGTTTTCACTAAATGTATTGTGATTCATGTGTCCCCTGATTAGCTAGCGAGGAAGATAGGTTTATTGTTTTGAAGTATAATTGTCAATCTCATTAGAAGGTGTTAAATAAACAAAGAACTATTAAGAAGTGTTAGAAATTCCCCTTTGGTGTTGAGTAAAACATTGTCATGCATGTCTTTGGTGTATGCAGTAATACAGTGACTCATTATAGATAACATAACCTACTGCCTGGTATCCCTGTTATCACCAGTTACACCATTAATCCCCAGTTATTCTCTCTCCCCTCATATCAGATTACTCTCTGGTGTGAGGGTCTACCCACTAGGGTGTGTCAATTTAGGGGGTGAACTGGCTAAATTGAAAATCGAGTAATTTGGTAGCAATTTATTGTAGTCTTTAAGCATGCAAAACAATATTCTGGCATAATTTTTTTTTTATAATAAGTCCTACCTACATCAAATGGATTTTTAAATGTACATATTTGTGAATTTATAACATAACCAGCGTTTGCACACATGTTACTGTTTCAAGTTTCAAATTATTATATTTTATTATCCGTAGTCTATTTGAAAGTAACCAATGCCTTCATACTCTCTTTGCTTTGGTTTCTTGTCATCAGTAGTCTGCTTGCTATTTGTGCTTTGATGTAACCTTCTCGCCTCTCGTGGCTGTAAACATGGCCCGCTGCTTCTGTGACCATTTTCACACATCTCTCCACACTTTGAGTGTGGGAAGGCCACTTCGGCACCTGCATTGGAGTCTCTTTAAGGTTTCTCAATTCTTGGCTAGTTAGACTTGTTGTCAATGGTGGCTCTAAGACTTCCAAACTCAAGTCAACCAATTCTGACATTTTGGTGGCATTGACGTTTATTGGGGGAACTTTTCTTGAATGAAACGAACAGTCTCCCAACTGGTCGTCATCTATTAGCGTTCCTCTAATCTTTAGAATGACTTCTACAGCCTCGGTTCGGAGATTGGTACATTGACTGCAAAGCATTGCTTGCAAAACTGCTTCTGATCGAGCATACCAAGCGGACCTTCTTGCCACAGGTAACACGATGTCCCTCACTACCTTCCTCTGTGTTCTTACGAGCTGCAATTGAAACAAAAGGTGATTGGGCCCATCCACCCACATAGGATTAAGTTTCACACTAAACCACTGGGGAAGATAAACTCCAATAATAAATTCAACAATTAACCTCAAATTCTTCAGCACTTTGCCCTTCAATTCGTGTTTGGAAATCCAAATCCTGCAGAAACGAAGAGCTGTAGTTAACCAACGGCTGTGACTGACAGGTCCAATCTCCAAGAGAGCCAATGACTGAGGCACTTCTCCTGATCTTATTGCTTGGGCAATACGATAAGCATAGGATTGATCTATGCTGAGATCTTTGATGACTCATTCAGACAACGCCGGAAGGGGAGGGCCAACTTCGACCTTTGGAAAGGTTGTATTTATTTCTAGTTGTGTTGCTTCATCCAGCATGATGCCAAGGGGACCTGACCACTTGTTGTTGCTCTTTGTAGGACCATCAAGTTCCTGGATGAGATGACGAAGAGGTAGCTCGCCTGTATGTAAATCACATACAATCCAAACAAGTCTTCTTCCTAGTTTTTTCTCTAAATGCGTCATTACACCCCCCTGCCATCCGGTGTTCACTGCAGTTGAATCTCCACCAACAGCCTGCAGTGAACTACCAAGTCCTCTCTCCTGAATCCAACATAAAATATGATCAGCAATGACCTCTGCATGTTTCTTCCCTTCTACTTCAGTTTCGGGAGCAAAGTGAAACAAAAACCGACCACCAGGCTCAGAACAGACAGAGTAGTGTTCTTCTTTGATGAGACCTGGAAACTTTCTGTTCACTCCCTCTACTTCTAGCAAAACTTTTGTGTCATCTATTCTTCCATCAAACAAAAGACAGGAGAGCCCTCCCTCGCTTAAATCTTTTTCATGCTGATCAGATATTTCCTTCATTATTTTTTCTTGTGCTCTTCTAATTTTATTATGATCTATCACCAAAGATACATCCTCTCGGCTGATGAGGCCTGCATCTGTCCAAGCGGCAGTTGCAATTTCTGCAGCCTCACGAAGTCCAGCATGGTGGCGAATACTAGCTAAAGCAATGTTTGAAATATTTCTTGTGTTGTATTTCATTTTCTTTGGTAAAGGTTCAGATGGCTCTTTGGAACTATCATCTGATGTTGCTTCCTGTTCATCAGAAGAACTATCAAAGAAGTGATAAACATCTTGACACAGCTCTTCCTCTCTTTGGATGGCTTCTTCACTCTTCATTTTCTTCTTTTGTTCCCTCTCTCGGATTTGTTCTCTCTTCTTGGCATTAGCAATCTGCTTCTTTGTTTCTGAATAATCTATTGAACCCATTTGCATACTTCCTTGGCCTTCTGCCTTTGTCCTCTGTGCCTTTATAAATTCAAGCTCTAAAACAGGGATCTTCTTTTCACGAGGACAACCACAATCAATGTGGGAATTATTTTCTCTCTTACCTGAGTGAGAACAGTTGGATTCAGAACATAATTGTATGGAGCACTTGCAGGTCAAAATGTCAAACAGAGTATCAAGTGTGTGCAGAAATTCATTTTTCCTGGCCAAGTTTCCTTTACCAAGTGATGTTTCAACTGCTTTGTGCCATAATTTCGTTAGTTTTAGCTCAATAGTTCGACACTGATTAATCACAGGTGGTTTGAATAGTGCATTAGCTTTTGTCCATTGATGCAGAAGAGGGACTATCATGTCATTTATGAGTTCTTTATCTGTATAGTTCCTTCTGTCCTTTGCATTTTTTTCTCGAAGTAGTAACCCTAATCTTAGCATGTCTCTCACTGTTGGAAGTTCTGATACAGGAAGCTCCTTCCCTTTACCAACTAGCAGGCTCAAGTGGGTTGACAACTGACTTCTTGTCTTCAATTTTGACATCTTCACACTATCTGACAAATAGAAAAATATTTCAATGTTTCATAATTCAATTGTTGTTTCAAAAAATATCAATTTGTTTATCAAAAATGCTGTAACAGAAATAACATAATAATTTCTTAGAACATAATGTTTTATACAATGATATAAGTAACTGCGACAATCAATATGCCCTACTTGCAATAATTAAAATGTAGAATTCGTCTGGTAGAGTAGGTGCAAGTGCAATGAGAGCAAACCACCGTCTATGATATCTCGAAGGAGAGTGAGCCGGGCGCCTTATCCTCACGCTTGGTACAAGTCAAAACAAGAATTAAACTGTCCCACACGGAGAGCCTGTTCATGTTCATGTTCTGACATGCATATTGTACACAAGCTATAGAACCATAAAATACTCCATAATCCATATGCTTACATGAGATTAGTTAATATCAAGTGAATAATTCTAATCAAGTCTCATTAATTTGTTGAAATACTGATATTTGAAACTTTAAGGTATAATTGATGTAGGTGAGGGTTATTTCAATTCATTTTTGTTTGCTAATCTCAAGTTTAGACATAAAGAGGCACAATATTTTGACTACCAAATTTGATTTTTAACATGTTGACAAAATTGACACACCCTACTACCCACACTGATTAGTCTTCAATTAGAATATGCCGTCCTATGTATATGATCCACTGTCTTGGATAGCAGCGAACAGTGACATCACCCACATGACTCTGACCAATATATATACTGGTAATGAATATGATGCATTTCTTTGTGTATGAACCTCTGTCCTGCGTGGTAGTGAGAAGTGATACCAACCTTAGTGTCAAGACCTGACTGAATTACTCAGAATAGGCAAACTGTACTCCAAGCTATGTCAATAAATTTGTTAAACTAAAAAACTGTAACCTCTTCCCCCTCACTCACACCATCCCTTCAACCATAAACCAAGAGTTCCTCCCTCAGTTCATTTCACCCCTAACCTTCCTCCATCTCACAAGTATACAATACAAAGAAAATACAGAGAGTAAGGAAATAAGTAAAGAGTTAAGAAGTAAAGAAATAAAAAATAATAAAAAGAATAATAGGTAAGATAAGCAATTATTATTGTTACATGGTGACAGCGGTATAGATATTTCTTAAAAAAAAATCTGTCCCACGCGCCGAGCCACTCACCCATGTTGGCAAGGGCTATGGAAGTAACATCACCTATGCTCGTAATTTCTATCTTCACTTCATTCGTTCTGTAGTTGACTATCATGCTCTCCATCTTGTGACTATTCCGCTTAAACAACTCGACAGCCTTGAGGTAGTGCAAAATGAAGCCATGCGCATCATTCTAGGATGCCCAAAATCAACCAGAATTATAAACATGAGGAAAGAGCTCGGACTGCCCTCCCTATCTGAGAGGATAGCTCTACTTAATACCATGTTTTGTGTCAGTTTTGAAGAACAATGGTCCCCGAAATACAGCTCAATCTGAGTTGATGTTCAACCTAAGTAATCCCGACTATCTCGCTAACCTTCCACAAAAGACTCTTTGGGGCGTGGCTTCATAAAAGTGTTGCAGATCTCTCGAAACAATGTCCCAATCACCCTAGACGAACCCATTAATGCCATTCCTCCTTGGCTGCATATATCAGTTCCTATTAATTACACTCCTGTTGGTAGTAAGCAAATGTTAAACACCGATGTGATGAGATGTGTCACACTAGAAACTATTACCAGACACATAGAGAGTATTAAATCAAGTGAATGTTATGCTTTTACTGATGGTTCAGTGCAAACAAACACAGGTAGAACAGGCTGTGCAATTGCAATATATAAAGAAAAAGAGATGATAGTGTCACACCAGCAAAGGCTGAACAACTGGGCCAGCACAACACAAACTGAACTAACTGGAATCTACTTAGCCACAGACTACCTTAAAGAAAATGGAGGTGGGGTGATATTCTGTGACTCTCGAAGTGCTTTGAAATCAATGAACATCCCGTCAGGTTCTATGTCTAAAGTTGTATGTGGTAATAAAGGAAATGTGATTCAACCTTTGGTATGAAGTAAGACGTTCCCACTGGGCGAAGCAGCCTTGACAGCATTTGAACTTGTGGATGCAACTCTACGATCTGTCGATGAGGACCTGCCATTTGTGGTGGAGTGTGATTCCTCAGGTAGCTATTTCAGCAGTCTTGAACCAAGGTGGCCGTCCTGTTGCATTCATGTCCAGGACTTTGCAGGGTAGTGAGCTACATTACCCAGCTGTAGAGAAAGAGGCTACTGCCATTATAGAGGCAGTGCGTACATGGAGCCATTACCTAGCCAGGCGTCATTTTGTGCTGATCACTGACCAACGCTCTGTAGAATTTATGCTGGAGAAGCAGAAGGCGAACTAAAATAAAGAATAATAAAATGCAAGAATGGAGGTTGGAGCTAGCATCCTTCAGCTACACCATACGGTATCGCCCAGGAAAGAAAAATGTGGCTCCTGATACGCTGACCAGAGCATTTTGCTGTTCAACATTTCCTTCATCTTCTCTCACTGAAATCCATAATGGACTCTGCCATCCTGGAGTAACTCGGCTGCTACACTTTGTGAGAACAAGAAACCTCCCATACTCAACAGAGGATGTAAAAATAACAGGTGCATCTTACAAAGTCTGCTCAGAATTGAAGCCCCAGTTCTACCGTCCATCGGAAGGGACACTCATCAAAGCTACTCAACCTATGGAGCGACTCAGCATTGATTTCAAGGGGCTTCTACCATCAGCGACCCGTAATCCTTATATGTTTACAGCCGTTGATAAGTACTCACGCTTCCCTTTTACATTCCCATGCCCTAACATGCACACCACGACTGTGATCAAATGTCTTGAAACAATATTTAGCCTTTGTGGAATGCCCAACTTTATCCACTCAGACAGAGGTACCTCCTTTATGTCCCGGGAGCTCAAGGCATACCCCATAACATAGCTTCAATTAAACTTTAGCTAAACACTCCACCATAAGGCTCCATCCTCCAATATATAATTCTTTCTCATCTACACTACATAGTCTCTTACATCCATCCTTCATAACTGACATCTTTATATAAGACACTTTTCTCTGTCGCCTCCACAACAACAGTTTTGAGTAACCATGAAAATATGCCATTCATTATGATAGCGCAGACTACAGAGAAAGAGAGATAGAAAGAGAAAAAGAAAGATGAGCAATTAAACAGAGAAAGGTAGAGGGAGAAAAGGAGGTTAGGTATTGAAACTCATATTGGTTTAATTGCCGACATCCTGGGACGTTCCGACCAGTGTGTGAGTCCCATTGCTACAGCCGTGCAATGTTTATGTCCATCTTAGTAAGTTTAACAATTTTAATGGCAAGATTAGAGTACTATTTTGTCTAATCTCAGCAGCTTACACAGGCCTTGGTCATTAAAGATGCTGCTATCGTCACCCAAGGCAGGTGTTTACACATAAAAGGATATGATACTGGCAAGTTAACCTGTCTCTTTGTCGAGTTTCTAATATCATGTTTACACTGGTTGTTTCTGATGTCTAAGGAACTTAATCTTCCCTACAAGATGTTAATATTTTTCTTTTTATTTCCAGGGACAAGGTTCAGTTGCGTCATTCCCTTCCTCATAATTATTATTTTTTTAATCAATATCAATCCCTCTTCCCCTCTCTCCTTTCTCTCGCTCTTCCTCTATATTCTCTTCTTTTCAATACTATGTGTACGTGTTATTCTATGTTTCATTATATCTTTTTATGTTATTTTATAAAGTATTATCAGACTATCAGACATATATTTCTCAGCACAATAGCTGCCTACACTGCTTTCAGGTTGTCGGTGGCCGTTTTCAACATTTGCCAATTGCTTCACACATTCTCAGGTCTGTCTCAGAGCAACTTGTTTTCATTAAGATCTTAATGTTTAGAATTGTATTCTCTTTATTGTGTTATGAAAAGAAAACTGTCTTCTATATCTTCTGCTGACTTAATTTTAATATTGCCGTATACATAACATCATAACAAAAACATATCAGGCACAGTCCCACGACGAAGGTTCTCACAACAGTCAAGGTGGGTGGTGTAAAGTCCGCCCTTCCTTACCGGATGACGGGTCCGCTTCTCTAGCCATCGCCTTCCCTCCTCCCCCCCCTACACACACAAAAAAAGTGCCCTCGCAGTTCAACAATCGAACTCTGATACAGGAGTTCCATTTCTCAATAAGGACAAGGGAAGGATGTCATTGTTTTGTTAATAAATTCACGAGACAAGTTACTCAATGAAGTTTTACATTATTTGCCATGATGGGTTACAGTATTATTAGATAATCATGACATAATGCAAAGTGTATTTTGGTGGCAACGATATCAGAATCCTCCAAGCTGTATTGTCCAGGGCTGTTGTTGGACCTTCAGGACATTGGGAGCATTGCGATTTTTTGGGGGGTCCGGGGGCATGCTCCTCCTGGATTTTTTTTTAATTTAGACTGTCTGTGACAACATTTCCTGCCATCTAAAGGCAGTTAAAAGAAGAAACCAAAATGTCTAAAATACAGGAAAAATATTTATTACAATTATTTTTTAGACAATTCCTGGGATATGTATAATGGAAGTAGTAGGCCAGCATGTCAAGTGTGTGTAACTTGTGTATATGGTGATCAATGCTTGTGGATTGTTATTGATCTGTTGGAGTGCCTGTGTTTGTGTGTGATGAGACATGTGCGCATGCTGCTTGGGTGTTGATATTGGTTAATGCATTAAATGTTGCAAAAGTAAAACTGACATCCCTTCACTAACTTAATTACTGTTTACCACACAAGGGTCACCTTTAGTTTTTTGGAGGGGGGAGCATCAGTCTATATCTTCTTGATTTGAGTGTCAAATCTGTTGATGACTTCATTGTGTTCAATGCCGTCCAGTGTATTCTTTTCAATGGACAGAACTGCCAGGTGATTGAGTCTCTCATGTTCCATAGTGCTCTTTAACCATGTGTATAGACGTCTCAAGGCACTGAAGGATCGCTCACAGTTGCAGCTGCTGACAGGAATGGTAAGTGCCACTTGAAAGGTGGCTTTCAGAGTTGGAAACATGTTAGAACCGAGTAACCTGTATACTCTGAGCATGTCAATAGTGGCACCTGTCTCTTTCCCTCTGGCTTAAAAATTTTTAGCAACAAGTATTTCCTCTGATTTCAGCTGGATTTTGTAGTGAATACAACTTTTATTAATAACTCTTCAGAGAGGAATGTCGCAGAGGATGGGTGACAAGCCTGGACACCTTTCATGAGATCAGCTCCCACACCAGTAAATCGTTGGTCAAGCTCATTGATCATTCTGTCAAGGCATGGGAAATACAAGTTCCTTTTCAAAAGTTCTGCATTGCTGAGATTGGAGCTTGAACTATGATGACCAGTTATTCATCTGCTGTGACTGGGGATAAGAACAGCTCTTTTTGCGGTCTTTTTTTTTGCAGGTAGGCTGAATCATTTATCATGAAAGCTGAGTGGGGGGCCGAAGGCTGAGTGTTCCTGTTCTGAATAGAATTTATGACATGCCAGGTTTTCTTACTGTCGCCTGATGCTGACTGGAGCTTATTTGTATAATAGCTACGTCTGGCATTTCTAACTGCTCGAGTTACTCTATTTCTGATACTTCGGTAAGACTCACCGAAAGTTATGGGTCTTATTGCAAATTTCCTTTGGAGTTTGTGTTAGTTTTTATCATTGACTTAATTTCGCTTGTGATATAGGGTTTGGAAATGGATACAGTTTTCACTGACTTAGTCTTGAGCGGGAAGTATTTATCAAAGCAAGCATTGAAGATGCAGGAGAAGTTTGGGTTGTCGGAGTCATAGACAAGATCCCAGTTAGCATTAATTAGGTTATTTTAAAAAAGGAACATGTTGTAATCGCAGTTGTCTCTGTATTGTACTGAGACTCTACTAGACCTTTCAGGTCTTGTGGCTGTTTTATACATAGCAAAAACTGGGAAGTGATCTGAGATATTGTAATAAATAATTCCACTTGCAAGATTGTTAGGAGTGTTGTTAGTCCAGATATGACCTAACACAGTGGCAGAGGTGGCAGTTACTCTAGTGGGCTTGGTTATAGTGTTGAAGAAGAGCTTAGAATGACATGTAGCAAGAAGGTCTAATACTGAGGTGTCGGTTTCTGATTTTAATAGATCAAGGTTGAAATCTCCTGTAATGTAGCAAAATTTCCTCTCTGAACTTATGATAGAGATAAGGTCAGGTCAAAAACATGACATCCACTAATCCACACACCACCACCACCTCCGCAAACATAAGAGGAGCTTATAAGAAAGGGCGACGTAACTAGTCATGTTAAGTCAGGTAAAAAATATGGGACCCACTAATCATCTATCCAACATCTACCTCAAAGGCTTTCACAGCATTTTTAACCTTGGGCCACTGACAAATAAATTTGTGTAACATATCAGTTTTGTACTGACCGTCACGAAGGTTTAAAGAATACATTTCTCAAATCAAACTTGCTTCAACTAGAAGTCCTTCTGTGACACATGATGATATATACACTTCTAAACTGTTTTCCCAATCTATGGGGTGATTATTGTTCCTTAATGACGAAAAGTGCACTGCATTCAGATGCTGTTCTAATATTGTACTTGTGCTGCTTAATTCTGAGTTGCAATGCTTTCCCAGTCTGACCTACATAATTTCCATTACAATTGCTACACTGAGTACAGTAAACACTTTCATTTACATAGAAGGTTGGGCTATTCTTAATTACTATATATTAGTAATAGTTGAGTCATACTTAAAAACAACATTAATGTTTAGTAATTTAAGGGACTGAACTAACCGGACAAATTCATTGCGATAAGGTAGCTTCATACATTTTATATCGAGTCACCATGAGTCTACCAATATGTTATTTTTTCTGCTTTGTTTTTGAGATGTTTGCGTTTTTGTGACCCTGAATTTTTTGAAGAAGAACTGCAACTCATTCAGTCCATTGCACAAAAACTTGGGTACCCTTCATTGTTTGTTGATCGTTGTTTTATAAGGGCTAAAATTTCCTCTTATTCTACTCAAACTAGAAAAGTTCATAAATATAAGAATATTTTGAGACATACCGCAACAAGACCATATTATACATATTGATTGAATTTCAAGTGTGAATACTATTTTTTTGATCACAGTGAACTCGTTTAGGGAATAAGACCCACTTCCATCATTTCATCAAACACAGACAAAAACCTGGGCTGCATTAGAGGGTTTGTGTCCAGCAGCTCAATAGATTTTACCTTAAATTCATTCATGAGTTGCTCGAAACTTTCATTCTTAGCCCCTGACATGTCTGGTATATCCTCCGGTTCAAAAAGAATGAACGGCACTATCATCATAGCAAATAGGGCACCAGTCAAGTTCTTGTCTCTGAAATCGTGGTAGATCTGACTGTCTGTAAAGGGCATGTCCAAGTGAGCAGCCTCCATGACCTTAGTGAAGGAGCTATTGTAGGAAGCCAGAAAGGAGTCTAAATTGGGTTTCCTGACTTCTCCAGTGAGGCTGGTGTACAAGAGGTAGTTGAGATCGGTGGCTGGCGAGGCCCAGCGGACTACTTGGAGGTCGAGCAACATCACTTCCACGGGGACACCTTCCTCATTGTACCTGTGAAAAAATGTTACTTCAGTCATCTTAAGAGTTTTGTGTCATCTCTAAGCGGTCTTACCTTTATTTTATCTTTTTTTTATGGAGAATAGCCCACCTGGGCACAGGTCATCGACCCACAACGGGGCCTGGGCGGCGAAAACATAAGAGTAAATAGAAGTTAAAAATAGAAATAGAAGAGAAAAAGATCATATTAATCTACACCACGAAGATGCCGAAAAACCAGCTTTTTGAAATGAGAGATTGTATGAGTATGGAAACACAGAAAAAGGAAGAGCATTCCACTGTTTGGCTGTGTGAGGAGAGACGGATGTACTATAATGGGTTATTCTAGTGTGACCAACAGCCACAGAGAAATGGTGGGCACCGCGGGCAAGACGAGTGTACGAGCCCACGGTCTTGCCGGTGGTAAACAGGATGCCAAATCCACCAAACATTGCCCGTTAAAGTACCTGTAAAAGAGAGAGAGTGTGAAGAAACATTACAGCGAAGAGAAAGGGAAGAAAGATTATCAACTAAAGGAGGAGAGTTTCTAAAAGGGGCTTCCAGTCGCCAATTCTCATTCGCCCATAACCACCCACGATGCCCCAACCGTTATGGGCTGTAGGAAACTTGATCCTATGTAAACCTGTCAGCTGGGAAATTACGCAAATTCGTTAGCCCAACAGCCCTCAGAAACAGATGCCCTACTGGGAATGGTATTGAGGAGGGCGGGGGTAGAGGGAGGGCGGTCTAACTCCATTACTTAGTGGGAAAAAGTGTCTAAAAGAATCCTTAAAAACATGTTGTGTTTGAATAGTCAGAACACACTCCTTACAGCTACAAAGAAAATGTTACGCGAGTGCAGTCAGTTGGCTTAAAGTGGATGTCGGGTGTAGACAATAACCCAAGGGGGGACGAGCAGCGGTTAGGTGCGCAGTGTAGTTATTTATGGGTGTCTGTAATCGTACGGGTATAACTGAAGCTTCCCCACGGTATTTAGTTAGAAAATAGGGATAAGACATATGTAACCTCATGTCACGTTTTTTTACTTTTAATATCATTAAGAAACGTAGATAATTCTTT
The DNA here is from genome assembly GCA_958450375.1 of Homarus gammarus. NCBI lineage: Eukaryota > Metazoa > Arthropoda > Malacostraca > Decapoda > Nephropidae > Homarus > Homarus gammarus. Next base: position 9,283 of record CAUDMG010002452.1, on the reverse strand, counting down.
TAGTTCCCCTAACTAATATAATAACAACAATGACTTCCTCCAACAGCGGATGGACGAGTCATGTATAGAACATAGGTAAATATATGTTACATAACAAATGAGAATTCAGTTCAAGAGAGTATAAGTAAGAAATGAAAAGAAGGTAGAAAATCGTTTTTATTCCTATTGGGATGAAAACGAATATTAACCAGGGGACTTAACCTAACCTAACCAAAGAAGAAAATCGATTCCAAACGAAGAAAGAATCCTAGTGGTAGTGGTAACAAAATCCGAAATACATATTGGGATAAAACGAATATTAACTGAAAAGAAATAATAACAATTGATTATAGAAATATAATTAAGAGAGATAAATACAAAAAATCCCCTTCACAGTTTATATTTACACTCTAAAAGTCAAGATCTACTTGAATATGAATGAAATACGGTAAATTGTTTTTTAGATAATTTCTCCAGATTTTACGAATATGTCTGAAAATTTATATGAGCGGGGATTTTGATATATTTCTTTAGGGGAAGAGAGGAGTTACCAGCGATAAACAAGATAATACTGTAGATGAATATTTTACAGACTTACGTGTAAAGAAAAGGTAATAACTTAAAAGGAAACACGACTCTATATGTTACTGGAGTAGTGTCTGTTTAACTGTCATTACTGCAAGATGAATCCGCTCGGACCTACCTGAAGAGCACGTTATTGTTCCAGCAGTCACCATGGCAGACAACGTTGTATTTGCTACTCCCTAGCTGTTCATTCAGGATCTCTATTATCTTTGGTTTTAAGCTTTCTATCCAAATTATCGCTCCTTCATATCCCTTAAATTTCAACAACATATCTTTTGCAGTTCTTAAGCACTCCTCAAAAAGAACAACCGTGGAATCAGTAAGGGTTGTCCACTCTTTTAACAGGTAGTTATGACGTTGAATGATGTCTTCTCCAGGTGATTTGGCCTGTAACACAAGTGATGAGGCGTGGAGTCTGCCCAGTTCTTGTAATATAAGTACAGCGTGTGGAGCGTCCAGGCCCTTCCTACGATCAAACATCTTGAATCCTAAAGGCCGAAGATCTTCCAAGTATATAACTTCTCGACCACTTTCCATGACGCAGTGGAAACATCGCGGTACTCTCAGTCGCTCTTGTCCATTAGTTGTCAGTGCTGAGTTTAACTCTGGCACCAAAGTCGTGTAGAATTTGGACTCCTTTAAAAAGAACAACTCGATAACATCCACCCAAAATGCCATGGGCCTGCAGGGGTTTAGCTTCACTACATAAACCACTTCGGAATTATGTCCCTGACAGGAAAACTTGACCCTTACACTGCTGACAACACAAGCGTAGTTGTCACCCTGTTTGGTGAAGTCCTCGACTGTCCATGAACTAAGTTGTGCGTCGGTACCCTTATCCGCTTTTAGCGCAACCTTCACATCAGCCTCCGTCACCAGACTCTGAGACTTAATGTTCTTTGCCAGTTGAGTTTCATCTGTTAAACAGAAAAAAAAATATATAATAACATGAAATTAGTTTAGAAGTAATTTAAATAGTAACTAGATTGTAATAAAAATACTAATAAAACATGTTATTCTTTACTAGAGGATCCATAGACCCAGCATGAACTTGCAGCCCAGTCATGTGTCCACATAATTATCTTGTTGTATTGAAGGTGGTTATACCCTGGCTCGCTCTCTGTTTACCTACTTCTCTCTTTCTCTCTATCGGTAAAAATATTTATCATTGTCAGGGCAGAAACGATCTTCCTGCTCGTTAACACTGCTAACTCTCGTTTGGTGGTGCGACCCCCACTTGGGGGGGGGGGGGGGACGGAGGTGAGGAAGTTCGCTGCTACCTACGTCACGGGCAGATTCACCCCAGCCGCCATACAGTCACTATCTAGCTACTCTGCTGTTCGTCAAATTCTGGCTGTGATCTCATCATAGGTCCTGGACTCGTGGGCTGTATTCCCAGACCTTCACCTGTCGACTGTCAATTCTCTGGACATCAACCACTACCGTTGCTCCTCTCCACCGTCTGTGCCACGGTGTTTCGTCTCCTGTAACAAGACATCGGGCTCTGTCGCTCGTGTGAGGTTGAACGGACGCTTCCCCTTGAGAGTGGATCACTGTGTCCTGGAACCTTCCCCTGGGCCACTGTCGTAGGAAATATCTGTTCATTGTTTGATTATATTGTTTGATTCCTTTAATTTCTGAGTCCCATTAATTATTTGCTTCCCATTAATTGTTTGCTTCCCTATATTTGTTTGTTTCCTTTAATTGTTTGCTTCCCTTAATTATTTGACTCCATTAACTGTTTACTGCATTAATTGTTTGACTCCCGTAATTGTTATTTGATGTTTGTTGAGTGGTGTCAGAGTTTTGTGTTATATTTTTTATAGTAAAGAGATGTGTCAATCTCAAACGGTTGTTTGTTATTCCTCGGAAAACCATGGTCCTTGACTTTCCTTTATTAAGATCCTAATTAGTCTGGTAAGGGACTTATATCCCTAAGTCCCAGGCCTTTACAATCATGTAATTTATCTTCTTCGGCACTTGTCAACTCTCTCTCTTTCATCCTTGTGACTTTGTTGAAATTTAAATTACCCCACCAACCAATGAGGGAGATAACAAACCTCCATACCTGAAAAAGGTGTTAGTCAAACCTCCGGACCCCAGCAACTCACTTGAAGATTCAATCAAAATATTTTTGAAACCCCCAGACCAACAATATGTCGTAGGTATCCTATCATATTTACGAAAACATCCTTTAATACAAATAGGTGATGATGGTGATGATAATGATAATATAATGTCGCCTATTCATGATTTAAACATCGATGCGATTCCCTACTGGCTCACTAGAAACACGTCTTTTGAGTCCAACAGAATTCCCGATTTACGCAATGCTGAAATTCGAATAAAGAATCCCACAGCTAATTAAATCTTTTTGGTGGTAGCCTACTGTAATAGGGTGTCATACGGAGGCGAATTTTTTTTTTGAGTTTGAAAAATCGGCCCATGGTATTAATGATGTAGTTCTATGTGCAGAATCATGTGATATCTTCAGATTTGAAAAGTTTTTATTTTTTGCTAGGTAAATTTTAACTTGAAATCTTATGAAAATTCGGTATTCCCACCCTTTTACCAACACCACTAAATAGCTTATTTAAAGTAAAGTAAATGTATCAGGTTAATTTATTAGGATGAAAATGATCCAGAATAGTGAAACGAATGATCTTGACACATTTATTAAATTTAATATTCCTTTAGAAAACAAAATCATCAAATACAAAAACCGGTTGTACTACTACGACCCGGTGTTGCTGCACACCATAGAGAACATGTCTTTCTTGCTTCTGTTTCTACTCATCACCTCCCTGCTGACCACCTGAGCTCGGATGTAGCCTTCCCTCCTCTCCTGGCTGTACACGTGACTGCTGGCCTCGCTCACTTGCTGTATACAACGCTCTATACTCTGGGTGTGCGAGGGCCAGGCAGGGACATGCATGGGGTTGTCCAGGAAAGCTCTGACTTGAACATTGGTGAGGCTGCAGGTAAGAGGGGGCTCACTGCCAGCCTGGATGTTATCCAGATCTATGAGATCAGTGAGGGTCTTGGCACCTAGATTGACTTCAGGAGTCTTCCTGACCCTGAAGGAATCGTCACCAACTGATTCGTCATGCCTAGATCCTCTCATAAGTCTCATATCCAAGATCTTTTTGACTGCCACTCTTCTCTCCTCCTCATCCTTACTGCAGAGCATTGTCTGCAGAACTGCCTCGGGATGAGCATACCAGGAAGATCTCCTCACAGTCTGCTCCACAATCTGAACAACCTTCCTTGGCTGACTCCTCAGGAGCTCAAGCTGGAAGAGAACATGCCTCGGACCTTCGGAGAACGATGACTTGACCTTGGTGTTGAACCAATTTGGCAAGTAGACACTCACGATGAATTGGACAATAAGTCTCAGGTTGTGAAGCTGGTTCCCTTTCAGTTTACGATGAGTGACCCAAATTCTGCAGAACCTGAGAGCCGTTGTGAGCCACCTAGAATGTGAGACTGGACCTATCTGCAGGTAAGCAAGTCTATCAGGCATGACCCCAGTTTTGATGGCACTGCAAATCATGTAACCATAGTACTGGTCAGTACTCAGGTCGTCAATGACAGTATGTGCAAGCTCAACGAGTGGAGGGCCAACTGTGATTTTTTCAAAGCTCGGATTTATTTCTAACTCAGTGGCAGAGTCCAGCATCTTGCCAAGAGGACCAGACCATCTGTTGTTTGAAAGAGTCTTGCCATCCAGCTCCTGGATCAGATGTCTGAGTGGCAACTCGTTGGTGTGGAGGTCACAAACAATCCAGACCAGCTTCCTTCCAATCTTCCGCTCTATCCACTGTATGACCCCCCCCCCCCCTTGCCACCCTGTGTTCGTGTTGGTGCTGTCCCCTCCAATGGCCTGCAGGGTCTGGTCTACGTTCCTCTCTCTGAGCCAGTTCACAATGTTATCTGCCACTATCTCAGCTGGTTTCCTGATGTCATCTTTCTCTGGAGTGAAATGCCACAAATACTTCCCTCCTGGTTCACTGCAGCAGGAGTAGTGTTCCTCCTTCACCATGGCAGGGAACAACTTGACAGAATCTCCAACTTTCGAACACTTTAGTGTCATCCCTTCTCCCATCAAAGAACAAACAATTGATTCCATTTTCTCTTATCCCCTTATCAAACTCCTCTTCTAGGTTACTGACAAGTTTCTCCTGAGCTTTCCTTACTTTGTTATGATCTATCACCAAGTGAACATCATCAGGTGTTATCAAACCACCGTCAATCCAGGCAGCTGTTGCTATCTCTGCAGTTTCTCTGAGACCAGTGTGGTGTCGCATGCTGGCCAGAGCTATGCTCGGGATATCTTTCCTATTTCGAATCTTATGCCTGGAAGGTTTGGGATCATTATTTTCTGGGTTAGGGACAAAGTCACCATTCTCCTGGTCAGCACTCGGATCAGCCATGGGGAAGTCATTAAACTCTGAATCAGCTTGACTCCAATCATCGGCCTTTTTTACCTCACCCTGGGCCTTCTCAAGTCTCTTTTCCTCGGCAACTCTTCTCCTCTTCTGTCTCTCTGTGGCAGCCTCCTGTCTCTTGGACTCCGGAATATCTTGGCTAGAAATCATGAGAGCCCCTATACTGCCAGTCTTCTCTCTCTGTGCTTTGACAAATGCCAGTTCGATCACAGGAATCTTCAGTTCACGCTTGCAAATACAGGAGATGTGGGCCTCGGATTTACAGTCACGATCGCATCCAAACTCAGGACAGAGAACAATTGGGCACTTGCAAGTAATTATGTCAAATAACTGGTCCAGTTGCTTGGCAAAGCTGTCCTTAACTGCAAGTTTTCCTCTCCCAAGAGAGATATCTCTTGCCTTTTCCCAACTGGCTAGCAGTCTCTCACTAATCTTCTTCTGACTTGTTATGACTGGAGGCTTGAACTGAGCGTTAGCCAGAGTGTACTGTGCCAAGACAGCTTTGGTCATATCACTGGCAATGTCTTTGTTTGTGTAAGTTCTTTGGTTCTTTTCACTGATTTGCCTGATTAAAACACCGTATCTCAAAGCATCTCTCAATGTAGGCAACTCCGACTTCAGGAGCTCTCTCCCAGACCCAAGATAGTGACTGAGATGGCTGGATTTTTGGTTCCTCGTCCTGACACAAGCAGCCATCGCAAATATTATCAACTTATAAATGCATCAGAATCTGAAACAGAAAAAAATATTGTTAGTTGGGTTGTTAAAGAATGAAGTCAGAAAGCAATGTTCACTATTTAATTGTAATGCACTAATGCAGCTGTACGTTAGATTTTCGATAAATTTCACGCTAAAATTTACCTAGCAAAAGGTTGCAAAATATTAAAACTGAAATTATTTTCTGTTTATATACACTAAAATCTACCAAAAAAGTGATAGGCCATTAGTTTTAGCTGATCTTCCCTCCTATGACACACCCTACTGCTCCACTCTACAAACCGAGCTGGTATCAATCTCAAAGGCCCTACAACACGCTGCAACACAACACAACAAGTCCATCATAATTCACACGGACTCGAAATCGGCCATGCAGGCGCTGCAACACAGCCAACCAAGAGACAACGTCCACATTATAACCTCGATCCTCGCACAGCTACAGGAATTGCAAAGACAAAACCGCCCAGTCGTCTTACACTGGATTCCCAGTCATGTAGGGATCGGAGGAAACGACGTGGCAGACGAAGCAGCCAAGGCAGCTACACGTTCTAGTAGCATACACATTCAAGTTCTAGCAAGCGTGCAACAGATCAAGAATCACCTCAGAAAGACTAGCAAGCTCCACATCAAAAAGAGCTTCCTTCACGCATTCAACGCTGGTTCCCAATCAGCCAAATGGTACCTGGCGGCTACAAAAGGGGAACCACCTTTCGCTGACACGAAAACACCAAGACAAACCCAAGTCAGCCTTCATCGACTACGACTAGGGTACAAGTGCTCCTGGCAGATGATCGGAAATGACGTCTTGGAATGCACCTACTGTCAGGAGCCAGCAGCCAACCCACTTGAACACTATCTCCTCGACTGCGAAGTCACACAAAGCCTCCGAAACAGAACTCAAATCTCCCAAGAAGCACACACAACACCAGCGGCCACTCCAACCCGAAAGGCCCAAACAGACCACATTCACCACCTTCTCCGGGTCATCACACGATACCCACCACCCAGATAGATTAGAAAGTATCCTCTCCCAGCAAGTGCGGACCCCAGTTCGGGGGGCGCGCCACTCCGAAACTGACCACGTCCAAGAGTGGGGGTTGGTGGTAAGCGTCCACTGATCGGGGGTCCGCTCACACTTGCAACCTGCAGTATCCTTCCAATCTGCAGGTGGGACCACCTCCAATCCCAATCAGGTCTGGCTGCTCCAGGAGCTCCAGCCGGAACAACCAAACGGGCCGCCTATAGGCAAAGGCCCGTGTCGGACTACTGTCCTACAATCTCAACAACAACAACGACACCAGAGAGCTGATGTGCTGGCCGCCAACCAACAACATCCTCTTGTCTTCCAAGACAGGCCTGGCTGTACCACTGCCGTAGTGCATGATGTTGATGTTCGTTCTGCTAAGCCTATCAAACAGGCTCCCTACCAGCGAGTGGTGCTCACCAGTCACTCTAGCACCGAAGGACGGCACTCTTCGATTCTGCATCGACTTGCGTAAGGTCAATGCCGTCACCAGCAAGGACAGCTTCCCTCTACCAAGAGTCGACTACTGCATCGAAGCATTCGGGAACGCCAAGTTCCTCTCTAAGATTGATTGCCTTCGAGGGTTTTGGCAAGTACCATTGACCCGTCGTGCTAAAGACATCTCCAGTTTTGTGACATTAGGTAAGACCTATAAATTTAATGTCATGCCTTCCGGGCTTTGCAATGCCCCTGCCACCTTTCAAAGACTGATGTCACAAGTCTCGGTCAATTTGCCTGGTCATGTAGTATATTTAGATGATGATGTAATTTTTTCTGGTACTTGGTCAGACCATTTATGTCAGCTCGACGCTCTCTTCACTGAGTTAGAAAATGCAGGACTTGTTATAAACTTTGCTAAGTCAGAATTTGTTTTTGCTCAACTTTTGTATCTGGGACATGTAATTGGGTTGGGAAGACTTGCTCCTCCCACAGCAAGGTGTGACACTATTTCTCAGTTGCCTGTTCCATGTAACAAACGACAAGTCCACAGATTTTTGGGTTGTGTGGGTTATTACCGGAGATATATTTGTAATTTTGTCGAGTTGGCACTACCCCTTACTGATTTGTTGAAGAAGGGTAATATTTTTTGTTGGACTTCAAGGTGTCAGAATTCTTTTCTAAGCTTGAAACACATGTATTATGCTCATACCCTATTTTGAGAGCCCCTAATTTTTCTAAGTCTTTCAAGCTAGCCTGTGATGCTAGTGATCTTGCTGCAGGTTCTGCCCTGTTGCAAGAGGATGATGACAGTGTAGACCACCCAGTTGCATTTTATAGTAAAAAATTTAATCCAGCTCAAACCCGCTATGCAACAGTGGAAAAAGAATTGCTGTCAATTATCCTAGTTTTGCAACATTTCAGTTATTATTTATTACCAAGTAGGCCTCTTGTAATTTATACAGATCACAAACCATTGCAGTTTCTCAAAACATTCAAGTTAAAAAAACGGAGATTAATTCGCCGGAGTTTGTTCCTTCAGAACTATAAATTACATGTTACAATGTTACACATGTTAAGGGTTCAGACAATGTGCTGGCCGATCTGTTATCTAGACTCACAGAATGAACACTTATGTCATATGAAAATTTGTGCAAGCAAAAATTTTATATTATGGGAGGAAGTGTTACGACCGTGTCGTATTTTTCTATTTTTTTGTTACATAACATGCTTCCATGTTGTTCCATATTATTACCTGTAATGATGTGTTGTATTTACTATAATATAATCTAGTCACCTTACCCTGTGCTGTTAAGGTTTTAAGGGCATGAGCCCATCTTATTTCTTCATTTAGTTTTGTAACAAGCATTCTTTGTTTCTCTAACGACCATCTGCATCGTTAAACGACCCATGTTTCACTGGCTGGTCGCATTGGCTGGAGCCGACCCTATATATAGTGCGTACCAGTAGACGGAGGGCAGTCCAGTCCTCTCGTCATTCAGTTCACGTTCTTTTGAGTGACACCCGTCACCTGTTATTTAAACTTATTTTATTTGTGTTGTCCCACCAATGTGGTGTATCTATGTGAGTACCTATTTATGTCTCTTTATGTGTCCATCAGTGTTTGCTTAGTTACATTTAAGTAATTCAGTGTTGTTTCACGATAGTTAATTTCAGTGTTAGTTATTCATATGTTTATGCAGTGTTAACGTAATCTAATGCTTTATTTTTATTTTATATGTTTAAAGCAGTTCTGTTGAAGATTCGATTTAGTATCATTTGTGTCTTAAAGGTTTCGATAGTGAATCAATTTGTTGTGACAACCTACGAGGCTCTTTATTATTATTATTATTATTTAATTTAATTAAATTCTTAAAGGTATACGTTTTTTATTTTTATTCCATTTTGATTTAATTCACTATTTTTGTTTGGTTACGCCTAGAACCTTGGATATTAAAGTAAATTAAGAGACGGCTTAACAATATATATATATATATATATATATATATATGTAACCGGTCGGAATTTACTGGACTTTAATTTCTCACTTGACTTGGGGTTTATTAAAGATTTTTAGATGGTAATGCAGTGG